>CM059557.1:53376208-53843262 GCA_030386875.1 Morinoia aosen | reverse complement strand
GTGAACCGAAAAAAGATGGTCCGTAACAAAACAAAAACCTATTCTATTTCAACAAAAAGGAAGCCTACCTAACCTTTAGCTCAGGCCCTCACATAGTCCCCCTGGGAGCGCTAATTCCCATAGATACAATACTTGTATCCCCCTGAGGGGTAATACATGGACATGAACTAATGCGATTCCAAAAGCCATCAGTTTTTAAACTTAACGCTGTTAGCAACGCGGAAATATCAGGATTTTACCAAGCACTCTTCTAAAATAGGAAAATATAACACAATTTTTATGCGCGTGATTGTATTTTAAATTTTAAACAAAATTTTAAACAAAATTGTAATCAGTAGCATGTTCAACGAGACATAGCAAACGATCTTCAGTTTCTGCAACTTCGATAGATAGAAAGCCTGCTAGAGAGATACATTCTTCTTATTGTGCACTTGACGATACTACCGTTCCTGGTAGGAAATGGTAGAACAAATGGTCAATGCAGGATTATGGCGCCCTGATAACGAATACCCTTTCCTCAACACTGTGACAGAGCCATCTGCGAGACAGCACCAATCATGAAGTGCGCCACAGGGCAGTTAAGTTCCAAGACTCGTGTTATTTCTTCTCTGAAGCGGGAGACTTCGACGCGGGTGCGGCAGAGTGCAGGCGCAACGGAGGGTACTCAGCTTTTGTCAACTCCCAGCAGGAGCAAGACTTCCTCAAGAGTAAGGGAACCGGCGTGTTTGGGTTTAGGACATATTTTTCATAAATCCGTCGCATCAGCAAAATAATCCAGAAAAGTTCGACGAAAGCGTAGCTTTTTAGTAATTAAAATAAAATACTTTCGCAAATTTAGAAACCAAGATTTGTAAGACTATCTTCTTTTAGAAAAAGTATTCACGGCGTAGTTTTAAAGCGAACTCCTAGCACGGATCTAACTTTGAAGTTTTGAACAACAAGAAAACGAATATTTATAAGAAATTATTAAAACCATAATGAAATTCAAAACACTCAAAAAAATTATCGATTTTCTAAAAGAATCCCAATAGATAGAAACGGCCGCTCAAAGGTGAGAGAAATAAAAACTAAATTATCATACTCGAAATGAGTGTTGCCAAAGATGATTAGATTAGATTCGATTATTAGCTAGTTTAAGCCTCCCTATCCGCAACAAAGGCGATCCAAAGAGAGGAAGGAAGAAAGCACCATTTAGTATGGCGTTAAGGAGATCGTCCCAGGCCCCTGTCGCTCAGGTGGTCATTTTTCATGTTTTTGTTGGAAAAGAACCCTTAGGTGGTGGACTATTCGGCCCCAAAATTTTATGGCGCTATGGACAATAGCCGCCCCCCCCCCCCCCCAGGTGAGAGTAAGGGGACCAAAATCTTTACCTTTGAGGCCATTTCTACCCCATATAAAAAGAGAACAAATGGGAAATAAGAAAAAGCACATTTGAGTTTGTTAGGAATGTTCCAATGATTCTAAAACTGTCTTTGTTTTTGTTCTAGTATCAAAACTCGATGACGAGTAACATTTTGAAACATCAATATCAGTAAAATGTCAATACCTAAAAACCAAATGTCAATTTTTTCAAAAACTAAGGCCTAAAACAAAAAAATGAATAGAATAAATTGTGTTTCTTTTCAGAAGTTACATATCATAGTCAAATTTCATTAGAATCAGAATGAAAATACGAAATTTCATATTTTTGAAAAAAATTTGATTTTTTTGGGGGGGGGTTTGGAAATCACAATTCACAGTGTGAATATGAAGTTATGTATGGAAATTATCGAAATAAAATTAAAACTGCATTCAATTACATAAATTTTTCATTCTATTACACCTCAACAAAAAATTTCGTTTTATGCTTATACCCAACACTTCTAACTTTCAACATTCAAAATGCTACTCGTCTTCGAGTTTTGATGTTAGAACAAAACCAAAGACAGTTTTAGAATCCTTGGAGCATTCCTAACAAACTCAAATGGGCTTTTTTTCAAATACAAATTTTTCGAAAAAATATATAGCTCTAAACCCAAAAAATTACTGTTGTTTTTGGAAATTTTAAAAAATTTGAAAAAAATAGAAAAAATTTAAATTTGAAAAAAAGCCCATTAGATTTTGTTAGGAATGTTCCAAGTATTCTAAAACTGTCTTTGGTTTTGTTCTAGCATCAAAACTCGAAGACGAGTACCATTTTGAAATTTCCATAAAATATACCAAAAAACTTATTTTTCGAAAATGAAAAAAAATTAAGCCCTAAATCGAAAAAGTGACACGAGTAAAAAAAGGTTTACTTTCACATAATACATGTACTGACTAATTTTCAAACGAATCTGACGAAAAAAGTTCAAAAAGTGGGACGATCTCCTTAAAGGGAACGCGGAATCTGTGCAGAAAGGGCATAGAAACAGCAAGATAAGAAAGAAGTTCATGAAACAAGAACAAATTTGAAGAAGAAAGTAGTAGGTGCTGAAAAAATAGGACAGCAGTGAACCGAAAAAAGATGGTTCTTTAACATAACGAAAGCCTTTCATTTCAACAAAAAGAAGGCCTACCTAACTCTCAGCTCGGGCCCTCACATTGTCCCCCCGGGAGTGCTAATTCCCATAGATACAATATTTGTATCCCCCTGAGGGCTGTTACCAAAGAATTAAAATCTATTCGAACTGTTTAAAAAATGTATGCTTAATCAATAACGATTTTTTGGAATAGTAGAGAAATTTACAGATCGTTGGTTCTTCACTGATGCCGCACAAGAGACATGAAAATTTCCTCTCAACTCTGCTGAATGTCGTAGTTACACAGTCTCACTGTTTTTGGGGTAATAATGTCATTTTCAGCAATAAAAAAAATAAAATAGTGATTGGATAAGAGAATGGCAAAAATATGAATTAGTTGAGCACATTCTCATAAAATATAAGACCTATTTTCACAACAACAAAGAGAACCTTATGCTGGAGTGAGCTCAATCGCTTGCAGGTAACGTCTCAAGTAAATAGAAAATCTATTACCCTTCGATTTAGATCGAAGATCGATTACAGTTAGATTATATCGACTTCTTATTATATAAGAAAGTTTTAGCCTCCCTTATCCACGACAAAGATGTTCCAAGAGAGGACGGATGGAGGCACCATTCAGTATGGAGCTGGGGGAACGCGGGATCTATGCACAAGGTGCATAGAAAGAGTAAGCTAAGAAAGATTTTGATGAAATAAGAAAAAGTTGAAGAAGAAAGTAGTAGGTGCTGAAAAACAGGACAGTAGTGAACCGAAAAAAGATGGTCTGTAATAAAAGAAAACCCTATTCTATTTTAACAAAAAGAAAGCCTACCTAACCTTTAGCTCAGGTCCTCACATAGTCCCCCTGGGAGCACCAATTCCCAAAGACACAATAGTTGTGTCCCCGTGAGGGGTCATATCGACTTAGCATAAATTTCTTGTTTATGTACGAGAAATGGGTGCTAAATCGGAAAGATCTCAAGAGTTGCGCTGACTGGTCAATTAAAATAAATAATAAACTCATTTAATGACATTTCAAGACGATAGACTTCCGAATTTTTTTTTTAAATTTAAGCTCTATAAATGTGTACAAGCCAAAAATAATAACATGAAGAAATTACTTTAAGTCCTACACTGCATGATAATACAAGTTCTCGTTCAAAAACAGGCATCTTGAAAAGGAGCGTTTTTTTGGGCTACACCGACCGTGCGCAAGAGTCCGTCTTCGTGGCTGACGATATCGGAGAGCCGTTCTACACCAGGCAAGTCTCACGAACTCGTTGAGGAAACTAAAACCCAAGATTATCAGTTTAACAGAGCTGCACGATTTTACCTTGTTCTTGTCTTGGGGTAACTGCTCTTTAAAGGTTGAATATTATTCTTCAAAAAGAGACAAGATTACATTACAAGCTAGTTTGAGCCTCTCCATTCACAACAAAAATATTCCGAAGTTAGGAAGGAAGAAGGCACCATTTAGTATGGAGTTAAGAAAACGCGGAATCTCTACAGAATGGGCAGAGAAACATTAAGTTGAGAAAGAAGATTATGAAACAAAATCAAAGTCGAAGAAGGAAGTAGTAGGTGCTGAAAAACAGAACAGCAGTGAACCAAAAAGGTGGTCCTTAACATAACAAAAACATTTTACAGTTTATTTCAACAAAAAGAAGGCCGACCTAATTCTCAGCTCCGGCCCACACATTTTTCCCCTGGGAACCCTAATTCCCATAGATACAACAGTTGTATCCCCCTGAGGGGTAGGAAGGAGGAAGGCTCTATTTCGAATAAAATTGAAGAGAATTACTTAAGACTAATTTTGTCAGCGCACAAGGCGTGTCCCCACACTGTGCGAATAAAAACAAGATCGGAAAATTGAAGAAGGTGCCGAAAAGGAAAATAGATGATAAGAATCATCTAATTTAAGGTGATCATCCCAGGCCCCTGCCAGGCCCTGGTCGGTCTGATGAAAATTTTCTATGTTTTTGTTGAAAAAGACCCTTAGGTTGTGGACTTTTCGGTCCTAAAATTTTATGGCGCTATGGACAATAGATCCCTTCCCCCCAGGGGGGAAGGGTAAGGGGACAAAAATCTTGAATTTTCGACCCCATAGATTAGATTATAGATTATAAGTTAGTTTAAGCCTCCCTAACCGCTGCAAAAATAGAGCGTATCGAAGAGAGGAAAGAGGAAGGCACCATTTAGTATGGAGATAAGAAAATGAGGAATCTATGCAGAAAGGGCATAGAAACAGTAAGTTGGGAAGGAAGATTATGAAACAAGATCAAAGTTAAAGAAGACAGTAGTAGGTGCTGAAAAACAGGACAGCAGTGAACCGAAAAAAGGTGGTCCTTAACATAACAAAAACATTTTATTTCAACAAAAAGAAGACCTACCTAACTCTCAGCTCGGGCCCTCACATTGTCCCCCTGGGAGCGCTAGTTCCCATAGATACAATAATTGTATCCCCCTGAGGGGATTATGCATGGAAATTATCGAAATTAAAATTAAAACTGCATTCAATTACATAAATTATCCACTAAATTACACTTCAACAAAAATTTTTGTTTGTGGCTTATACCCAAAACAAATAACTTTCAACATTCAAACCGTATCTCTTCATTGAGTTTTGATGCTAGAACAAAACCAAAAACAGTTTTAGAATCCTTGGAACATTTCTAACAAAATTAAGATTGTTTTTTTCCAAATTCGAGAAAAAAATTATGCGGCTCAAAACCCAAGAATATTTTTTAGTGATGTAATGATAAAATATCGCTCATCACATTTTTTTTTTCAAAATGTTGAAATTGTAAATCTTTTTTTTTTGTTAGAAATGCTTCAAGGATTCTAAAACTGTCTTTTGTTTTGTTTTAGCATCAAAACTCAATGAGGAGATACGTCTTGAAAATAGATAAAAATGTACCAAAAAACTAATTTTTCGTAAAAAAACTAAGGCCTAAATCGAAAAAGCGACGTACATGAGTGAAAAAAGTTTACTTTCAAAAAATACATATACCGGCCAATTTTCAAACGAATCGGACGAAAAAAGTTGGAAAACCGGGATGATCACCTTATCACGCATCACTGGGAAAGACAGGAGCTTTGAAATCAGAAGTATAGCTAACTTTTCGAGTATGTAATACAAAAACAAAACTCTCAATGAGCGGATAAAACAAAAATCGTACTATTTTTTCGAGAAAATCATGACATATCTCTCAAAAGTGTCCCCATAGCAGCTCAGAATAGCATTTACAGCCTACTAATATTGTCTTTCATTTTACCTTTTATTAGATCAGTATATGATTACTAAGGAACGTGAAATTACTAAGGAACGTGCGTGTTTACTGCCTGGTGGATATGTAAAATTCGTAATAAAAACAAAATCTGAGCCACACTACACAGGTGTAAGCAAATGTTTTAAAAAATCATTCATTGCAGCAAATTTTTACATGCAGCATGCGAGGAGCCTTCGCTGAGACATGTACTGTAAAACATAAATATTGTTAACTTACCAGACACTCCACATCATTCATACTGACAAAGCAGTATGCGTATGGTAAAGAATCTACCATGATTAATCAGTAAGATTCCTCCGCATTCGTTCACTAGCTGAGTCTAAAAGCGAATTGTTACCACATTTTGATGCTATGAAACGTAAACAGGAGTTAGGCAGTCAAAACCTAATAGCCTTTTTTTTAATGTATTCGCACAAAAATTAACCCTAAAATGTAAACAAGTTCCCACCATGTCACCATATGAACCTTCTAGTCACAGGGAAAATACTGCAAGGAATAAAAATTTCGTCTGAAGTTTGGAAATATAATTGAAATTACCCTAATGGGGGTCATTTCCTGCTAATGAAGATGTTTCTTCATTACCAATGAAGAAATGCTTGTCAACGATGAAATTTGACACCACCTAGAGGAATGGTGAACGAGAAAATACATTTCGATACTGAGGAAATAAGTTTTCAAGTAATAGCGTACGAGTTAAGAATAATAAAGTTAATGCCATGTGAGTTTGACTATTCGTTCAACGAATGCAATAAAAAGTTTCAGTTGAAAAAACTAAAAAGAAAATAATGTAAAATTTACGTCACGCGTCTTGTGGCACGAAGTTAGTCAGAATTATTGAAAATAATTAGTCAAATGATGATTGTCGCAATATAAAGAAACGTCTCCTAAGTACTTCTGAATACACTTAATTTTGCCGTTTATCTCAGCGTTTAACCCTTCCAGTAAAATTAATTTGAAATTTAATTGCTTTCCTGCAAATGTGCACACCAATTACTTTGATATTAATCGACACCAACAAGAGCTATATGTAACTTAACACGTTAGTTGCGATGGGTTAAACCGAAGTTCAATATTCAACTTGAATTTAAAGTCAAAAGTGATAAGCAAATTTGTAAATATCAAACATTAACTGGGCCTGTTAAATACCACTAATTTAGAAAGGTTGTTAGAATTTTTCAAAACGACCCATCGATGGGTCGTTTCGCAGCAGGAAAAACCTAAGCACGACCCACCGGTGGGTCGTGTCGCAGTCAACGTGTTAAAGAGAAAACATTGAATACTCCACATTCTATATTCAATCACCCACGATTCCTTATACGATAATTAATTTACAAGCAACTAATGGTAAAACTATTACTTCAGCTGGAGAGCCGGAGAGCCCAATGACGCGAACAACAACGAAGACTGCACTGAAATGAGAAGTTCTAAGGACTTCTCGTGGAATGACATCAACTGCGCAACTGTACAGAGGTACAGAAACATAGCACGTGTTCGATTTCTAGTTAAATTCTTCAAAATTGCATTGCTATTATAAGGGTACCCGGAGAGCACTTGATCACAAAGTGTAACCGCGATCATTTCGATGAGTAAAAAATGAGAAGAGAAACGAGATTGATTTGATTATGCTGGAGTAGGAGCTAGATTGCAACGAGAGAAAATTGGCCAAGCACTCTCACGAAAAGGTAAACAAAAATACAAGCGTAGAACACTCCATCTCTATAACACATTTTAGATTCTTACCCCCTGAGCAGAAAGATTCGAATTCAGCAACTCGTACCTTGGAGCGTAGTCCTCATTTCACGCGTACTGGTAAAAACAAAAATTAGCGACTTAAATGCAACGCATTACCAGAAAACAGGATTCAAATTAAAAAAGTAAATAAGAAGCCACCCGCCGTAAATATGCAAAACCAATAGTTTATCATAATCCAAACCTTGAATCAGACCTTTTCCTCCTTGCAGAACTGTGTGTGAGACTCCCGCCAGTTATGCATAGACCGCCGCAGCACGGAGGTAAGTGAAAGAAGTGCCCTAGCTTCGAAAAGTGTTCTAACTGCAAAAGAGGCAGCTAACAGCACTGTGCAATTTTATTGCGAATTTCACGTATTGAATCAGATGAACCGCGAAAAAATAGTAAAAAAAATAGATTTATTGAAAATTCTTCATCAGGAACTGGGCGAGAACACGGAGATTTTTACAATACAATACTCATAATAATCACGAGACATCCTTCAAACGAGCTTTAATTACAAGTTCTCGATATATCTCTTGATTATTTGATTAGCAAATCACACAAGGGCTCAACACAAATAGGTAAAACAGATTATGTTTCAACGACAGCGAAATTTGCTTTATGCCGTTACATACTTGCGAAGTGGCATAAAGCAAAAATTATTTTCTTGCAGATTTCAAGACATCAACGCTTCTACGACGACGTAAATGAATCGACCCAAACGTAAACGATGCAATCAGTGGACCCACAAGTTATGACAAATTTTCGCCAGTACCAAGCAATGAAAAATTAAATTTGATTGTCAATTATGAATAAACAAAATTCAGTAAAATCAGAAATCCCTCAATAAACTTTAAAATGTTAAACCATTGTTCTTTAAATCTTTTCTCGTAGGGAAGTAAAAAGGTAGAGTTAAGGTTTCGAAATTCAGATTGCAGATTATTTGTTACTTCAAGCCTCCCTATCCTCAACAGATGAGATCCAAAGAGAGGAAGGAAGAAGGCACCATTTAGTATGGAGTCAAGGAAACGTGGAATCTATGCAGAAATGGCATAGAAACAGTAAGATGAGAAAGAAGTTCATGAAACAAGATCAAAGTTGAAGAAGAAAATAGTAGGTTTTGAAAAAACAGGACATCAGTGAACCGAAAAAAGTTGGTCCGTAACTAAACAAAAACCTATATTATTTCAACAGAAAAGAAAGCCTACCTAACCTTTAGCTCGGGCCCTCACATAGTCCCCCTGGGAGCGCTAATTCCCATAGATACAATAGCTGTCTCCCCCTGAGGGAGGGTTTCAAAATTAAAAAATTTATGCAATAAATATAATGTAAGGCGAGAGTCAATTCTGAAAGTTTGAAACATGTCGTGAGCGCTCAATACATGAATGAAATATTTAAACCTGGAAAAAGTGAATTGAACACAGCACCATCAGAAATAAATATATACTTTCAGATCTCAAGGCAAAGAAGTAATCGTAGAATGAATTTAACATACGAACCTATAATTTTAACTCTTAGTTTTACTTCAAAGTAAACATTTAAACCCTCATTTTGGTGCTTCAAAGTACCTGTTCAGAACTTCCATTGACGAAAAAACTTCAGTGACAATGAGCATCATAAACAGGTCTTGAGCGCTTCCATGATTTTTTAATTCATCACAAAACTAGAGAACTAAATGCGCAAACATATCAAAGTGCTATAAAAATATTGGTGCAAAAAATACAATCCGAGCGCATGAGTAATACTAAGCCTAGGAAATAATTGGAGCAGCGCAGTGCAAGACATCACGGAACGTTGTCGTACGACTGCGGCGAGATGACGGTGTCACAGGGCAGGGGCCAAATGACGTATGAGCGATACGTGAGATGGTATCACGCACCAGCAAACCACAATAATACGGTAGGAGTCATACAATAAGCTTGACAATGTTCGCATTCTTGTGCTTACGATTGCTGCCTTGTGCTTACGTAGATACTTGAGAAGAATAATGTTGATTTACAGTGATTTACTTTTACAACGTAAAATTGAATTACAGCACATAAACTGAGATTTTTAGCACAAAAATTCATCTGAATCACGATGCACAACTACAGCACGTACCGCTTTTATCTCAATACGACTATGACTCAACGATGTAATTCTAGGCTGATATATTCGAGTCAAAGTATGTCACGGTTTGATCACGGATGTATGAAAATCCTGCGCTGTGGACCAAGTGTTCAGACAAGCCTGCGTAATTATTTCGATTCTCCATAAACAACTGCGCCTACACTCATCGCAGAAATAATTCGTCACGAGATGTTTATAATCTCATTTACCTTATACATCGGATGTTCTAGAACATTTTTAGCAGAACAAAGCTATCTCAAAATGTTATTTCAAGGCCCCTGTCCCGAACGCGTGATATTTGCGGTTGGTGTTGTACGACTCGTCTCTGCATTAGGCTACGCCAAGCCTATATGAACTACAACGAATGCTTTTTTGGACATCTCCGAGCTTATGTTAAAGATTCACGACATGCATCTATTAATAGATTATAGAATCATTTTAGAATAACTTGGCATATATTGTAAGAACATTTTCTTTCTGGGACAATCAAATTGGATTACTAGTTAGTTTAAGGCTCCCTATCCACCACAAAGGCGATTCAAAGAGAGGAATGAGGAAGGCACCTTTTAATATGGAGTAAAGAGAACGCGGAATCTATGCAAAAAGGGTATAGAAACAGTAAGTTGAGAAAGACGATTATGAAACAAGATTAAAGTCGAAGAAGAAAGTAGTAGGTGCTGAAAAACAGGGCAACAATGAACCGAAAAAACGTGATCCTAATCATAAAAAACGTTTCTTTTCAACAAAAAAGGCCTGCCTAACTCAAATCGGGTCCTCACACATTTTCCCCCTGAGAGCGCTAATTCCCATAGATACAGAAGTTGTATCCCCCTGAGGAGCGCCAAAATATAAACCAAATTACTTCCACGTACTTACTGAAATTATTTTCATCGTTCCAATGCGGGTAATAGCAGCAAATTCGTTAACTGAATAATATTGAGAGACCTAAAAAACCAAAATCAGGACTACTATACCCTGCAACTTATGAAAATAATGAAAATGAAATCGAGATACCCGATGGAACATCGCAATAATAGAGGCCTGATTGATTTATTTATTGATTAATTATAGGTTAGTTTTAGCCCCCCTTACCACAACAAAAATGTTCAGAGAGAAAAAAGATGAAGGCACCATTTACTATGGAATTAATCAATAGAACACGGAATCTATGCACAAAGGTAGTTTCAGCAAAAGGTCCCATACGCATAGAAACAGAAGTAAAGACGGAAGGTAATGTAATACGATAAGAGTTGAAGAATAAGATTAAGATTATAAGATTATAAGTTAGTTTAAGCCTCCCTAAGCGCTACTGAAAGAATGCGGAATCTATGCAAAAGAGGCATAAAAACAGTCAGATGAAAAAGAAGTCCATGAAAAAAGATAAAAGTTGAAGAAGAAAGGCAGAGGTGCTGAAAAACTGAAAAACAGGACAGCAGTGAACCGAAAAAAGGTGGTCCTCAACATAACAAAAACATTTTATTTCAACAAAAAGAAGCCCTACTTAACTTGCAGCTCGGGCCACCACATTGTCAACCTGGGAGCGCTAATTCCCATAGACACAATAGTTGTATCCCCCTGAGGGACACGAATAATAGAGACCTAACGATAGGCAATTGGGACAAGTACGTTACAAAAATATCCCTAGAGCATTTATTTTGATAAAATATCCTGAAGCAAACACAATGATTATTCAGCAAAGTAATGAAATACAGAAAGACAAGTCGTAAACAAAAGGTTTTATCATGTCAAGGGGGGTGGTTTGACAGTTTAAATGTCGCTGATAGAGTTTTACTTCGCTTGCTTGTATTGCAACTCCAGCGTTTCTCCATAACCATACTGAGAATAACAACAGAGTAAAATTTAGGTTCACTACCGAGGAATCCTATGGTAAAATTTTACAAATAATCGTTTCCGTATAGAGCAAAAATGTCCATTATTTGCGGTTTCTAACGTTTTTCACACTACAAATAACTGAACGCAAATCGTAATCATTGACGAACCGCTTGCGCACATCAGAATCTGGTGCTGTGTCACAACAGTAACGGAACACGCCTCAATTACAGTCAAACTTCGCATTTTAAACGTTAACGATCATAACACGAACAGTAGAAAAACTGGTAACAGTATTCTACGTCATTAATAATGAACCTACATTTGCAGTATTGTAGATTATTCTCGATTCTCAATGTGAAGGAACAACTAACGAGATCCGCCACAGAGCTCAAGCTCACAAATTTTTAACAGCAACAATGAGACATTTGTTCCCAACTGATCTGTTTAAGAATTGCCCCACACAAAAATATTTTCAAGAAACTGCATTAATTTAGGGGAAAACCCTCGAACAGCGCTAATGCCTCAACTAAATCAATGAAGATGACGCGCAAATCTTATAAGAAACCAACGCCTATACGCATTCTTCTCTATTAGTTCTGTGCGCAAAAATTGAAGAGAGATGAGTCACTGTCTTCGATTGCACTGCGAGACAACTTCTTGTTGACGATCAAATGATAAAAATCCTACAATACACGTAGCAATTTCATTCAATTCAAGAATGCCGCTTCTTATATAACATAGAACAAAAACTCGACAAAATGATGTGATAAAAAAATGCAAAACCAAGTGTTCAAAAATCATTCAGTAGTTGGAACTAAATTTGTAAGGCGAAAACTTTCCCAATGAATTTGATAGATGTAATTGAGACATTAAACGAAGAATAAACTGATTTTAAGAGTATTCTTACACATGTTAAAAAAACAACATTTACCTGTTTTTAAATCCCCTCTGTACCCTCGGCAAATGAAAATTGTGACATTGTACATGTCTTTTCAGCTGATAATACTGGTAGAAAAATTCTTCCCTACAATTTCTATTACGGATCAGACTAAAGTCTCGAAAACTCCAGAAACCCATTTCATATTCACTAAACATCATCTTCGTAAAATTCAAACACCGAAAACGTTTAGCCGGAGCAAAGATTTTAGATACTCGGAGATGATAAGCAGCTATCAAAGATAGCAACAAAAGAATTCTGGAATGAGCATGGAAAGCCAGGTAGCGCAGGGAGAGTCGAGGTAACCACAGCGACGCAGCACGTCAGCAACATTGTCACGACCGACGTTTTTGAGGCTGGCCTAACTGGACGCTACATCGAATGCCGCGACGACAGGGAGACGCGCTCAAATTTCCATCTCATCTAGGAAAATATCGCTAAAGTTTCCACTAACCACTAGAAAGATTTCTCGAAGCATGGAATTTGAGTTTAGGAATCGACTGAACTAGATGCAATTATTGGTACTCTATTTCTCTACACTTACAAATCAGAATACACGTTCAACATTTAAGCGCTAAACTAAAAATTTCAATCTGTTAGAGCTTTATTTCTTACGCAACCTCATCTTCGTCGTAGTAACGCAAGATCATTTTTTTCCTAGTGTTAGAGTACAGTACAATTTGAAAGAAAATACAGCGAACACTGTAACATACGAATAAACAAACTACTAGAAAACGCTCGTAAAGTACAATGTAATACTTTTTCGAGGATGGCCATCTAACAAAAATATAATTACAAAGTAAGGAAAATCTGAAGACATTAAATTATCGACATAAGTTTCGTAGAACGTTTTTGTTTTTAGAAACGACGGTTTTTAGATGCAGTACAATGGTGTACCAAAATAAAAGATTCTTTTTCGATACACACAATTAGGGTATTGAGAAGAATTTATAAAAAATTGTTAACCTGCTACAACTGAAAACGTTCTATCTACATTAGAAATAACATACACTGGGTACGTAAACATATAAGATTTGATAATGACCGACCCGCAACAAGCGATGCAGCAGAGCAATAACCATAAGACTGAAAGTTGGAGATAAGATGTTAGTATAACCTAACCGCAACCAAGGAGTTCCAAAAAGAGGAAGGAGGAAGATACCATTTAGGATGGACTTGACACGTTGACGACTTATTGGGATAGAAGTGTACCACTAGGTAAATTGTTAATTTTCATACCGGTATAAATGAATGGCATTTCAATTACTGCAGTACGTTTTTCAAATTCGATTTTATCATATATTATCTTAGCATACTAAAAAAAATTACTGCGCAATTCTTCTTTTCACACTTTTCAGAAAGGATAAAAAGATTTGAGCAATTCTGTCGGTTTTTCAATTCTACTACTCATAGCCTAACCAACCGTAGCTACTGCACAAACGTAATCAACGTATTAAGGGAAAATGGCATCCATGCACAAGGTGTATAAAAACGGTAAGTTGAAAAAGATGTACATGAAACAACATAAAAGTTGAAGAAAGTAGCTGATACTGAAAACAGGACAGCAGTGAATCGAAAAAAGATGGCCAGTAACAAAACAAAAATCCTATTCTATTTCAACAAAAGAAAGCCCTACTTAACCTTAAGCTCGAGACCTTATTTATTACCTTGGGAGCGCTAATTTCCATAGATACAATAGTCGTTTCCCCTTGAGGGGGGAAGTTGGAGGTAGCATGACCTAAAGAGTACAAGCGGGAGAGCGCTGTCCCGCGAGGTCGTTCAAAGGCCGTCACTGCGGCCAGTTTTGCCCATAACGGGCGACTGCAACGAAAGGTGACTTGACCGTTGAGGCGTCAGTAAACAACCCGCTGCAGCACAACATTGAGCCAAGGTTGCGCTGGAGCAAGAGGCGGTGATGCAATCTAATGCGTACTTCCTCGGGCAGCCGACCTTACGAGGTAAATATTTAACGCTGCAGAATTGCCTGCTAACAAAGCCAACACAGGAAGGGAAGAAAGACACAAGAGAGGCAAAATGCCTTAATGCCATGTCTAAATACCAATTATCTCACTAAGGAAAATCATCAAGCATGATAATGGAGATGATTTGTGTAACAAAACGAGTGATTTAGCAGCGACCAGTTTTTTGACACACTTTGTGTTACATCACATTACACAACCTAATGAAGGCAGAGCACTAGCGCGGTTGGCAGAGCAGCGCACCACAGGACTGGGGCCGGACAGGAAAAATCGATGGTAAAACTTTGGAATCCCTGGTAAAAAATTCCTCAGAAAAAGTCCGCTTCCGTTTATATCAGTATTTGAATAATTCACTTAAAAACAATTCACTCAGAATATTCAAGTTCGTGCAAAAGGCAAAATTCATTTTCGCATTATGAGGTAAACCAATTTACAACAATTTTAGATACTTTTCTAGATTCCTCTAGTATTGCTCTAAATTTATGAAGTTGAAAAACAAGTACAGTATCTGGTATTCATTGTAGGCTCGAACAAGTTCCGAGTACAGAAACGATCAGAGGCATTATTACCGCCACATCCTTAACATGAGTACAATTCGACAAAATTGGACTTTATTGAGCATAACCGAGCGACCGAGAACACTCGTTAGAGCCAAATGGTGTGCAATGTAATTCAATGATGCGAAAGCGGTTGGCTTACTTGTGCAAGCGACGAGGGTGACTCGGCAGGACCAGAACATGAACTGACCTGGAGACAGCGGCGCAGCGCTGAAGCACTGTGGCTGCTATAATGGGTTTACTTGTGTCTACCGCTCCAACTGCGTCAACTCAACCAATAAAGCGCTTTTACTAACTTAGTGAAGCTATTATACACGTTCCGTGCAGAAGGTATGAAGCTGTTCTGCATTGTAGTCATATTTTAAAAACATAAGATAAGATGCAACATTTCCTCTTCAGAACTATGCGACAGCGTTGTAGAGTACAAAAAAGGCTCATACGTATATAATAAAATTTTCGTTCATGAAATTAAGTATCATGTTAAACGTTATACTGTACAAAGCAAAGAACATCTACGTAATGACTGCCGTAGCAGCTCAACCTAACAGCGTTTGGATAACCTAGCGGTCATAATGGAGTCTTATCCAACAACTTTTAAGCTTGATTTATACCAGGAAATCACGCAAATCAACTTCGGACGATCGTAACACAACGCACAACTGCTAACCTTTGAGTTCAACTAAAAGGGACGAAATTCGATGAGGTAACATATTTTACACAGTAACTAGTAGAACGTAAAAAAATGATCACATCATTTTCAGTAGCACGACGATGTTTCGTGATTCATCCGTAACACTAAATGTAGAAGTGAAAACTATAGAGCAAGAACATCAGGCAACCGAGTACTTTACGAGCAGGAAGAGCCACAAGGATGTTAAAATATAGAGTAGAGCATAAGTGAATCAATCAAAATTAAAAACAAACTTTCAATTTAGAATAAAATTGAAATACAAATAATTTTCGGGGGAAAAAATCGCAAAACGTCCAGACTTCATGTGGAAGTGTTGGCCCGTAAAGAAGCAACAAGCACTTCATCTAGTCTCCTGCAGTTCCCACCTTCAGTTACTGGGAGCCACACCACAATTTTAAGGCAAACTAGGCAGCAATTTCTCGTTGAGCATGAATTTCCTGCCAACGGCATTTCTCAGACCACGCCTCATACGCAACTCGTCCCCCATGACCCGGGCTCAGTGGGACACTCAGGGCATCATTGTTATACATTATTTCTTGTTAGAGTTTTAATAAAATACTACACGAAAAGAAAAATTCAACTTGAAACCGTTACTCTTCAAAACTTGGAAAAATGAGCACAAATTAGCAGGAATTTAAACAACGGACTTGAAGCTTTACACCAAACCTAAAGCATAACCATGAAACAACATCTCGACGAACACGAAACCAAAAATAACTCAAAGACGAACTTCAGATCATGAACCGATATCGAAAAAACGAACTTGAAAACACAAAGCGGCATTTTCTCAGCCAATGCAAAAGAGAGTTGAGGACGTAATTGAGGCACAGGGATTTGCGAGCGCGTCGTAATGCTGCAGAGAACACAAAGTGACTTACGCAAGCCTCCCGCGTATGACCTGACGAGAGCAAGACGCCTATGGCGGCGCTGCGTGCCGACCAAGGCCGCGCGGGCCGTGCAGTGAAAGGGGAGCACGTGTGCACATGTGAGGGTGCGTGCACACATGGGAGGGGAGCATAAGTGGAGGTGTTTACACATGAAAGCGGAGTCGCATAAATGTACACACGTGCAATGAAGTACGTGCAAGCACAAAATGTGAGCGGAGTGCAGAGAGCACACGTATAAAGTACGTGCACTGGACGCATCGTTGAACTGCGTCACATTTAAATTTCAACTCGCACTGCTTAATAAATTGCAACGAGTCTTGAACGATGCTCAGCGCTTCGAAGCACGCTAATTCAAGTCCAAACAAAACAGCCTGCAGTGATGAGTCCTAAGTTTAGATTTCGATACGTTGTATGCGCTAATTTTTCAATTCAACGTTAGTTACAAATTGAACATTTATCTTCTTCTAGTTTCAGAAACATTTTACAGTGGAAAAATGGCAAATACTAACAGTTTTTCAGACATAACATAAATAATATCTGAATATGCATCCACATCAAAGGTCAATCGACACTTTTCACATAAATTTCAGAAAACAAGTCGGAGACGGGAGAGCTGCCTTCAACGCCACCTTCAGGAGAGGTGCTGAAGGGGAGGGCGTGAAGCGATTTGCTGCGTTCCATTGAAGAATGGAGGGAAAAGAAGGTACCGATGCATAGGGACAATGGCTGGAATAATATGAGGGAAACAAGTAAGATACTTGGGAGGGAAAAGAAGGATAAAACAAAGCAAACTAAAGGAGGAAGTGGAAGAAGGGGGATAGAAATATGGGATCTAAGCTATGTTTCAACGGATTTTTGTGCGTCAAATAATCGTTTTCGAAAGAACTCAAAACTCGTATCAACATATCCAAGTACGAATATGTCAGCATAGAAGTGTTTTCAACGTATGCAATAAAAGTTACCTTACAGCTACAAAAAAATTAAAATGTCGCATTTGCAGAATGACACGGCATTAAAACGCGTTAGCTTAGCTAGACAAAGTAAATTTGAAAACAAGAAAAGCTAAAAAAATACAGCTCAAAGCAACATTTAGAATGGAGGTGAATGCTGCATTAAGAACAAGCACCTCCGAATGCTACATCAAGAACCAACAGTCGAGATCCAACAAGAACCAACAGTCGAGATCCAACAAGAACTAACAGTCAAGAACCAACAAGAACTAACAGTCGAGAACCAACAAGAACTAACAGTCGAGAACCAACAAGAACTAACAGTCGAGAACCAACAAGAACTAACAGTCGAGAACCAACAAGAACTAACCGTCGAGAACCAACAAGAACTAACAGTCGAGAACCAACAAGAACTAACAGTCGAGAACCAACCAGAACTAACAGTCGAGAACCAACAAGAACTAACAGTCGAGAACCAACAAGAACTAACAGTCGAGAACCAACAAGAACTAACAGTCGAGAACCAACAAGAACTAACAGTCGAGAACCATCAAGAACTAACAGTCGAGAACCAACAGTCGAGAACCAACAAGAACTAACAGTCGAAAACAATCAAGAAGTAACAGTCGAAAACAATCAAGAAGTAACAGTCGAGAACCATCAAGAACTAACAGTCGAGAACCATCAAGAACTAACAGTCGAGAACCATCAAGAACTAACAGTCAAGAACCAACAAGAACTAACAGTCGAGAACCAACATGAACTAACACTCGAGAACCAACAAGAACTAACAGTCGAGAACCAACAAGAACTAACAGTCGAGAACCAACAAGAACTAACAGTCGAGAACCAACAAGAACTAACAGTCGAGAACCAACAAGAACTAACAGTCGAGAACCAACAAGAACTAACAGTCGGGAACCAACAAGAACTAACAGTCGGGAACCAACAAGAACTAACAGTCGAGAACCAACAAGAACTCACAGTCGAGAACCAACAAGAACTAACAGTCGAGAACCATCAAGAACTAACAGTCGAGAACCATCAAGAACTAACAGTCGAGAACCATCAAGAACTAACAGTCGAGAACCATCAAGAACTAACAGTCGAGAACCATCAAGAACTAACAGTCGAGAACCAACAAGAACTAACAGTCGAGAACCATCAAGAAGTAATAGTCAAGAACCAACAAGAACAAACAGTCGAGAACCATCAAGAAGTAACAGTCGAGAACCAACAAGAACTAACAGTCGAGAACCAACAAGAACTAACAGTCGAGAACCAACAAGAACTAACAGTCGAGAACCAACAAGAACCAACAGTCGAGAACCATCAAGAACTAACAGTCGAGAACCATCAAGAACTAACAGTCGAGAACCATCAAGAACTAACAGTCGAGAACCATCAAGAACTAACAGTCGAGAACCATCAAGAACTAACAGTCGAGAACCAACAAGAACTAACAGTCGAGAACCATCAAGAAGTAATAGTCAAGAACCAACAAGAACAAACAGTCGAGAACCATCAAGAAGTAACAGTCGAGAACCAACAAGAACTAACAGTCGAGAACCAACAAGAACTAACAGTCGAGAACCAACAAGAACTAACAGTCGAGAACCAACAAGAACCAACAGTCGAGATCCAACAAGAACTAACAGTCAAGAACCAACAAGAACTAACAGTCGAGAACCAACAAGAACTAACAGTCGAGAACCAACAAGAACTAACAGTCGAGAACCAACAAGAACTAACAGTCGAGAACCAACAAGAACTAACCGTCGAGAACCAACAAGAACTAACAGTCGAGAACCAACAAGAACTAACAGTCGAGAACCAACCAGAACTAACAGTCGAGAACCATCAAGAACTAACAGTCGAGAACCAACAAGAACTAACAGTCGAGAACCAACAAGAACTAACAGTCGAGAACCAACAAGAACTAACAGTCGAGAACCATCAAGAACTAACAGTCGAGAACCAACAGTCGAGAACCAACAAGAACTAACAGTCGAAAACAATCAAGAAGTAACAGTCGAAAACAATCAAGAAGTAACAGTCGAGAACCATCAAGAACTAACAGTCGAGAACCATCAAGAACTAACAGTCGAGAACCATCAAGAACTAACAGTCAAGAACCAACAAGAACTAACAGTCGAGAACCAACATGAACTAACACTCGAGAACCAACAAGAACTAACAGTCGAGAACCAACAAGAACTAACAGTCGAGAACCAACAAGAACTAACAGTCGAGAACCAACAAGAACTAACAGTCGAGAACCAACAAGAACTAACAGTCGAGAACCAACAAGAACTAACAGTCGGGAACCAACAAGAACTAACAGTCGGGAACCAACAAGAACTAACAGTCGAGAACCAACAAGAACTCACAGTCGAGAACCAACAAGAACTAACAGTCGAGAACCATCAAGAACTAACAGTCGAGAACCATCAAGAACTAACAGTCGAGAACCATCAAGAACTAACAGTCGAGAACCATCAAGAACTAACAGTCGAGAACCATCAAGAACTAACAGTCGAGAACCAACAAGAACTAACAGTCGAGAACCATCAAGAAGTAATAGTCAAGAACCAACAAGAACAAACAGTCGAGAACCATCAAGAAGTAACAGTCGAGAACCAACAAGAACTAACAGTCGAGAACCAACAAGAACTAACAGTCGAGAACCAACAAGAACTAACAGTCGAGAACCAACAAGAACTAACAGTAGAGAACCAACAAGAACTAACAGTCGAGAACCAACAAGAACTAACAGTCGAGAACCAACAAGAACTAACAGTCGAGAACCAATAAGAACTAACAGTCGAGAACCATCAAGAACTAACAGTCGGGAACCAACAAGAACTAACAGTCGAGAACCAACAAGAACTAACAGTCGAGATCCAACAAGAACTAACAGTCGAGAACCAACAAGAACTAACAGTCGAGAACCAACAAGAACTAACAGTCGAGAACCAACAAGAACTAACAGTCGAGAACCAACAAGAACCAACAGTCGAGAACCAAAAAGAACTAACAGTCGAGTGTCATGCTTCTCCGCATGACTGTGTACGGAATATCGCTAAAGAATCTGGAATCGTTATCTGGCCAATAACGTATTCCTAAATGGTTCTAAAAGACCAAACAATATTAAGTCTGAGTATCAACGTGGGAGCACTTCAAATCGCCTATTCTTTCAAATCGTCTATACCTTCGGGAAGAATCTCCGCTTGGACTTCGAGGACAACGACAGCCCAACAGAAGATGCCAGGAACTCCAATGATTTCTCTTATGTAATGTTTACTTCTTATTAATAATATTTGCGGGGATTGTTAGTATAAATATGTCAACGAGAGTAAGTAACTGCGTATTTAAATTGTTTTAGGTTCTTTTTCCATTCATATATTAACCTGGTTAAATCATAATTGCTAGTCGGCACCTGGGGAGAAGCGGCGACAGCGCCACCGCGAGGGTTGCCTTCGAGGACGGAGTCAGTTAGGTGGGGGGCTCCGAATGCCACTGACAGAGGTGTGAGCTGCGACGAAACGAATTGCGTTGGTCCTCACGGACCAGGCGCGTGCTTTTATCTAAATCCACCTCATAGCGAACGTAATTGTGCCTTGCTTCCAAATTCTATTAAGTGACCCGCAAACTTTGCTTTAATGTCAGTTAAGCATCGCCACAACGGTCGATTCGGGCGATACAAAAAATGGCGGCCCGTCGCCTGGAGTCCGGGCCAATCTACAAAGCAGTCGAACCACAGCTAAGTATCAATCCATGTCCACCATGTAATAATGTCCCCTCCTTCAGGTCTTCAAGTATGTAGGATAGGATGCGAGCGATTAGGATATGTAATTCATAACTTTTGATTACTTTTATTGTCAATAGTGAAATGTTTAGATCTATCGTGTCCTTAATTTCCCCCCGTAATTAGGAGGAAGAGAGGAGGAAGAGATGATGATGATAAAGAGGAAATGATTGTTTCACGAAGCCAAGAAATACGGCTATGTACTTATATTAATATGCCTTCCGCTACGTTGCCAAAACGCTTAACCGATATCTTAAATTAACATGTCTTATAAATATAAATATTCTTTGCCCAAGTGGCTGGTGGCAGCATTGAAAAGCTATCGTGATTAATAGTGACTAGAAAATAAAAGAATTGTGAGGAATAATGTACTCACGAAACAAATCACGGAAATATCGGCATTAATTAAAGACATGGAAAGGACGATAACGAGAAAACCAATAAGACTGCGATCACCACCAAGAAACTATTACAAATGATGTGGTATCGGTGGGATAAAATAAAGGAACCATCACAAATGGAGGCTGAGCGGTGGGATTTGAGTTTTGCTTTAAATGTAAATGTTACTGTAGAACCTCATGCCGAACTCACACCTCCGAAATAAAAATATATGTGCATTCAAACATTCAAATTTAAAAAATTGATATTTGGCCGACTAAAAATAATTTCTTTATCTGAATCATCTCATCTCTCTCTTCCTAATGAATACTCATTTACAGGATGTCTTCAGAAGCGATCAATTAATGTTGCATCAATGTTTCATATTTCAATGTTGACGATAGACTCATAATGTATACGGATGTTCAATGTACCCCTTCATCAATTAATCTCGATTACCGTATGTAACATTTTCTGCACTATCCAACGTTAAAACTATGAGGTAGCAACATGCCATGTTGTAGGCGAATGTTAAGACCAAACATTCCTAAGTCATTAGGAGTGGGGGACTGTGGCGCCAGCCACGTCGCAGGCCAATGGAATGCGAATCATAAACAAAGCCCTCATGTCCTCGCCCGAACGACCGCTCCCATGCACTCACTCAACAGCCTTGCGTGTTTCCTAGACTTCAATAGCACGATCGATAAACGTCGTAAACCACGAACTTTTTAATTTAGGCTCTTAATATATTTTATGTTTTCAGATAAAAAAAATAAATTTGATTACATGGGAGAATATAAAAATTTCAATTATTTCCTCATTATCACATGAAACAATTTTTTTGTTCTACATTTATCAGGCAAATTACTGGGGACACTACGACTTATATAAAATTGCATATTCAAAATTTCAATAGTAATGATCAAAACCAACTTTTAGATGATTTTGTTTCCATCTCCGCAGAACGCTTTCTTTAACGATTTAATTTTGATGTTTAAATACAATAAATTCAATTCTAAATACCAACGGCACTATTTCTACTAATATAGGCGTAATTTAGAGACATTTGTCTGCTTTTAGTGTTAATTCTTAGATAAGATTTTTCAAAATTCAATAATTTAACTTCGTCGAACCACATTCGTATTTTAGCGTAAAATTTTCAACGGATCTACCTTTAATATAGTAGTTAGTTACCTGCGAGACGCATCATATAATGATTCTTGTCATCTCTGATATGTATTAATAACATGCAAACAGTTAGACGGATACGACAATCCACGATCCATCGGAATGAGAGAGTGAATTGTCTATTCAGAAATTTAAAGCTTCATTAGGGTTATGATTTATTTCAAACAAATGAATTCTATTTCGAAAATCTTTTCTTAACTTGTTCACGCATACGTATTTTGATAATGCTAAACGTAAAAATTTAGACTTCGTTGCGTTGGATACGACTGAATTTAAATTATGTAAATTTATGATAAAATTTGTATGGGGAAAGCTAATCATATTCAATTATTTCATGTCCGTGTATTTTATAGTTTCATAAATGTGTTTGTAACTCGTCAGGCTTTTTTGTATTTAGCTTAAATATTCGCGATCATTTAATATTTCGAACCTTATGTTCATTCTGTTTTTTTGTTAACGAATTACGTAAAATTCAGATGCGTAGGATGTTTAAATCTTTTGTAAATACTTGGAGATTTTGAAGGAGAGAGCTGGGACTGGGTGGATTTGGTTTGATGCTGGGGAAAATTTTGGCAAGATAAGATCAAGTATTTAATTCGACTGACCTTCCAGGCGTGGTGGACGAGCTCAGTCAGGCGCGACTGAGGGCGCGTGGCAGGCGACTTCACAAGACCAGTCACCATCGGTCAGCTCGGACTCACCACCACGGGTTCAACCAAGTCTACACCATCGACCACACTCACCACCACGGATTTAAACTCGCGCTCCCTCACGCTCTAGACAGGTGCTGCGCCCCTGCTCCCTACTCCACCATCTACCAGACGCTTGAAGCACGGCACGAGACGACAACCACCTGAGCTCGCGCACCGACTCACAGAAAACGACGAGGTGTAGAAAATATTCACGAGATGATTCAGTCGACTGCTGCGGCGAAATTTTCTACGAAAGTCCGGCGCACAGAAAACAACTGCCACGGAAAGTTTTCTACGAGGGTCCTGCGCACAGGATACGACCGCCTCGGAAAGTTTTCTACGGGGGACCAGCGCGCAGAAAACGGCGCCCTTTTAAAATTTAAAGGTCATAGTTCAACATGAGGCTTCGACTACGACTTCGGGATTCTGCAAGTTCAGTGACAACGGAGTACGACGGCGACTAGGAGAGTATCTACGCGACGAAAGAAATACTACGGAGGCCCAGATGTAAAAACAACGTATGTAAATTGCACTTCGGCGATCTCAGCATAAATGGCAGCGTCTTCTATTACACCCTCTAGAAAAGAAGACGAAATCCACGAGATAGTAGTCCACCTCGATTGATGGCCCACTGAGTATCTACTCGGAGATCTCTATAAGACTTCTGCAAGTGAAAAGGAACAGCTCAATGCCACCCAGGACGAATGAGCCTGCGGTATTATGGAAGTAGTAATTACACTTCCGAGAGTTTTTACTCTCAGGGTTTTCGCGAAAATCCCAACGTCGGAGGAGGAGGTCGACATCATCTATAGGAAACGTTTCTGCCGAAGAAAAACTATTATGGTGTCTATATTTGGCGTCCTCGTTTCAGCGCTCGCCACATGAGCAAACTTCGGTCGTCTGCATGCTGCCTCTTTCACGATCCATGTGTTTCAACACGTCGGCTGCAAGTGAGGTTCAATATTGAGGATAAGCCTTTCGAGCACAAGCGGGAGCTTGTAATTTGGTCGGCTATGGGGGATATTGTCATGCTTCTCCGCATGACTGTGTACGGAATATCGCTAAAGAATCTGGAATCGTTATCTGGCCAATAACGTATTCCTAAATGGTTCTAAAAGACCAAACAATATTAAGTCTGAGTATCAACGTGGGAGCACTTCAAATCGCCTATTCTTTCAAATCGTCTATACCTTCGGGAAGAATCTCCGCTTGGACTTCGAGGACAACGACAGCCCAACAGAAGATGCCAGGAACTCCAATGATTTCTCTTATGTAATGTTTACTTCTTATTAATAATATTTGCGGGGATTGTTAGTATAAATATGTCAACGAGAGTAAGTAACTGCGTATTTAAATTGTTTTAGGTTCTTTTTCCATTCATATATTAACCTGGTTAAATCATAATTGCTAGTCGGCACCTGGGGAGAAGCGGCGACAGCGCCACCGCGAGGGTTGCCTTCGAGGACGGAGTCAGTTAGGTGGGGGGCTCCGAATGCCACTGACAGAGGTGTGAGCTGCGACGAAACGAATTGCGTTGGTCCTCACGGACCAGGCGCGTGCTTTTATCTAAATCCACCTCATAGCGAACGTAATTGTGCCTTGCTTCCAAATTCTATTAAGTGACCCGCAAACTTTGCTTTAATGTCAGTTAAGCATCGCCACAACGGTCGATTCGGGCGATACAAAAAATGGCGGCCCGTCGCCTGGAGTCCGGGCCAATCTACAAAGCAGTCGAACCACAGCTAAGTATCAATCCATGTCCACCATGTAATAATGTCCCCTCCTTCAGGTCTTCAAGTATGTAGGATAGGATGCGAGCGATTAGGATATGTAATTCATAACTTTTGATTACTTTTATTGTCAATAGTGAAATGTTTAGATCTATCGTGTCCTTAATTTCCCCCCGTAATTAGGAGGAAGAGAGGAGGAAGAGATGATGATGATAAAGAGGAAATGATTGTTTCACGAAGCCAAGAAATACGGCTATGTACTTATATTAATATGCCTTCCGCTACGTTGCCAAAACGCTTAACCGATATCTTAAATTAACATGTCTTATAAATATAAATATTCTTTGCCCAAGTGGCTGGTGGCAGCATTGAAAAGCCATCGTGATTAATAGTGACTAGAAAATAAAAGAATTGTGAGGAATAATGTACTCACGAAACATAAATCACGGAAATATCGGCATTAATTAAAGACATGGAAAGGACGATAACGAGAAAACCAATAAGACTGCGATCACCACCAAGAAACTATTACAAATGATGTGGTATCGGTGGGATAAAATAAAGGAACCATCACACGAGAACCAACAAGAACTAACAGTCGAGAACCAACAAGAACTAACAGTCGAGAACCAACAAGAACTAACAGTCGAGAACCAACAAGAACTAACAGTCGAGAACCAACAAGAACTAACAGTCGAGAACCAACAAGAACTAACAGTCGAGAACCAACAAGAACTAACAGTCGAGAACCAACAAGAACTAACAGTCGAGAACCAACAAGAACTATCACAGCCGTAAAATGTCTCGCATACAAAAAGCCGAGTACCCTTGAAGTAAACGAACTCTAGGTAACACGTGTGCTGAAGCAGTGTTCATCACGGGAATGCAGTAAGTGCGTACACACATGGAATGGAATCACAAGTGCACGCGTGGGGAGGTGCGTACACCTGAAAACAGACACGCACACACGTGCCGTGAAGTGCGTGCAAACAGCACTAAATAACAAATAACACCAGCGGCTGGTAACATCCGAGTGACATACGGTACATTCCCACTAGAACTTCAGACGCGCTGGGCGAGCGCGCCGAAGGCCAGAACGGTGATGCAGGATGACACCATAAAAAAGTACCTCACAACAGCAGCAGCAGCTCTGCAAGGCCACCGCACGAGCCTGGGTCCGAGTGAAAGGTTGCCAACGCTGGGGGTCACCGCAAGCAGGGGACGTTGGGGGTCAACACCGATCCCCACCCCAAAGCTGTTCAGGCTCGGTGAGCCAGCGTGCGAAAGGGATATTCAAGTTTCTGAGCAGCAAACAATGCAGGAAAGAGAAGCAAACAGGAAATACAGAAAGATATTTAACTGGAATTATACATAGGTCTGATTTTTGAACATCAATAGAAGTACACCTTCATTTTGAAGAGGAAAAAGACATTAAAGTAAAAATAATGCAGACCAAAGTTATGAAAATAGACGAAAAGTAGGTAATGAAAAAGTGCAATTGACGAAATTTGAATAGACGCGTACAAACAAAAATGGGGAAAGTTCAGTTTTGTTTACCAACAGAATTTTATGATACTCCATTTAACGCGCCATATTTTCATAGAATGGAAGGAGTTTTCATAAGCGCATAAAAACGCATGCGCAAAAAGCACTTCAAACAACAGAAGTGAAGGGCACAGAAAAGTGTATTCAGAAAATTAAAAATGAATGAAAGAAGATGTAAACGAACGGATTCTGAATCCATGATAATAGCCGTAGTGTATTTATATGTGTTTATACTGATAAAAAATATTTTGCCCATCAAACCCTTTCTCTGAAACAGCTAGAAGTGCTAGACGAGCGTATTTGTGATACGAATTTGCCCACCTTTCGACTACAAAATATTTAAATTATGACTATAATCAAACGGATACATTGGTTGGGTGCCTACACCCGAAGGAATAATAGGTAGAGGCAAAGTTCGGGAAGTATAGAAACCTGTAGCATACACTTCAGATTGTTCAAGACTCAGATCGCAATGATGTTTATACAATTACTAATCCTGTTAAATGAGTTCAAGATCATGACTTGTCAAACATTATCAAATGCTGACATTTTCAACGGACCCTAAACGCAAGTATTAGACTAATATAGTCGATCGTTGTGTAGTACAGCTTCTTTTGCGTGGCTCGACATATCGTCCAAGTAGTCAAAGTTATTTGAAACTGGAGACAAGCAACATCGTATCGAAAAACTGGGACTCGTCTTTATCCACGTATGTAAGTTGAGGTCTGCATACGGTGATGTCGAATAACTCGAAAAAAGAGCGACGCTGGGTAAAATCATGTCACGAAGACAACTAGGGTACTAATCACTACAGGCGGTATCCAGGATTCCAGCGAGCACTTGACATAGGCGGGACCGTCGTAAGGATGCCGGCAGACGCAAGGTGGCGGCGGTGACCAGCGGACAAGTGCAGCACACGTCACTATACTTCAGAGCAGGATGTGAACCAGGGTAACGCGAGCGTTGTGAATCATGAGAACGCCCACGTGGATGATGCTCGTTGTGGTGACAGCTTCTGTGCTACGCGGGAGTAACTCGACGCGTCATTTGTCGGGCGGAAAAACCACTGCTGTTCGAAAACGCATTTCATAATGTCCGGGAACAAGAGAATAAGATGAAATAGATCTTACGTACAAACGATTCCAGAAATAAGAAAATAATAATTCGACTGTTTTGGGAATAGTTACGACCGAATCTCTTTCCAATGATGAAAACAACGATGGACATTCGCCGGAATGGAACAGAACGAAAAATGGAGAAGAGAAGCGAAATGGATTAGATTAAACGAAATAAATGGAAACAATGCTAAGCCACAAGGAAAAATGGGAAAATTTAAAACCGTCTGAAGCTACAAAAACGAGAGAGATAAAACGAAGCCATTAAAACATAGCAAACTTTCCCGAAAGATAAATTCATCAAAGCACGGATCAAGTATAAAGAAACGTAATGGGAAGTACACAAAATTGGCCGCTCCCAACCGGTACGAAGCAAGACAGCAATACTCCGATGTAGCTGCGAGCCCAACATCCTGAGTTGACACAAACACACGCGCAAGTTAACGGCACTAAAATGTAAAATAAACTGAAAATATTTCACCACGAGGGGCTCACTAAGGAGAAGAGTCAAACACTATCTAAAGCAAGAGCAAATTTGCGGTAAATATAACGATAGGCGAGTAAACATCACGGAAAGTTGCATTGCAACCGCCACCGAGTCCTCCAGTGTCTGGCGCGCTACAAGAACCAAAGAATGATCGGAAACCTACTCCGGCGGAGGCATCTTTGCAGCGGGCGTCGCTAGCATCACAACGCATCTAGCAGAGCGTTGATGGCGAAAAGAAGATCCGTCAGAGTTTATTACCCCGTCTCATGCCGGTGTTCAGTACTTCTCGAGCACGAGTATACTCCAGAACATGACTCATTCAAGCTGATTGCGAAGTACTTCCACAGTGGGAAATATAAACAAGGAAATAATAATATACCTAAAAGACGACTGTTCTATGTGCCAAGACGACAATTTCCCTTTGCGCGTGCTCGACGATTCACCCTAATACAACCAAGTCAAACCCCACCTGCGAAACGAATGATTCATTAGCGTAGGAGTATAGCACGACGTAGGAGTATGGCACGATATTCAAGAAATCATCGCAAACGTACACTGGAGCAGCTTCGACAACGAAAATTACAGCATCTACATCAACGGGAATTGAGGCATCTGCTGACAAGAAAATAAAAGCAACTGCGTAAACGAAAATAAAGGCAACTGCGTGAACGAAAATAGAGGCAGCTGCATAAACAAAAATAGAGGCAGCTGCATAAACAAAAATAAAGGCAGCTGCAAGAACAACAATAAAGGCAGCTGCATAAACAACAATAAAGGCAGCTGCATAAACAAAAATAAAGGCAGCTGCATAAACAAAAATAAAGGCAGCTGCTTAAACGAAAATAGAGGCAGCTGCGTAAACGAAAGTAGAGGCAGCTGCGTAAACGAAAGTAGAGGCAGCTGCGTAAACGAAAGTAGAGGCAGCTGCGTAAACGAAAGTAGAGGCAGCTGCGTAAACGAAAGTAGAGGCAGCTGCGTAAACGAAAGTAGGAGCAGCTGCGTAAACGAAAGTAGAGGCAGCTGCATAAACGAAAGTAGAGGCAGCTGCGTAAACGAAACTAGAGGCAGCTGCGTAAACGAAAGTAGAGGCAGCTGCGTAAACGAAAGTAGAGCTAACTGCGTGAAAGAAAATAGAGACAATTACGTAAACGAAAATAGAAACGACTCCGTAAACTATAATGGATGCAACTGCGTAAACAAAAATAAAGGCTGCAAGGTTAACGAAAATTAAAGAGTCTGAGTCTAGATCATGAACGAAAACTCAGACGTCTGCGTTAACAAAAAATAAAGCGTCTGCGTTAACGAAAATTAAGCAGTCGATACGAACAGAAAAGGAATCGTTTTTCTAGATAGAAATTCAACCGTTTGCGTAAAAGAAAAGTTCTGTTCATGAACCACGAGCGGAAGCCCAAATTCCCCCGAGGGAGAAGACAAAAACTGGTTCTCACAAGACCACAAGGAGCGATTCATTCATGTAAACAAGTACTGCACGTTCAACCTCGGAAAGAAAAACTGGCCAGTCTAGGAAAATCAAAACTCATACGGACATGCAGCCGAATATTATTAAGACAAGGGCGAAGGAAAAAATTAAAACTTGCAATTTCACCTGAACGACGAATAGCCCTTGTGTAAAGCAAATCCTACCCGCAAAGACAGAGGTTATTGCATTAGTGCAGGCGAAGAATCTCCCCTTTCATGAGACACAAAATGACCAGTCGGCACACGCGAAGAGTTGCCTACTTCAACTCAAAGAGAGTCTCTCCACGACGAGTGCTGGCTCATCTCTGCAGGTTAAACGCTAAATAGCGAAACCAAAAATTGGGCTACAAATGCAGAATGGAAAGAAAGATTCGTCCAATAGCTCGTTACTCGAGAACATGTCACCTTATAAAACCGAGCATGGCCTAACATGTGAAATGGATGAAATGTAGTCGTAAGAGATAAAAAGCAATTGATTAATTAAAACAGAGAGGCAAGCGTAAGGCAAAAATTATCTGCCTCATGGAACGGAGAAGTAACGAACGACGAGGTCAGTTCAGAAGAAATGCATGTTGCAGTAAACAGATCGACTCTCAAACGAGACGAATAATTTCTTCTCAGAAATGTAAATTCCATGGGAAGAGGAAGAGAACAGTACGTCATCGAAAACTGCGAGTACACCGAATAGCAAAAACTGCTCATCATCGTAAGCCAAGAAATCAGAAAATAAAAACGAAAATAACTCGTAATAGAAATCAGAGACGCCATTAAAACAGAAAAAGGAAGATCAAATAACAAAATATGTTGAACATTTTAAGACAACAGCGAATAGCCCGTCATTAGAAAAAAAAGAGCCTTTTGAAGAAACGAAACCTTGTCCGCCATCGACAGCCGAGAGCACATCAAGAGAAAAAAAGAAAAGAGCTACACCGTAAGCAACGATACAATTTAAAAAACTAAAAGAAAATGCATCCCAAAGATCTTAAAGGCTTCAGGTAAAACCAAATGAAGCACCCCAAAAGAGGCAAAAAAAATTACAGGAAACTAAAAGTGGTTCGTCCTCGGGCATTGCGGATCCAGCCCAAGAGACGTGGAAGAAAATAATACAAAAGGCGTATAAGCCACCTCAAAAAACAAAGAATAGCTCGTCCTCGTAGCCCTTAAATAAGAACAAGAGCCCATAACCGAAAGTAGAAACGTTAACAAAAAAATTGGAAAATACCCCATTACTTGAAATAGAAAGGCATTGTAAAGCGCTAAAGAAAAATTTCATAAAGGAGAAAGCTTCGCGGTAGAAAGAAATTACCTCTTTAAAATAAAAATGCAAGCAACGCACAAATTTATCACAAGAACCGCAAGAAAAATTTTCGCAAAACGCCTCGCACTCGTCCCCTTAATCGAAAAGCTCTACTCATCAAACGAAGAGCAAACTTGCGCAAGCTTAAAATAAAAATTCGCAACAGAGGATGGGCATAGCTTTCAACTCATCATCCTACTAGTAATTTGCCTATGTTGAATAGAACGAGACATCCAAGTTGGACAAGCTTCCAGCACAAAGTTCATCATCCTCCGCATCATTTTACTACCGGATACAACAGTCATAATGAACATCGTATTCGACAGTAGGGTCATAATCTTCATCGTCATGCGAACTTTCGAAAACGACAAAACCCACTTCACCGTGGGATCCGACTTCAACCTCAAAGCCCACTTCATCACATGACCATGAAACACAAGCATCCCGAACAGCACGTAAGCAAGAAACACAAACTTCATCATCCAGCACACAACGTGAACAAAAAACACAAGCTTCATTATCCAACACATTATATGATCAAGAAACACAAGTTTCATCGTGCAACAAATCAAGTACCCAAGAAACCAAAGTTTTACCATCCATCACACAATGTGTCACACCAACAAAAGGCAAGTCATCCTTTCCATTCTTTAATAATGAGAACCAAAATTCGTAATCAAACCTCCAACGTGACCAACCGACTGAAGGCAAGTTAACCATTGTATTCCAAAACGATAAAAATGAAGATTCGTCATCGTAAACATAAAATGCTCATTCAACAAAACACACGCCATTTACCTCATCAAAGGATCATAAAAAAGGAGATTCATCATCCAAAACACGAAATACTTCGGCATCAAAAACCAAGACATCCAGTTCAACCCAAAATATAACTTACCCACATTCGTCAGATTCGCCATCCAAAAAGTAATGTGACCATCCGCCAAAATGGTCGACAACATATTTTTACTGTAACAAAGTAACGTAATACTCATCACCCGAAACGATTGATCATTCGGAAAAGGGAAAGTCTTTCCTTTCATCCTAGAATTATAAAACAGAAGCTACTTCAACCAAAGCATACGACCACTGGACAAAAAAGTGACCGCCCATATCATCCAAAGACCAAAAGGCACATTACTCGGCCTCGACAGCGCCCTTTAATCATCAAGCGAATAAAACCTCGTCCATATCATCCGAAGACCATAAAGCACGCAACTGGGCCACGAAAGCACCCTCTGCTCATCAAGCGAATAAAACCTCGTCCATATCATCCGAAGACCATCAAGCACGCAACTGAGCCACGAAAGTACCCTCTGCTCATCAAGCGAATAAAACGTCGTCCATATCATCCGAAGACCATAAAACACGTAACTGGGCCACGAAAGCACCCTCTGCTCATCAAGCGAATAAAACCTCGTCCATATCATCCGAAGACCATAAAGCACGTAACTGGGCCACGAAAGCACCCTCTGCTCATCAAGCGAATAAAACCTCGTCCATATCATCCGAAGACCATAAAGCACGTAACTGGGCCACGAAAGCACCCTCTGCTCATCAAGCGAATAAAACCTCGTCCATATCATCCGAAGACCATAAAGCATGCAACTGAGCCACGAAAGTACCCTCTGCTCATCAAGCGAATCAAACGTCGTCCATATCATCCTAAGACCATAAAGCACGTAACTGGGCCACGAAAGCACCCTCTGCTCATCAAGCGAATAAAACGTCCATATCATCCGAAGACCATAAAGCACGCAACTGAGCCACGAAAGTACCCTCTGCTCATCAAGCGAATAAAACGTCGTCCGTATCATCCGAAGACTATTGAACACAAAACAGAGCCTCGAAAGCGTCCTACGATCATCAGGCAGATGAATCGTCGCTCACACCACCCGAAGAAGAAAAAACACAAAACAGGACATCTTTCACACCATGTGATAATTCAATAAAAAGTTCGTCGTCCCCTTTAAATTACAGGAAATAAGACTGCTCGTCGCTAGCACCACACGATCATCAAATAAATGGGTCATCATCTAAAATATAATGGGAAAATACATAAAAATCATTCAATCTTTTCAACGATCGTACGAAACAAGACACGCAATCCAACACACCATGTGCTCATCCAACGTAAGCCACGTCAACTACATGCTGGTCATTATCCAACTCGTCATACGACCGTAAGACCTCCAAAACGTGAAGTAATCGTCCGACGCACAGTTCATCGTAGGATCTTCCGACCTCCAAAACGTAAAGTAATCGTCCGACGCACAGTTCATCGTAGGATCTTCCGACCTCCAAAACGTAAAGTAATCGTCCGACGCACAGTTCATCGTAGGATCTTCCGACCTCCAAAACGTAAAGTAATCGTCCGACGCACAGTTCATCGTAGGATCATGAGACCTCCAAAACGTAAAGTAATCGTTCGACGCACAGTTCATCGTAGGATCATGAGACCTCCAAAACAAAAAGTAATCGTCCGACGCACAGTTCATCGTAGGATCATGAGACCTCCAAAACGTAAAGTAATCGTCCGACGCACAGTTCATCGGAGAATCATGAGACCTCCAAAACATAAAGTAATCGCCCGACGCACAGTTCATCGGAGAATCATGAGACCTCCAAAACGTAAAGTAATCGTCCGACGCACAGTTCATCGGAGAATCATGAGACCTCCAAAACGTTAAGTAATCGTCCGACGCACGGTTCATCGTGGGATCATGCGGCCTCAGAAGCGTAAGGCAATTGCTCAACATACAGTACTACCGGACAAGAAGCCCAAACGTCGTTTCAGCGCGTCAAGTTGCAAAAGGCTTATGGATGATTCGGAGCGTCTTCCTAATCAAAATCGAAATGGACATATGAAGAGGAAAGCAGTCCGTGTTTGTCACTTAAACCGCAATCAAAATAATTATCAAGCTCGTTTCCGTGTCCCACATTGTGACCATCAAAAGAACGCAAGAAGCTGGCCTAAGCAAGGACAAACAGCATCTTATAGAAGCACTAAGCTCGGGGAAAAAAGTCATTAGACTCGAAGTATGACGATGCCTATTGAAAATGTATGCATAAATGATGCACTTTGTGAGAGAAAAGCTAGTCCGAATAATAAGACTGATGTATTACAATCTTTCCCATAAGCTCCTCAAAATGGAACAAGTATCTAAGGTAGTCGAATAATAGAGTTGCTGAGGAAAAGCAAACTCGTTGAACCAAATGGTGTGCAACCCTCCTGGAAGAAATAAGAAATTTGACACGTGGGCAACACATGAGGCACGAACACGAAGTATTTACTGACGATATGAGAGCGTAATTTACAAGTGGATGAATGACAAGAATTTGAGCTTCCGGGAACAGGAAACAGATCAGTCACCAAGAAAATTGAAGTTGTTCAACTTGAATCGTGTGAAAACTCCAGTAATCAACTAACCACAATTGTACATTTTAAGGAATAATAAGTAATTAATTTTACATAAAATTGAAAAGTGTGTTATTCAATCCTACTCAAAGTAACAAGTCAATATAATCTGTAGTAAAAATGAATAAAATCTATCATTTGTAATTATAACTTAGAACGTGTATCAGAAGAAGAAATCCCCTCGGGGGGATACAAATATTGTATCTATGGGAATTAGCGCTCCCAGGAGGACAATGTGAGGGCCCGAGCTTAGAGGTAGGCCTTCTTTTTGTTGAAATAAAACGTTTTGTTATGTTAAGAACGATCTTTCTTCGGTTCACTGCTGTCCAGTTTTTTCTGCACCTACTACTTTCTTCTCCAACTTTGATCTTGTTTCATGAACTTCTTTCTCATTTTACTGTTTCTATCTATGCCCTTTCAGCATAGATTCCGCGTTCCCTTACTCCATACTAAATGGTGCCGTGCCTTCTTCCTTCCTCTCTTTGGATCGCCTTTGTCGGATAGGGAGGCTTAAACTAACTAATAATCTAATCTAATCTAATCTAATCTAAAAAAGAACTAATAATCTAATCAGAAGAACAAACATAAATAGCCTTATATCTCGTTCATAAAAATTTGCGTAGTAGCTGGAACTATGACTAAACTTAAACCAAAAGTTAATTTTATAGCATCATCAACTGCAACAATCGTAAAACTCTCGATTATCAGTTTAACACTTTGACCGCAGCGTGACCCACCGGTGGTACACGGAGGTAATTTTCACAACGCTGCAGACCGACCAGTAGTCACAAACACAATTTCCATAAATACTTAATCAAAGCTAAATGAATGCACGATCCAGTTCATGTTTGCTATTTTCAACATCGCGCGCTGCAGTTGACGTTTAATTTGAGTTTGGTGTTGAACTTAGTATTTAGTAGTTGCGGTTAAAGTGTTAAATGGCAAATCGATGCAGAAATAACACCTAAACTTCCACGAAAGAAAATCACAACTGAACAGTGAACCGCTGGGGTAACTTCCACGCAGCGTCGAAGGTGAGGGACCCCGAGGGGCACAGCGTGCATGCATAATGTGCTGAAGCTTGCTTGCTTGCCAAGACATTTGCGGTCACATCCACACTTGTTTGCACTGTTGACTGGTTGGTTTGCAGTGTGTGTGGCTGTGGGGGCGCGATGAGCTCAATGCCACTCAGGTCTTGAGAGCAAAGGCATTGCGATAGCAACACCTTGTGTGAACATCACTTTTACCACTCTGAAGAAAGAATTTCTGCCAAAATTTCGAACATAGGAAAACCATATTGATGTTGCACTCTTGAAGAAAGTGCTCAATAAGAATATTAAGTACTTTTGCGGTTGTCAACATGCATCTTGATTAACAATTGAGAAAAAATTCCTGATTTGTGGTAAAAGTTCGTTATCGGAAAAAATTGAAACAATCGCATTCCGCAGAATCTTACGGTGAAACCCGCTTTTGTCTAGGTCGGAAGATTTAGGAAAAATTATAGCTTAACTAATCCCATCATTTTTCCGTTATTTACTGTTTCCCCTACTCTTATAACGAAAGTAAATAATAGTAGTAAGGTGAGGGCATCGTTTAAAAAAAAATTACTTAGATGTTTTCACCACAGAAGTGAGAGAAGGAACCATTTCGTATAGACTAAGGAATACGTGGAATCTATACATATAGGATACCCTGTGCATCAAATGTACAAATTAAGAAGGAAGATGAAAAAATAACGGAGATTGGCAAAAAAAAAGCATGAAAACAGAAAGAAATAGAGTGGGCACGAAAGACAGAAGTCCAGAAGGTCCATCTGTGGCTCAGGTAACTTGGCAGAATCTCCCCTGATGCGCAACTCCTCATAGCATGGGAATGGCAAACCTAAATATCTTATACATATGGCGTATCCTACGCTCTCTGAGGGGTTCTAATAGGAAAAGCAGAAAGTGCCCCCAGCACACCCCATGTTTTTTTCGGAAGTACGTATGTGGCTCCCTGCGTACATTCACAAGGTGAATCAAATTTAAAGCACTAGGTCCCACGAATAAAACAAGCATTTTGGGGACGATGCCCTCAGGCTTCCCTAACCACAACAAAGGTATTCCCAAGAGAGGAGAGATGATGGCCCCATTTAGCGTATGGAATTAAAGGAACGGGGAATCTATGCGCATGTGTGTACCCACCGAGGACTGATTGCGCAAAGAATCGGCAAAAATTAAAACGGTTTATGAAACAGGGCTAAAGTTGAAGAATAAAGTAATAGTTGTAGAAAAAAGCACAGCAGTCGATGACGAAACGAAGGTTTGTAACAAAACAAAAACCTGTTCTATTTTTAAAAAAAGTATGGCTTATCTAACCTTCAGCTCGGGACATTGCAACTACCGTCTGGGAGTGCTAATTCCCATAAATACAATTATTGTACCTCCCTGCAGGGAGAAAAAAATTACCAAAAGCCAGTTATTCCGTATATGAAGAGCTACATGGTGACGAGAACTATGGAGGTAGCAAAGCTTATTAATGCAGTTCATTACCATTTTAAACGCAGTTCATTTTAATTCCAATATTTTACAGATAAACACTCAAAAATTAACAATTTTTTATTTTAAACGAATAATAAACTAAATTACCAACATATTTCAAGCCATAGTATTACTGTTGTCAAATTTGCGCGATTTCTGTACCGAACTAGAAAAATTAAAGTAGTAGTAGAAAGGTATATAATAGTAATTCGGTATGCACAACCACTTACAGGTGGCAAAACAATAGCGTAGGAACTAGACAGAGAAATAGTAAAAACAAAATAGGAGCTCCGATATTAATGCAAAATGTTGATGAAACAACCAAGTACAAGATTCAGTAGACGTAGGAGGGAAATGTGAAAGAATACCAATCTCATCCTATGAATAAACAGCCATTTGAGAACTACTGCTAATTCTACAGTGTTATTAACTCGTTAACCGCCGCGAGTTGAAACAGAAGTTCGAATTCCTACTAAAATTAAAATGAATTTTGAATTTGATAGTGAACTTGACAAATATTAAGTGAATCGGGCATTCGTTTTCTTTTGATCAAGTATTTATGAAAATTGAGTCTGTGGCCACCAGCGAGTCAGTCACAGCATGAAAATCCCCTCAGTGACCAATGGTGAATCACGCGGCAGTGAACGTGTTTAAGTGCTTTCCTCAGGAACGATAAGTCTCCACTACGCACCGCGTCGACCCTGATAACAGTGGGCTATACTTATATGCGTCCTACTGGGTCTAACTGCAAAGGTTAAGTAGCATAAAGCTTAGGATGAAAAAATGCAAGCGCTAGTAGAATTATAAAAACATTGATGTAAGGAAGGAACAGAGGAACTGTGGGCTTCTTCAAAACGAACGTCTCTACATTTAGCTGTTCTCCTGGTCACAAATCCATGTATCGAACAAATGTAAAATCTTCGAAAAATACAATGAAACATATTTAGAAATACTCACCAACTCTGGAAAAACGCAAGCAAGGGTAAATATTCTGAAATAAATAAAGCAAGCTTTATTATAACAGTTGACTCCGTCACTCCACACACAGGATTCGCTACATGTTCCGACTTTATCTGCAGGAGCTTAGGTCAACTGCACTGGCCGCAGGCAGGCGATACTGTTCTCTTGGGCGTATAGCTTTCCCACCACAGCACGCTGCGTGTCAGGCTAGGGTAAAATGACTTCATGCAGTCCTCTAATAAGAAAGTTTCGAACGCACCATATGTCGCAAATTGTACAAGCGAAAGAACTTCTCGTGTCTATAGCCCGCGTAAGCAAAAATATAAGAACATTAAACTTAAGTGATGGAAATAAAATACACTCTACAAATTTGCACACAACTTTATCACCACTTTGACCGCGAAGTGAGCCGCCGGTGGTAACGGAGGGGATTTTCATAACGCTGCTAATCGACCAGTGGTCACAAACTCCATTTTCATATCCTAATCAAAACTAACAGAAGGCACAATTCAGTTAGTGTTTGGTATTCTAAAATTGCTTCGTATAATTCTGTACATTTGAGTTAAATATTGAACTTCAGTTTAACCCATCGCGGTCGATGTGTTAGTATAAATTTGATGTAAATGAAATTTTAAAAACTATGGCTAGCGAAGAAGAGAGGTACTTCATTGTAAATCAGTGTAAAATCAATATTTTTATTTTATTCAATTCTTAAGACAAAAAATGGAAAAATATGTTTACCGGGTGAAAATAAATGGAAATTATTGGTAAGGCATCCAACAAAATTACGAATTTTCCCCATTGAAACTCCTTTAAACAATTGAAAAAATGGAAATAACTCTAGTACGTTGATTTCCACTGCACTCTTGAGAGGTCTAAACTATCAACATTTCAATTTTGTCAGTATGGGGAAAAAAAGTGCTCACTCAGAAAACAACAAGGATCAAATAAAAATCAGAACTTATGAAAAATACGTATTTTCTTCTATTTGTCAGATTAATATGTCTAGACCAGTAATACACACCTCAAAATCCAGAATCGTACGGCCGAAAAGATGAATCGAGCGTCCACCAAATCTTACTCCCACCAACCTTCGAAGAATGCTATGTGAAGCTTCTAGTCCGGTAAATGGCTTTAATGAGTTCCTACATTACATGTAACACAATTCATGAATAGCGTTGAGCGATTTCTGTATCAAACTATAGTGAAATTAATGCAGTAATGGCAGCAAGGTACACAAAAGTGATTCGGTAGGAAAGGCCGCTTCCAAGTGGCAAAACAATAGCAAAGGAGTTTGACCGACAAATAAAAACAAAACAGGAGCTCCGATACTCATAAACTGTTGATATGACAACCAGGTATGAGCGTTTTGAGTGCGACAGCTTATGAAAAAGTAAGAAAACTTTTCATATAAGAGAACACTAAGCACTTACTCAGCTGCTCAAAAACAGACGAATGGAGTGATTACGGAAGAAGTGCAATGGATAACTTAACAAAGGTGATGAAGTGTTTTTCAGATGAAAAAACTTCCATTCGAACAGGTCACACAGTTTCCAACGATATTGCACGATTCAAGAAAGGAAAAACAAATCTTCAGCCACCTGCTTCTTAAAGAAAGATCTTTGATTTGGGGGGCGCTTTCAACAGAAAATATGGTTACTCTGGTAAAAATAAAAGAAATTAAAAACGTAGTAAAGTACACAGAGGCTTTAGAGAGAAGCCTCCTTTCATTTGTGGTCAATCATCACCAAAATAAAACCGCATTTTAGTAATATAACGCAACAATTCACACTCAAAAGTAAGCAATAAAATGACTTCGAGACCACAATATAGACACTTTTTGAGTTGGCCCGCGAAGGCACCAGATTTTAATCTCACCAAAAATCTCTCAGGTATCTCAGAAAAGCAGGTTTATACCAGTAAGGAACGTTTTGAAGATAAATGCGCAGTGTGGCTCGCCGTTCAAGAATGTCGGAGAAACTTCCCACAGAAATATCGGCTGATGTAATTTTAATTAACTCATTGAATAACAGCGATGTAGAAAAACAATGTGGGATAACATTTGTAAATATGGAGAAGTTGTGTGCATTTTTTCTTAAGGTTTGTTAATCTTCTATTAAAGCCAATTGTTTCAATGGGTTTCTAACTTCCGAGTTTAATCAGCTGCCATCAGTCAAAAATTCATCAACTTGGAATCGGCATTAATATTACTATTATATTAGTTCAAGACTCCCTCGACACAACAAAGGCGTTCTCAGGAGAACGAAGAGAAGGGACAATTTAACAAGAACTGCAGAAAACGGGGAATCTATGCACAAGGTGTGTTGGCTCCACACAGGATACCTAGCCTATACAAACACCACATTCAGAAGAAAGAGGAAAACAAGACAACGAAGAGATAGCAAAGAAGTCAAGAAAACTGAAAGAAATAAAGTGGGCACGAAGAACAGAATGCCCGAAGGCCTATGTATAGCTTAGGCACTAACAGTAACAGTAAAATTAAAAAATTGCACATGTTCTCAAAATAACCACAAATTTTTAGGGTGAATGCATAGCTAACCTAAGCACCGCCGACCAAGTTCATAGACTTGAGCGCAGTAGCGCCTAAACCATTACATTCGTAATAAAAATTTTCCCTTTTGCTTCCAGTTTTTAATTCTGCTATGTTATGCTATCCGCAGTTGCTGTGTTTTACAATTCCAATTCACTTGAAAAATAAATACGTGTTACTTGATCTATTATGCTCTGTTTGAGATACTAATGGAAGAACGATACAGATTTCAAACGCCTATTTTTGTTTTACAAGCTGCCTCGCCGGGTGGCGTAGAAGCTGTCACCATAAGACAGGCTTACGTGTGATTCGCGTAGGAAAACGACGCTTAACGTTTGATTCCTATGAGAATATTAATGATTAACCGTTGATCGCAGTAAATATAAAAAATAGTTCATTAAATTATAAGTTTATTGAAGTTTTTCTCATTAACATAACGGCGTTCTTAAGATAAGTAGGAGGAGGTACCGTTTAGTATTGAATGGTGTTAACCACGCCCTGCGCACACGAACATCAAGATGGGGAGAATTGTATGTAATCAGACAAATCTCGAAAACAAAACTATTATACAATCAAAGAAAGGAGAGCAGTGACCAGAAAACATGGTTTGTAGGAGAACAAAAATCATTTCTACTTCATAAAAAGGAAAACTTTCATGACCATCAGCTGTCAGCTCGGGATCTTGCATCTTCCTCTAAAGAGAGGGACAGAACCAGCAGACGAAATAACCTTAGCTGAAAAACATGCTTTTAAAAAACGCTCATGGAAAATCTACGCAGCGTGAGAAAAATTAGCAAATCGGCTGATTTCATGGAACCCTCTACCTCTTAACCTCTACTTCATCTCTTTATTCAAATGAAGTCGCTGCAGATGAATTGAAACTTGGTGATTTAATAGGTGAACACAACTTATCCCTATTCATCATATTGGGAATCATTCACTAGGATCAATCATTATTGTTTATGAAGATTATTCGATCAATAAAGATGTTGAACAAGGTCCGAAAGAATGGCACTGGTTTTTTCAAGCAGTTCTTGGTAAGTATAATTTATACGAATCAATTATAATTCTGAAGATTTTTCAATAGTCCCTGTAAACTACTGATGACGTTTCCAAAGCTATACTACGTCACAAAAGCCCAAAATCACAAAAATTTAATCACTAATGTGTCATAGCTTCGCACGATTCTTCAAGATCACTTAGTGTTGTCTAGGACTAGGAAATGCGATTCTGCTACACAGAACGCTGAAATGTATCAACTTCACATTCACGAGTGTTTCATTCATTATCTATAAAATTTGCTATTTTTCAACGAATTCATTCTCTTTAAGGATCGGCATTTGTTACTATTCGCAAAAACCTGGCAACCGCAAGCCTACTCGTCAGTCGACGACGACACAAGTTCAAGACTTCAAGTCAGTGTACGTTCAGATGCCGTGCGTAAAGCATTGCGTCGTTCCCAGTGAAAAGCGTGTGTGTCTTGAAAACATTTGAAGTGCCGAAATCAACCAAGTTTCGAGTTAAAATTCAAGGACGATTTTCCAATTTTCTTTTTGATAGAGATTATTCATCCGCTATATATGCAAAGTTTTTGTGTTAATTCACGATTGAATAGACAATTAATTTTATCGAACAGGATAAATTTTAATTAATGTAGTAATTGATGAATAAAATCTGTTTTGGAACAAATTCTTACAAAGTACCGCCTAAACTGATATCTTTTACTATGAAATGAAATTTTAAACAATCATTTCTCATTTTACGTTCAACATACTGAATTCTCAAATTGCGAGCAAAAGCGATATTTCATCCCACGTAAAATAATTAATGAATGTTGACAAACCGTAGGAAAAATTTCTTTGTACGTTATTCTTTGTCGGGAAATAAAAATTGAACTAGTTCATAAACAGAAGCTAAAGAGAGCGTTAAAAATTTAGCGTAATATAATTTGGAAATGAAATGCCAGTAACACCATGGCCGTAACTGGCTACGAAATATTTACGATATAAACGAAACATATCAAACTTCACTTTTTCAAAACAGAGATAATAAATGATAGTGATATATTCAAAAGCCACGAAGCACATGGAAAAAACATAATCCCTTCATATCGCAGCATCTTTGGAAGCGGTCTACGTTAACTTTTAACTTTCTGAGGTGATGACAGTACGAGAGCGCGCAGATAAGCATCACTTCTACAGCCATTCAGCCTTCGGATTTTCACGGTTGGCAGGTAACTAAGAACCGTGAACGAAGAAAAAAAGCAAACGAAGCTTTCAGGTTTATTCAAGAACGGTAAAATATAATACGCGTCAAGAACGACGGTTCTCGTCAGTTCTCTAACCAATGCGTGACACGAGCAATACTTCGGTAAAAGGACCGGAGAACTGTCATTAAAACGACAAAGCATTGCATTTGAAGCATTATTTCCCACATTAATTCCCTTCGTCCAATTTTTATCCCGAAAAGCACATGTCCATATTGACTCTACTGTAATGCAAAATTATACGAATCGAAAACCGTATAATTAATACACCTTCAAGCAGTTCCATGAGCCCCCGAGTAAGAATCATTTTTTTCAACAAAAAATGGAAGCATTAGACGTAAGTCTGGGATTTCCAGAGCTCCGAGGCTCCAAAAGCCGGGCAAGATGCCGTTCTAGGCAGCGACAAGCCCGGGGCGGCATGAAGACGCACCGTTAGTCCGTTACTGATGCGCGACATAGCCGTACTTCTGATCTGTGCGTCTGTTGTGTGAAACGATATAGCTGAATACCATCGAAACCTTTACCATCTGGGTGGATATTAAAATCCACACCTCCAAAGAGTAAGAATGAACTTGATTTCTTCCCTTATATGTTTGTTCCTTGGCGTGCCCTCTTGAGTGAAAATTCCTTCTGATGTAGGTGATAAACTAAGTCAGTAGCACTCGACCAACACCAGTACAAAAAAAAATTCAGCCATTCACGGGCGTAGAACAAAAATTCAATTATCTCACTATAGAGAAATTTAAATCGTAATGTTACGCGAAGCACTGCAAAATATCAGCAATTGACCGCCTGGTAACGGCAGCCGCGCACCAATTCCAATTATCGCAACGGAGACGTGATGGATGAGCGGCAAAGAGGAAGCTAGGGCGCACGTTCGTTCCAAGACGTTAACCACACTGGTGCGTCTTCTTGAACGTTTATTTAATTTGGAAATAAGAGCGAGTGGCTCACCAGGAAACTGTGATGGAAGTAATCACTCCCCGAACGGCAAAATAGATGGGAAACAAGATGAGTTATGTAAGAATAACTTTCGTCTATCCTCTATTAAAATCACGGTACGCTGCACACGACTATCGACAAGGCTACATGACTATCAACAAGAGACAACATGCAGAGTTTCATTTATTGCTATCAATTTTTTTCGGTGAGTATTCAAAATCATAGCTTACTTTCTTGACATTCGAAGCAAAATAGTAGCCTCAGGTGCCTGCGCTGTCCTGTATACCATGTGTCCTCATTTTTATGGTCGCTCCTGCATTCCAAATTATAAATTCAGCGAAGTTATTTAACGATATAACGCTATAACTCGTCTTGCATTGAGTTGTTAGCTCAACAGCTATCAGTTTCAGTACCACTATCAAATAAAACGAATGTTTGCTTCAAAGTTAATGAAACTCATAAAAATAACTCGCACAGCAAGCCAAGGCCGTCAAGATCATTTATGACACGAAGTTGCTTAACGCGTACGAACACATCAAGAGTTGTAACGAAATTACGGCTAATAGTCGCAGTTAGCCGCTTGTCGTACAGCACGCACCACGTTTCCACATGACGATCCTCCCGTACTGTCAGTTGTGAACTCAATTGAAGGTCGTCTGACCACAAGTACTGAAGGAACAGTAACATTTAAATTAATTATTTGTATTCTCCAAAAAATTAGCATTTATTTTTTCGTGTCATAGGCAATGAACAAGGAAAACAATTCCCGCGGCTCGGGTACGAACTCGCGCTTCAACTCAGAACTAAATTAGTATGCATAAAACATGCATGTGTGACCGGAAACGGCCTAGTTCCACAGTAAAGGCAGATAACTTGAAAATTAGTAAATAATTCAATAAATATTATTAGGAACTTAAATTACCTAATAGTGTAGCTAGCTACTTCAAGACTTCGAATAATAAACTAGAAAGCTGTGTAATATTAAACTTAGATAAGCAAGTTAAAGCCTACCTAACCGCAACAAAGACGCTCCAAAAAAGGGAGGATGAAGGCACCATTTAGTATGGAAATAAGGGAGCGCGGAATCTATGCACAAGGCGTGTGCCCACACAAGATCCCCTGCACAAAGAAGCAGTAAGTTAAGAACAGAGACTATGAAATAAGGTAAAAGTCGAATAAGAAAGTCAGAGGTGCTGAAAAACAGGACAGCAACGAACCGAAAAAGTAATGGTCTTGAACTATATCATTTCAACAAAAAGCCTACCCATCACTAAAAACAGGGCTCCAAATTCCTCTTCCACAGAGTGAACGGCGATGTCCTACAAACATGGCGAAAAATGGTCTCGTTAACTAATGGTGAGCAACAAGGTACACAAGCAACTAAAGGAGGCAATTGAGTGCATTGAATAGCGAAGTAGGAGCAAGAGCAGGATCGCGCCTGTGCATACACAGCTCGGTCGTGTCGTAACACTTCAATCGCAACGCACGTCACCATGCAAGGCGCCGCCGACCTTGCGGCTGCGGCGCTGTGTGCGGCCCTACACAACATACTTCATTAAAAAAAAAATTCACGCGCGGTAATTAAAATTACGCGAAAACCGTTCGCTGTATAAGGATTTGTATGTGAACATAAATTAAAGATAATAAAATTAGCCATCTATAAATGTACTATTTATTACTTTATAGTTTACACAGTTTGCACTAGAGCGGAAAAATCGTGATTTTTTGCCTAAAAAATGTCATTTTTCAGAACTTTGAGGCCGTTGGGCACGAAAGATGTTCAAATGGTCTGAAACTTTGCCAGTATCATTTTTTCTATCAACCTCATCTTTTTAGGGGGTCCCGTCAAGGAATTTCGAATATCGAATAATACTGGCCACCTTACTGTACAGCATAAAAAAATTCTCACCAAATCTACGTTGATCTATCTCAGTGCTAGTGAGCCGTAGATTAGATAAGATTATTAGTTAGTTTAAGCCTCCCTATCCTCAACAAATGAAATCCAAAGAGAGGAAGGAAGAAGGCACCATTTTGTATGGAGTTAAGGCTAGTGAGCCGCACTTCAAAAGTACTCTACCGCTGTGTATCAAATATTGCACGGTTTATTTCATTACTTATGTTCTAAGTAGCTATGAAAATTAACTCACTTGCGCACACAACGGCAGCGTCAACAATAATAATTTCTATGATCATACAACTATAATTTAACCAAGCCATCAAGCATACCAATTTCGTTTTCGATTTCATTTTATCTATTAGTATTTTTTTAAGATTTTTCCATCATTAAATTTTTTTTGCAGTTATTTGTTCGATAATAGCTCGAGGCATCGATATAGTGTATTATGGAGTTATTATCGATAAGTGAAAAGCCTTTAGTTTGAGTGTGCATACTTGGAAGTAAAATTTTACGTTAAAGTTATCAGCAAAAGAACCCAGAGAGGAAGAAACACGAGACGAAAATGAGTACAAGCCAAAAGTATAACCGAAAGAATAAAGTGGACGATGAAATTTTACGAAAACTGCACAAACGGTTCGAACACTGAACAATGAACCGAAACTCGAGCGAAAAAAAAACGAGATCAATTATGCTAATTTTGATATCAACACAGAATGTGGCATTGTAGACAAATATACTGAATGACACCCTCGTGAAGAATTCCTGAGTAGTGTAAATTCATGCGAGATAAAGGACACGAGCGCGTAAAGAAGTAATTACAGGAACAAAACAATCACCGACAACGTCAGGGTCAAGACAACAAAGCACTATCATCCAGACTGTGAATGACAATTGGACGATTATTCAAGTACACCATACAAAGGTAAAAGAACAAGTTACCCAGATCAACGTCGACCAAGGCATCAATTAAATTCTTGATATGTATAAGTTCTCGACAAAACGAAAGTGAAGTGCAATCCTCGAGTTGTCAAGGTCAAGTACCGGCGCCAGCGGCAGCAGTCAGGAACCGGTTGGTGACCTCCCGAAAACACTAGCAACCGACCATTGACCTCCTACGGAACGCTCGCCCCAGGGAGGCCACAAGCAAAGAGGTCGAAGAGTTTACTTGCTGCAGGAGACAAGCGGTGCGCAGCTCCCGCACCGATGCAGAACGCCGATGCACTTTGTACGCAATGCAGGAGCGAGGATGGAAAAGAGCAGGAGGGAGGAATGTTACCCAGCCGCACTTCGCCCTGGATGGTAGGCCAAGCGGAAAATGAACTATCAAGCATACATTCGTTGAATAAGAAACCAAGTCAGATAGAAATCAAAGAATCTATAGCCACAGAAACGCAGCCTAATAGTTATCAAATAAAAACTCCATGGTTACAAGCGATATCATCCCATTACTTCTCAAAATATCAATCAAGAGAACTGATGTTAGATAATGAAAAAATAAACGTAGAAAAGAAGCAAAAGAGATTGTTTCCAACTTTGAAGATGCATTCAAACGCATCCAAAGCTAGGAGAGAACGCACATTCATAAACGCTGAAAACTGTGTAAGCAAGCACAAAGTAAAATATGCTTCACTGAGAGAGCCGAGGAGAGGAAATGATTGTGGAGAATTTAGGTCAGTTATTTGCTCTACTTCAATACGTTTGCTGATGATGGTCATGTTGCTGCCTTGGAGCGAGGCAGCGAGCAAGACATTGATAGCTCAACAGCCTACAGTTCCTACTAGTAGAACCTATCTTCACCTAACCTTGCAACCGCCAGCTCAGTTCCACCAATCAACGGACACGACTAATTTTGCGCAAGCGCCTCCTCACCAATCACAAGCGACTTCTTTTACGGTGGCGCCGACATCGGACACCGTCAGTAACGGGTCAGAAGCAATACGGGACAGCATCGGCCGTGCACTGGACGTCCAACGGTCTCATTTTCTGGTGAACGATATCAACGTCGAGCACGACAACACCGCGACGTCAGTCAACGAAGTTTTTGTGGGAGACACAGACGAAGAGCAGGAGCGGCAACAAAATGAACTTCAGCAGCGTCTGCGCAAAGGTCAGTTAATTTGGCACCATAATCATTTTTCCTTTACAGTGAAGTTCCACATTCAATTTACTGTGATGATATCCTTTTGAACCAACTATAAATGCTTAGTACCAATCGACGGTATGAAAGCTTTCACTGATTTATCGATGTAAAATTTACCCTAAAATATCGCAAACCCCTTTTCAAATAGCATTGTGGTTACTACTCGGGAAACTATTGCGCTCCATACCCCAAAACTCAAATTAGGAAATAAGTTAGTTCAAGCCTTGTTAACACAAAGGTGTTTCCAGAGAGGTAGGAAGAAGGCATCGTTTCTGATAAAAAATTAAGGAAACGGGAAATGTATTGGCCCGTGTCCCCACACCCTACACACATAGAAGCAGCAAGAATGAAGTTTGTGAAATAAGATGAAGGTTGGAGAAGAAAGTAATAGGCGCTGAAAAGAAAGACAGCAATTAACTGAAAAATTTATGAAACAAAAAATAAATATGTTCGATTTCAACAAGCGAAAACTCAACCAAACCTTTAGCTCGGGACCTCCCATCTTCTCCTAGGGAGCGCTAATTCACATAGATACAATATTTGCATCAGAGATTCTACTTATATTGACAAGTGGTCTTCAAATAGCTATCCGCGATCATTTTCGTTTCATCCTCAAAAACGCCATTCGCATATTAGCTTTGTATGAAGTGTACATAAACTTGTTTGGGCATAGCAGTTGATACTTCGATGCAAAACAAGGCACCCTGCCATAGAGCCAAAACTGTATTGAACTGCCTATGGCCAAGAGAGGGAATTTGAACTTACGGATGGGCCAGACCAGAGCCCTGACCTTAAACCCCATTGAGAACCAGTGGACGATCCTCGGGCAAAATATAATGAGCCAGAAAACCAGCTAACACATGAGATTCGCGGAAGCAACTCTAACAGGAATGAGCCAAAATCACCGTTGGTGATATCAAAAGCGCATTCAATCTGGTAATCGAAGATGTACTGCTATCATTGAAAATGAGGGACTCGGCACAAAATATTGATAATACTGTTCGCTGTTAATTATTTCCTTGTTTTATACTTCACTCGTTACTGCAAGTTTCAATCAAAAACATATCCTGTATTCCTAACTTTGAACTTTCGGGATCTATAAATAAACTCACCTTAGGAACTTGTCATGTCTCTTAGATCAAATTCAAATTTTACAGCAATTTGAATAGCACAGTGATTTATTTTCCAAATTTCAAGCTCAGGTAATCTTTGGTTATTGAGATATCTAGTCTCCTATTGAGGCTCCTTAGTGTAAACTACTGTGTTTTACTCACTTTCCCCAAAAAAATATTACACCAAAAAACAACGTAATAACCTTGAGAAATGGCATCTACTTGTGTAGTCTTCCTAGTTTTAATCGTTAAGCATGGTTATGTCTATCAAAAATTGTTAAACTATTCGACAGGTTCAAGATAGCTTACACCACGATGTACTCGCCTAAGCTATGCGTTAGCTCAACGATCCTATCGATGTCTATTTTATAAGCACTTGCACATCCACTAGACTCTAGAGCAACTTTTCGAAGGCCGTCACGCGTCGATTTTATCCCGCAAAAATGTCTAAACAATTTCGTTTTAAGGGCTGCTATAAATTTATGAACTGTATAGTTATCTAGTTAAAATATCCGTAAGCAAAATAAATATAACTGACAAATTCTCTAATTTTACCATACTCTCCAGTAAATATATACACATATTTCAGGTTAAGTTTAATGCTGCTAAGAAACGTTGCTTGTCCTCGGTGGATGGCAAAAGGCCGGCCAGTCCGCCACAAGATCAATTGCGAAACACAGCATTATAGGGCACTGGTTCAGGGCAAAACGCCGAGGTGATATCGTGGTCTGCACTTCTCTTGACGCCTCCCACGCGCCGCTCAGTTCAATTGCTACTCGACTGCCGCACGCAATGAACAGAGAGCATAAACTGCCGAGGTGATTGCTGCAGGACACGTGTCAAGTGGCGGTAGAGGAAAAGTAATTCCCTCACTCAATATTTTTTGTTACCAAACAACCGACGGCAAAATTCAACACGTTCAAAAATAAGTGTTGACAATACTCCATTTTTTTTTAAACACGGCAGGGTTCTCTACAATCGTTCCTGGGAAGATCAATTTAATGATTTTAAAAACTAAAAAAGATTACATAATTGAGAGTTAACAATAAAAAATAAAACTGCAATCGTTCACGATCGTTTACAAAAGACACTTACTTCATTCATTGTAACACATTATTCAATTCAAACAACTAATCAAGATTATTATTACATTCCTAGTTGTTACCACAGCAGCCACAACAGAAATGATTTTAGCAGCGATGCACAATACTGTTGAGCTTGATCAGGTTTTTGGGCCTTTCATCAAGTAGAGACATAAGTTCGTTTGATGATCATCGACCTGCTGAGTCGATTTTGATGGCTCAGAATCAGATTGAATGATATTAGCGGGTATCTGCGGAGCCCATGAGGATTCGGCTACCGACCCGTTAACGCCGAGCGCCTTACCCTCGTCGGGTACTAACATGGCCCCGCTTGTCCGTTTCTCGTCAAGTCAGAATGTATTCAAGGAAGGTCATATAGGCGTGATGTCTCCCACATAGAGTAAAATTGCGGTCAGTTTCTACTGCTTAGTCTGTGAGCTGACTTAAATTACTTTCGGGAGTTGAATAAGTTCAACCTTAATAACTTAATAGAATTGTACAAATAAATGTGTCTGAAGAAGGTTACAAAGGAGTACTCCTCAGCTTGACTGTTCGCCATTACCAAAGTTTCCCAACTCTAAATCGTCCGGAGGTCGTCCACCAAAATCGGGGTTAGCGAGTAGCGTTATGATTAGACCAATCAACAATGGTGCACTGCGAGTGGCACCCTAGTCTCTGCGTTAAAAATATTTTATACAAATGCATAATTTCAAAAACCAAATTCGAGCTTGTAATCGAGAAATAAGAACTGGTTTTGGGATAGGCGGTGTCGTTATTACCGACGCACGAATGAATAAATACTAAAAATTAACACGGTAATCGTAAGCTTCTTGTTGAAAGATAAATGTGCATTAATCTCAAGACCTAGGAGTATTAACCTTGCACGTTTCCGCAATTCAAAGCATTCAATAATACATTTCTGACGACAGAGAGAGAAGAAGCAGCTCACAAATGGGCACCGGTTGTCTGGCTTCATCCGAAAGAGATCTTCTTCCCAGGAAATGTTCTCGACTTCCTGACCAACATCAATATAAGGTAATCTGGAGTGGAAATCATTTACTGAAGTTATAGATAAAACGAACTCACTAAAATTTTTCACAACCCATTCATAATCAATTTGAGTTTCTCATCTCCCCTTTATGAGAAATAATTCAACGTACAACAAAGTGCCATCATAAAATTCAAGTAGTATTATAACACGATGAAGTTTTACATTAACTGTTCAGTAAAGCTTTACATTTAGCACGTAACAGTAAACCCCCGAGCATCTAATCACTGTACAACTATTACCGAAGAAACTAGGAATTGCATTATTATGTCAACTTTAGATGAGATAAGACTAACCCTACAAAAATACGCTATCCTACACAGCTCAAGCGAAGGCTTTGACATGCAGGAGTACGGCAGCGACGCGGGATTGCCGCAAGGTCCACTCAGCGAGGAGCTGCATCTCGTGGCACCAATTGATACAGGTACACAAGTGAATTTTAATGGCCTACAGCATATTTTATACCTAATGCTTCCACTTCACGCTCGTTTCCTCCAGGTTAGCTCGAAAAATCAAAGAGCTCATAAATTTAAAACGTTCCTTAATATTCAAAATCTACCGCACTTCAAATGAACATCACTAATGGGAAACGCATTACTTGACAAACAATTCATCGCATTTTAAAATTTAATTTACTGATCATAGATTGCAATAAAAGTATCATTCAAGCTGCATTGCTTGGAATTCCGTTCCATTTTCACCGTTACAAGACTGAAAAATAGAATTTCATTGCTCAGTGAACCATTCAAGAAATACCCACATCAAATAGAGTCAGATTAGATTATTAGATTATTAATTAGTTTAAGCCTCCCTATCCGCAACAAAGGCGATCCAAAGAGAGGAAAGAAGAAGGCACCATTTAGTATGGAGGTAAGGGAACGTGGAATCTATGCAGAAAGGGCACAGAAACAGTAAGATGAGAAAGAAGTTCATGAAACAAGATCAAAGTTGAAGAAGAAAGTAGTAGGTGCTGAAAAACAGGACAGCAGTGAACCGAAAAAAGATGGTCCGTGACAAAATAAAAACCTATTCTATTTCAACAAAAATAAAGCCTACCTAACCTTTAGCTCAGGCCCTTACACAGTCCCCCTGGGAGCGCCAATTCCCATAGATACAATAGTTGTATCCCCCTGAGGGGATCAAATAGAGTCAATGATGAAATAAAAATAATAAGTGGTGTTAATTTCGTAATTTAAATTAATCTTCTAATTTAAATCTAATTAATCTTGAAGTCAAAATAAAATTGTATAAAATACCCCGTAGTAAGAAAATGAATAATTATCTTGATTTGTGGACAAGTAGAAAATATGATTACCACAGAGGTAAGGGAAATATTCTACCAAACAATTCTTGCATAACATAGCATTTCTATGTAGTGCTCTCACAAATTTAATTTATCTAAACATTGTCAATTGTTTTATTTAATTAAGCATGTATTACATTGCACACTTAGCAGCTGAAATTATACTGTTTATAACTGCCAAATCTAACTACTAGTGACAATAACGTACTCAAATTATTTTCCAAACTATGGAAATTTTCAATTTTTCCCGAGAGTGAAAATGATATGAAACCTATATAACTCACGATACATTATGGTGATATAATAGCGTAAGTTATGAATATAAGTTTCTCATAAGTGGATACTAAAAAGGCACTGCCTACGCAGAGTGCTGCAACTGTCCAGTGCCAGGCTTCCTGCACGGCCAGAGGCCACTCAGAGGAGAAGGCCCACCGGTCTATGCCCACATCCACACCTGCTACTCTCCAATTGCCAGAACTACCTCAACTCCTACGGTGAGATTGATGAAATAACCAACTAATTACTGAAGACTGTCAGCCCAGGAATTTAAACTATAATCCCAAGGTTTTATGTCATGAAATGTAGAGGAATTGTACTAGAGATTTGCGCTTATCCACGGATATTTTCTTGAAGCTCAAGTGCGTCGAGTTACCAGAAGTTTCTCGCAATAAAGTAGCCCCATACCTCTAATCGTCATTTCCACGTTATGTCGAGTCGAATACTACTGCAATGATAGAGCTCTTGTCGAATAATCCGAGCACATCAGAAACTTAGTTCTCATAGCAATATCAAGACAATTCCTTTATACTGTTTCGTATTTGTCCGCAACCTCTCATATTAATTTGTAGTTTTTCATATTTCGTCACCTTCCTTCATATGCATATTTGCATGCATCTCTCAAAAGGCGTTCTGTATTAAATTGGCAAGCTAGCAACACAAGTTACGCCCATTAGTGAGTAATATAACCCAGCCATCTTTTAATTAGATGAAACATCCAATATGACCATAAGAGGACTAAACAGCTACTTAGAATCAATAATAATAAAATCCGCTACAATTATAACCCTTTAATAAAGTAATGAAGGGAATACGTAAGAAACACTCCATTTCACGTTGGATACATAAACCAAACAAAATGACAAGATAAAAAAAGCTCGACCACCGAATGTATGTTTAGAGCCTGTCATCACAACCTCCCAGCGGCATAACCACCCATTCCACAGCCCAACCACGACTTCAAAGCTAAATCACGTATAGGGCGTCAATCAAGCTTAAATTTACTGGAGCACAATTAAAAAGATGTTTCAATTTGGTCGTTGCGCTGCAGATAAACCTGCTGCTGCGAACCCCGCCGGACGGCGAGCCGGTGCAGGCGCGCTCGCTACGAGCCCAGATCCGCTCGCTGCAGCACCCGCTCCCGCGCTACCGTCGTCGGCGTCACCGCACTCGCGGCAGAGGCAGACGCGACACGGCGCATGGAGCGCGTGAGTACTTGTGCTGGGCCGCACGGGTGTGTGACTTGTTGTGGCTACTGCGGTCTCGTGTTTGGGTCCAGGATCATTGTGTTTAGAGAAGTCAAATAGTTCATGTCTTGGGCCAAAAATAGCAAATGGGTTTCTTGATCAAAATTTCAGAGTTTTGTCATTAAAAAATAATGATTACGAGCTTTTCCCCTTAAAATGTTGGTCATTTGCGACTTGCGAGACTTTCTTTTAGGTGTATTCAATGCTAGGTAGAGTTTCAATAAACGTTCAGCTCACAGTCGTGTTAAAGTTGATTAACCGGAGCACACGGTTCAGTTTAATGCCTTCATTCAAACTATAATTATCTCAGAGGATTTATTTCTGATAAGCTTCAAGGTGAAAAAGATGTTTTTCTTACAAATTCCATCAATTTATTATTAACTCCAAAACCACAAATTGTAAATTCACCACTGTACTCGATGCTTTATTCTGATTCTTGGAATTTGAAGACGAAGCTGTCATGCGATCGGATACTTGACCGTTATTATTAGCAATGACGTATTTCAGCGTCCCCCTTCAAAAAACCCACATATTCTAAATTATTATTTTCCATTAGCAGATCAACAAGATTCAAACTCGCATGGAAACTTCAACAAGACAAACGACGAGATAATTACAAGACAAGAAAAGAAACTGGTCCAAACCGAAGATCAAGTAAGAGAGCAACATTTCAAACTTCCCCCAGAAGGCAACAAAGAAACAGGACAAGTAGCTCCACAAAGCACTAGTGTGTTAGCAAGCACTGTTGAAATCGAACAAGTTAACTCAAATCAGCGCACCACAGAACCGACACCTGTCACAAATCCGGAAACATCAGCTAACTTCACATCAGGCCAAATTAGTGATGCATCAGGCGATGATACATTTGAGAGGAACACAAGATCACCAGCAAACGAAGAATTCAGCACTTCGCGCAACACAGAGGCAGACATTCCAGTGAAGACAGAACTACCACGAGGCACAACATCAGAGCCGCCCACATTTACTCAAAAACAAACAGTTCCCAAGTTAACTGAAACAAGCCAACCCATAATAATCTTTGGGAACTATTCACGCATGAGCCATATGCATGCAACGGCGATCCCAACTGTGTTTCAAGCAGAGCAGGAAAATTCGTCGGTCGCGACGACCTCGAGCTCTTCTAACCCTAGCCAAGACACCCAATACAGCGGAGCAAATCGTCGCCATGCATTGTCCACCACAGGAACACCCGGCCATCACTTCACCATAACCTACTGGTTTTTCTACCCCTACAACCACGGTAAAGAGGTGTGCACAGCGAACATGATTTTCATAGGTCGAGTTGCTAAACCTCTCTACAAAGGTGAATGCCGTGGAGAGACAGTTGTCATGGGCAACCACGTTGGAGACTGGGAACATCTCTCCATATATTTCGAGGTAAGTCGAAACTAAGAGACTAAGTAAATTTTAACTATTAACGCTGATATTTGCATTAAGCACATAAACGAATAACATACTAACAGCTTTACCCCGCAGAAAAATAACCTCAACGAGATGCTATAACACATCTTAAGAGAACTTTTATACGTCCATCGCTCCTTTCATGGTGAAGCTGATGAAAACCACAATCTCGTTAGCCCAGAACGAATCTCATGATGTAAGTCCATTAATATATTATTTTAAGACTGCCTAGCCACAAAAAAAGGCGATCTCAAGAGAGCGAAGAGAAAGGACCGTTTAGTACGGACTGAAATAAACAAAGACTCTGTGCATCAAGTGTATTCCCACACAAGTCATCCTTAGTATAGAAACATCAAGTTTGGAAAAGAGAGAGAAAGAAAAGAGAAAAAAGGGTAGAAAATAAGATTAAAACTGAAAGAAAAGGTGGGCACGAAAGAAAAAGTCGTGAAGGCTTATCTACAACTGAGGTTATCCAACAGAGTCTTTCCTAGAAACGCTAGTCCCTGTAGCATGGAATGGACAAATTATCCACAAATTACCTATTCTATGTCCCCTAACGGGACGTAAGTCAATCTTGTTCCAAAGTTTTACTTTGCTAATCTGCTTTGAAACTATTCACGAGGTTGGAACCTTCAGCAATACACGCTCTTCAGAACACTATAGTTACGTCGTATAGTCAATGAAAACTTAAAATGCAGACATGAATTTGTCTATAAATGAATAACGCTAAATACTATTTTATTGCTTAAGTAACAACTTTTCTAAACGACCACTCCAACCATCTATAGTTTCCTCTACCCTCGTTGATCTCCAATTACACACCCTTATAACAATTACATATGTACCTTGCTAAGAAAAATATCAGGGTGTACAGCCGACACCACGCAAAAAGCATATTGCTCTTACAAAACCAAGAATCTAGGCCATTCAATACAAAACTAAAAGTAAAGGGTAAGCAATTTTAAACCACCGGTAAAGAGCATGTCACTCCACACCAGGAATAAAAAGCTCGCAATTCTATAGCCCAGAACTTGAAAACATAGCAAAGCGTGCGATAGAGAGGTAGATTTCATCGTTAAAGTGTGCCCAATTTCTGCTCGAGTCAATCTAACAAATATGAGGAATGTACAACAACTTAGCCTGCACGGATTCACATACATCAAAAAATGTCAGCATCATACAACATCGCCCTATAAATTAAAAATTGTACAACCATCACGTACCACATAATTTGAAAAGTAATACTGTATCTATAACCTTACAATTTAAATGCTACATTCAAAAGGAATTTAAAGCGTAGATGATTCCTTATTTCTAAAACAAAATTTTGCTTGAATGTTTTTATTCATGATACTTAATATTTTTGTGTTGGGGTCTTACTAATGCCCTCCGCGTTCGTCGTACCAAGTATTGATCAGAGATACTTTCAGAAGTTAGCACTTATTTTTTACAAAGCTGTTGAATGGGAAAACTGCACTCAAGTAAAAGTAATTAATTCCCTTCGCCAGGACGGCGAGCCGAGGTACCTGTATATCTCAGCGCACCACTTCGGGGCGTTCTACACGTACCAGCCAGAATGGAACCGCTTCAAGTACTCCAGCCAAGACGTGAGAGAAGGCGTCTTCATGAGCCCGCAATACCCGCAATACCTCGAGCTACAGCAGGGCAGACTGGTCGTCTACTCAGCTAAAGGATCCCACGGAACTTGGCCAAGTCAAGGTATATTTTTAATTCCAAATAATCTTGCCATTCAGTTACGGCAGCTCCTCCTCTCAGGTTTCCCTCATTAAAATCTGAATAGAATTACGGTTGATTTACGTGAAATGGCGTGATTTGTTTTTTGGAATCGAAAACTAAACAGTTCATCATAGAGTAACTTATACGTTAGTTAAAAGCCTCCCTAAGCACAACAAAAGTGATATCAAGGGAGGGATGAAAACAAATTTAGTATGGATTTGTATGCACAAGATGTACCCCGACCCTGCGCATAGAAACAGCATGATTGAAAAAAGTTTATAAAACAAGACATAAAGAAATAGGACCTAAATAATGACAGAAGTGAACCAAACTAAAAATGGTCCTTAATATAACAAAAAATTATTTTATTTGAACAACAAGAAGAAAGCCCACATAACTTTTAGCTCGGGATCTCCATGAGAGCGCTAATTTCCATGCAGACAATAGTTGTAACCCCTGAGGGGAATTAGTGAATTTAGGCAGCAAAACAAATAAGTCTTGATATTATTCGTACTTTTCTCAAAAGAGACATTTTTCTCGGTAGACAAGTTAGTTCAAGCCTTCTATTAATTATTCCGTTAAGAAGATTGGAAAATTGTCAGATATCCTTGAAGTTGAAATGTTAGTGGAAACCTCAATTGGATGCATACTGGGTATAAAATGGATCCAAAGTTTGCAAAAAATTTTACCGTTTTTTCATCAAGAGCAGGAGGCCTTTTACCTGCAGGACAGAAAAAAGCTTCACGTTTATTTCAATTTTCCATGGCGCAAGTCTTAAACAAAATATCTACATATTACTGAATTTTAATACGTAATCATAACACATAAAGCCTGATGAATCATCATAAACATCACAAGATTTCAGGTTTCATGACATGCTACTGAATTAGTTCTGAAAAAGGCATCAGGTTTCCAGAGAGCGGGTTGTAGATTGCTCTAATGAAAAAGCCTTTATTGTTTTCGATGAATAAGATTTCATTGCACTATAGATTAAATATCATTTCAGAAATTATCTTAAAATTAAAGCAGTTCGAGATGAATGCGCTCATATTTACACTACCACGTTGGACGATTTTTTTGCAATGAATGAAAAATAACCTTTTTGGATAAATACCTTGCATATCATTTGAGGTGTTACGAAAACGCATCAAATTACAATTTAAAAATATGACAATAATTATTATTTATTATTATATAAGAAAGTTTTAGCCTCCCTTAACCACGACAAAGATGTTCTAAGAGAGGAAAGAGGAAGGCACAATTTAGTAAGGAGTTGAGGGAACGCGGAATCTATGCACCAGGTGCAGAGAAACATTAAGCTAAGAAAGAAGTTGATCAAACAAGAAAAAAGTTGAAGAAGAAAGTAGTAGGTGCTGAAAAACAGGATAGCCGTGAACCGAAAAAAGATGGTCCGTAAAAAACAAAAACCTATTTTATTGCAACAAAAAGGAAGCCTACCTAACCTTTAGCTCGGGCATTCACATGGTTCCCCTGGGAGTGCTAATTCAAATAGATACAATAGTTGTATCCCCCTAAGGGGACAAATGACAATAATTTATTTTGTTTATTTTTCCAGAAACGTGATCTCAAATTCTGGCTCAGATTAAAAAAAAAGAATTTTTTTCACCACTAGAGTTTCAAGTTTTAAATCGTTAAGCATGGGCAGCGCTCAGAACAACTTAGATAAGAGTACAGTGAGCTAAAGCGATCTATCTGATAATAAATATTTGGGAAGATTGAGTTTTGAATCTTCACTTAGTCCACGTAGAGAATTTACACTAACATTAACAATTAACAGTGTCAAAACACGAGCAGAGTAAGACAGTGCAACTACATATATTCGCGTCATGGCTTTTTACCAGGTTTTAGGAAAGATGACATAAGTAGGAAACTGATGTGTTTGTTCACTAGGTTACCTAATAGTAGTTGCTTGTCTCTTCAGTTGCCAGAAAAGAAATTCTCAAGAACTGGAGACGAGGTTCCCGCTGTACAAGCCAGTGTACTTCATTGATCATTCCATGAAACTCAAGGCAGAATATTTGTAGATACAATCATTTCTTGAAGATCATTAGTGAAACTGTGTTCAAAATAGCAAATTTAATTCCTGTCCGATGCAAGATGTTTTTTCACTCTCGACCGTATAGCATACAAGTCGTATTGAGAAAAAACAGAATAGCACATCCACAAAGAATCCTCATTTCAGTTACCATCGGACGCATTTTTATAGAGTACAAAATTTTAGAACAAATCGATCAGTATGTTTGAAAAATCGAGCACAGACATTGCAGATATAGGTAGCAAAAAATCTGAAACTTCATCACTCACGCCAACTGTACGGTCAGGTCGTCACATGTACAACAACGTGATGGTGAAGCTGGAGGACGAGACCGGCCAGGGGCACTTGTGGGACACGCGACACAAGGTCCACATCATAGACGCCCTAGAGGAGAAGCGAAGAGGAACTACGGACACGCACAGGTCAGAGGGTTGGTAGGTCAGGGGGAGGATGGGTCAGAGGGTTGGTAGGTCAGAGGGCCGATATAGGTTAGTAAATGATAGTCAAGTTGGATGAAACGCACTTGCCACTAGAATAACATATTTTGGTTTTATCAAATGCACAGTCCATTAGAATGATGAAAAATGTTCAGAAAACTGATTCCTAGTAAAATCAGTAAGCGTTCACTTCTCTTTAACATTGCGTCATACTTCGGCGAACCGTAAGCTAAATCTGTGGACACAAATTTTTATCAAAGAGCCAGGAAATAAAGCAATTTAATTAAAGTAACAGTTTTAACCTCAACGGACACGTTTCTCCATTTCAGAAAGTGGTTTGACTTCAGAGGCAAGTGGGGCAACCCGAGTTCCAACTGCCACCCTGGTATGCTGGGGTTCTGCGAGATGAGAGATGGACCACTCGGCATTACCATGAAAAGACTGAACTTCCCGTGCCACATCCCCAGACACTACACCTTCCCTAAGCCTTGACCACCATGTGGGCCAACAGCAGTCACAATCAGCATGAAATTTACCTAGTCACGCCCTTCTAAAATTACTTCCACAAATACAAGCTACAACCAGATTGGAGAAGCTTAATGTCACTCGAGCCTCAACTGAAGATAAATGCAGAGATATTTACAGCAAGTCGCACATACGCTTTGAGAATCACAATACGTCGACGATACTCCGATACAAATTCACGGGCAACTTTTTCAGGGTCTATTGTTCAAGCCCAACCTACGTAACGTAGCTCAGTGAGCTTGCTCCGCCCACAAAGTCTTTGCAAGGCGTCTTACTGTGGGCCCTGTTCACTCCCCTGCTGAGGGAATGATCTAAGTTGTGCAGTTTCTAACTAAATAAGCTTCTTTCCTTTCGAGGCATCAAACGCAGATGCGATGTTCAGAACGGAATAGAAGGGGAATTTTCCAATTTTCAATAACGTCAACAGCTGAAGTTCAATCAACAGGTTATAAGAATTGTGAGAGCCACATGTGGAAATATATGGTTCTTATCAAAAAACCACCCACCAATGCTTCCTTCTGACATTGATCTCACCACTATGCGCTAAAAAGACAAGCCAATCGTCCGGCAAGCAATAAAACTCAACAAGCCCAACATATATCACACCGTCACATGTTTAACATTCAGACTTGCGAAAATATTTTCATGACCTAGTACACATGACAATAAATCAATAACACAATCACAAACAAAACCAGTTAGTCATTTCAGATTGCTTTTTTGCCCAAGAGGCACCAAGAAACACAAGCAAGGAGAATGCAAATTCAACCCTGGACGCACAATCCCCCAGACGAGTGTATGTGTATTATCTGCCTAGTCTTCGAGTACGGAGAAAAGAGAAAGAGGCATCAGAGCTAGTAAAGTAGAAATATTTTATGAAGACTTCCAAGTGCTTTCATTACCGAGCATCACCAGAATATAGAAGCTTGCGGTAATTTTAATGTTTGAATTACATATTTTATTTTTATACTAACATTTGACGAGTTTTCTTTACCTCATCCTGTATGACTCCAAAACTCAAATACTTCCATAGTTTTAGATTAGATAATTTATTTTTAAGCCTCCCTTACCGCAACAAAGGCGCACCAAAGAAAGGAAGGAGGCAGGCACTATTAAGTAAGGATTCAAGGGAACGCGGAATCTATGCCAAGATATGTTCCCATACAAAATCCCTGCTCAAAAAAAACAGTAAGTTGGGAAAGAAATTTACGAAACAAGATAAAATTTGAAGAAAATATTAGGTGCTGAAAAATAGGTCAGCAGTTAACTGATAAAAAGTTGGCCGTAAGAAAATGAAAAAAATAAAAAGCTCAAAAAAATTAACCTTCAGCTCGGAACGTCAAATTTTCCCCTTGGAGTGGTAATTCCCATAGATACAATGGCTATATCACACTGAAAGGATACTTCAATCGTTCACATAAGCAACTTACTTGCCGAATTTTATTTTGGGAGAGCATAATAGGTAAACTAATGCTGTCCCAATTGATGTAATAACAAATGACACAGAAGCAGAGTTTATTCATGACCACATGAGATTATTATAAAATTCAATAGCTTAAATTAGAATCGAAAAAATACAGATTTTCTAAGCATATTTTATAGTGTTAAAATACATTTTCAATTCAATTTCATTAAATTAAATTCAAGCTAAAATCAATTAATTCACGTTACAGAGAGAATACGTTCACGCAATAAATTCATGTAACACCATCGACAAAATACACGCCTTTTATTTTTTATCAGACTTGAGTCCAAAACAGCAGAAAAAAAAATCCAATCACGTTTTGTCCTAACAAGAATCAGCAGCAAGATTTCCTACCGTGGTCTAGCAGAAGTGCGATGATCACTTCAGGGCTCCATAACTCTAGCAGTGTGTCCGGTGTAGGTTGCGCGACGCGAGAAGTTGCTCAACATCGTACCATTTTCTCACCTATTCGCAGGCCAACGTTGCATTCTCATGCTCTTAAACTTCGCGAATTGTCATGTTTATGCCAGTTAAATTATAATAAATGATTATCTTCCTATTTTAACACGTATAGAACGAACAATTTTTCAAGGTTGCAAAGTTGGAAAAGAAACCAATTAAATTAGTGAAGAGTGAAAATTTGTATCACGGTTCCATCGTTTGAGAAATTTTATCACAAAATATATTATACACTACTGACGTCCTCCAATTAATCAAAGAAAAACTGAGCCAAGTGGTATTAATTAGAATCAAATAAATTGAACTTACCTTTAGGTTCACATGAGGATTTCAATAGTCATGTAATGTAATATGAACATATCAAAAAATTTCAAAATAAAATATTTTATTCATATACAGCAAAAAAATAGATAATTAAAAGCACATTCATAGATTAACCGCCTCATTCATTTGCCTTCCAGTTCAACAACGTTGCTGAAATTTTTCAGTACAAAGGCGAATAGAACTTTAGCAAATCACGCAAAAGTTATTAATAAGCATATGCCACAAAATGTCCTATGACAAAGCAAATTACAACTAACGCAAGGACCAATACACATCTGGTAGATTAAAAATTCACTGAAGTAAGTGAGCTAGCTCGTCAACAAGAAAAAATGCCCACTAAAAAATTTTAAACGGTTAAATGCTAGCTAAATAAAAATACATAATAAAGGTAATCATACCAATCTACAAATTCGGAACTGAAAATAAAATGAGCCGCCAATCCTGATTAGGCATTTTCAAAACTGGGAGTAAGAAGCAGGACACAAACCAACGAGAGACTGCCTGAGCAGTTACGCAACTGAGCAGCGTTGAGTACCAAGTATCGAAATGTTGTCGCTATTGATTCCGTGGTAAGAAAAGTGCCTCGCTAAAAGTGTCTCGCTAAGTACGCACTTAGCTAAGTGCGTACAAGAAAAGTATCTCGTAAACTTCCCAACATCCAATCAATACTGATGCAAAGCATCACTTTACGAGTCACAGACTGGCACAAAAACGCAATTCAACGTTCACTTACTGACAGTCCTTTTCTAGTGGCATGCCAGTAATAACAGTTTTCTAAATATCTAGGTAGTCCATTTTCATCGTTGATACGCAAGATAACCTGGAATCTTTTATCAAAATATTCTACACATGTACTAGTTTATGAAAGCCACAACCACTAGGTCTTACATAATGAGGACATTTACAAAGGCTACAGTGCAGATCAGAAATTTAAAGGATGGTGCCCTGACGATCAGCCGCTACAAACCACTTTTTCCTAGCTTGGGAACTTTTCCACAGCTATTTTACTCAACAAAATCATCAATACATTCAAATAGTGTGAGCTATAAAATACATGCAATATGTGAAAATAATCAAATTTAAGTTACTTATCTTCGTAACGAACTGATATCTTTGTTACGGCGCAAGTGGTATCCGCATTATGAAATAAATTTCAACCTAATTTCTAAGTCACAGATCTTTAAAGGAGAAAGTCATTTCTCTGTTACAAAGTAATTTTCTTCTTGGAGTTGAAATTGCAGGGCATTTATGTTAGGACAAGTGAAAGCGCAAAATATGTTTTCACCGAAGGTTTACGTTTCACGTTATCACCACAATAAGTTTGGAGTCCCAGCGCCTTCCTTCGGACCAGTTGTCCGCGCGCTGCTCAGCACAACGTGCATGACTCACTCACCTGGAACACAAAGCAGGCAGCAAAGCCGAGCGTGTCGAGCAGCAGGCGCGTGATGTGGACGACGCGCTCTCTGCAGTAGAGGGCCGGAATCACCACACAGCACCTGTAATTCTGGGTCACGAGGTTCTCCATAGTTTAGTGTTGAAAATCAAGCAATTCACGTAAGAGAAAGAATATGTTCAAGTAATAAATTTATGTGACGCCATCAACATAATTTCAAGGTGAATTTTGCATTAATTTTTCTGACTGAAGTCATTAAAATGAGAAAACTGAGACAAAAATGCAAGCACGTCGGTCTTTGAAGCAAAAGTCGTAAAGTAGAACAGATGTAATCAAACAAAAAATATAAAGCAAAATGTGATGAATAGCAAATACAGATGGTGGAGGTGTTAGAATGAAACATAGGAAGCACAGGAATTGTCAAGAACAAACCATGCTCCTGCCTCTTTTTATCATCCTTTGGCCTTCTTTAGTGGGATTTTTGTACACAACCTTTCAGGTGCATGCCTCGTGTTATTGCGATGCTACACATAATTAACAGTAATTGCGGTCAGATCCACTCTGATGGCGCTCCTGCACGCAGGGTTGAAGAGCTTCCACCTCAAGTAGCTGTCTCACATCCCTGTCCACTGTTCTCTCTTGTTCTTACCATGGTTATTTGCAAACACAGGGTTTAACATCTCTGCTATAGCGATGTGTAAGTGATCAATAAAGCCAGTGCTTCCCCCTGGCTTCATGTCGAGCCTAAAACGATTAATTTTTGCGTTGCCATAAGCACTGTGTTTACAGAAAAGGAGTGAGGAGGCGTTAAAATAGTTATCAGGAAGCGTTGATTGGGAGTCAAAAGACATTGGAATCATTTAATATGAGTGAATAGTTTAAAAGCATTAATGTGTAATGCTCACTAATGTTGGTAATATGTTTGCAAGTAACTTACTGTAATACATAGCAAATTATAGACATATGATGAAAACTCAAATGTCCCCAGTGCACAGCACACTACTTCAATCTGACAGCTCTATCACGACCCCTGTCCTCTTTTGTAACTTCCAAAAATTAATCCCTGCACTAAATTGTACTATTTTAAGCACACTTCCGTAGCATTCATTAGTAAAACACATTTATGCCTCTCCTAGCAAATATTGTTCTTCTAATATGCCAGAAGGAGAAAAGTTACCTTTCAATATTACAGGCAATAAGCAATAATCAAAAGAATGCAGCAATAGCACACATCAACACTAGCGCAAAGCAACAAATAACTGGGCAAAAATCATGTCAAAACTCACCTTGAACTCTTTCTGTGGAATGTTGAGTTTGTGCTCAATGGCATAGGTCCAAATGGCTTCCAAGTCGGCCATGACAGCGGTGATGGAGCTGGAGAGGCCGGGCTGCAAGTTGAGGTCGCCTCGCTGCCAGGGGAAGTGCGTGTGGTACGGCGCGTCGGGGGAGATCTTCAGCACCTGCACACGCGCGAGTTAGAGTTAGTTCTCTAACCGTGAGTTAGATTAGAGAACTTAAGGTACCATGGCATCCTGTTTTACTTACAAATAAAAGAACAAAGAAGCACGTCTTTAATGAGATCATTATCTTATTCAAGAAGTGAATAAAAATATTTGGAACGTTTCGACCTCCTGGATCATTATCAACCTTGCGTAGATTTTGACTTTCCTAAATAGGATACTGATCTCATTAAAAACGCGTTTCTTTGTACTTTTATTTATGATTCGAATTTACGAAAGGCAAACCATTTATATATATCCATATCCTGTTTTACTCTCAAGTGCGTGCTAATTATTTCCACCTAAAACTATTGTTTTCAAAAATTTCCTCCAACTTCTAAAACATGCATACAGGATCAACTTGAATTCTCTGATACAAATCATCAATTTAGACTGCAGAGCATATCTGTCATGGCCAATTGTGTGAACAATTTAGTTTATTCTCTCAACTAAATTATCTAATTTGCATGGGAATGCTAAGATCGCCTCCTAGAAGGCATTTTTGAGTTGTAGCATTGCGATGGTGTGTCAGCTATGTGGCACGTGACCTGAAGAAAAACTGTTGTTTGCTTTTCAAGTATTCCAGTTATCTCATACAAAAGCACATCGCTGAACTTTGAAAAATTTAACGCTCGATGTTGATGTTGAGTGTGTTGGTGTTGTGGAACAATAGATAATTATTGCTCGCTAAGTTGCGTATGTACATCTGAGGTAAGCAAGAAAAACCTGTTAGGTGCATGAGCATGACTAGGGCAGGGCTCAAAAGATGTCACTGTAAAGTGCGTTTAATTAGCTTTGGTAACAGATTAGCCTAAGTTCATGCTAATATGAATGTTGGTGTAGAAATCTACGTCAAATACTGTGACATTTGCAGTCTTAGAACTAATTTAACACTCAATTATACCTTAATGAAAAATTCACTATAATCCTACATGAAACAATAAGTGCAATAATTAGAAATATAATCTCTTACATGATAAATGTTAATCACAATAATTGAAGGATGAGTTATTTCATATATTCTTGAGTTTTTTCAACTTTGGTGCCTCAAGCAGCAATTTTTTCATGAATTTTCTAAACATATTTCATAAAAAAAAAGTTTGCAGTGCCTACATTAGTGCAGCAACTTTTTAATATTTTTCTATGAACTTTCAAAATACTGGAACTTAACGCAAACCATCACCCCAACATCAAAGAATGAAATTATTTTTTAGAAGCATATGAAAAGAAATATGCAACAGTGCATGCATAAAATAGCACAATTACCTCATCCCCAACAACACACTCTGCAGTGGGGTGCAACAGGGAAGGGCAGGGAGGTGCAGATTCATCAGTTACTGGAGTTACTCGGCGGTTGTGAGCTGCGATCTGCTTCAGGGGTGTTGCGAATCTGTGAACAGACAACAATCAGCAAGCAATCAAAGAAAACACTACCTACCACAATCACAGCATTCATAACCCCATGCTAAATTCTTCTGCTCATCACACTTAAGAGTCATAATCAGCAATCTATCAGAGAAAAAACTACCTACCACAAACACAGTTGAGTCTTAGAAAATAGGTTTGCCTAGCAGTTACTAGGGAGTGATTGAGTAGCTCAGTGAGAAGAACCTATGTAAGCCAAAACTGCTTGTAATACCATAAAAAAATTGACCAAAATGAATTAGGACACTTACAATAAATTAGAATAATTGGCAGAAGTCTTCAAAAGAAACAAATCATTGCTATTTCATAATTACATTATAAAATTTTCTAAATGCATGTACAAAAAAATCAACACTATATATAATTAAAACTTGGATTATAAATACAAAATTGCATGAAATATTACAGACAAAATTAGAAGAAATGAGAGGCAATTTATGAATTCTCTGATATACAAAGAGCTACCTTCTGGTTCCATCCGACATGAGACAAGACTGCAGAATGGTGCTGACTTTGATACGGCAGTCCTCCACTTCCTGGAGCTTGTCACTGCTCTGTTAGGATAACACAGAATCAATAGCACGAATTGATATGTTGAACAAATTATTAATAATATTTAGTTTGAGACTACCTACCTATGGTTAAGGCAACCTCATAGGAGTAAAAAAGTAGAGACCATTTTATACAGACAGTAAAAATGAAATCTGTGCAAGAGAGGCCTTTCCAGACAAGATACCCTGTGCATAGACACAGAAAGAAAGAGAAAAAAGGGAATAAAAGACAAAGATAAGGCAGCACTGAAGATATGACAACTGAAAAAAGGAAAGTGGGTACAAAAGACGAGTCTTGATGGCATAAGAAAAGCCGAGGTCTCCATGGCAGATGATAGACAAATTTACCTAACCTATTGCCTATCCTAAGCATTCTGAGGTGTCTTGCATCTATTTTATTTCATGAAAACACAAATACTGATACATAGGCGCCAGAAAGTAACTCCGCACTGCCTGATTTTTTATTATATTTCAAATTATAGCAAATATAACTAATCATTTGAAGCAAACTTTACACCATAAAATTCTACGCCTTTTAATCTATAGATATGCATTCTCAAATTTATTTTTTTGCCACCCAGTAACTGTGTAGGCATCATTTTATATGAAATGGACAAAGTCCGTAGGACAAAAAGAAACTCCGCACAACAAAAAAACTTGAATTAAAGAACAATATTGAACAATTCTGGTGATTTATCATATTCATTAGGTTAATATCTAGTGGCATAACCTTTCTGTGCCTTAACAGCCCTCAATCTCTTCGGCATGCCCTCGATCAACCTACGGCAATACTCTTGATCCAGACAGTCCCACTCCTCTTTCATTTTACCCCAAAGTTCTTCCAAATTTTTAATGTTTTCGTGCCATAGTTTGTGCTTGATGTTATGCCAAATATTCTCAATAGGATTAAGGTCTGGAGATTGAGCAGGCCAATTCAAACAGGGGATATTGCGCTCCCGAAGAAAGTTTTTCACATTGCGAGTCGTGTGAATAGGCGCATTATCCTGCATAAAAATGCATTCTTCATTTAGAAGACTTTCAAAGTTTAGTTTAGTTTATTAGTTAGTTTAAGCCTCCCTATCCTCAACAATGAGATGTAAAGAGAGGAAGGAAGAAGGCACCATTTAGTATGGAGTTAAGGGAACGTGGAATCTATGCAGAAAGGGCACAGAAACAGAAAGCTAAGAAAGAAGTTCATGAAACAAGAAAAAGTTGAAGAAGAAAGTGGTAGGCGGTGAAAAACAGGACAGCAGTGAACCGAAAAAAAGATGGTCCGTAACACAACAAAACCTATTCTATTTTAACAAAAGAAAGCCTACCTAACCTTTAGCTCGGGCCCTCACATTGTCCCCCTGGGAGCGCTAGTTCCCATAGATACAATAATTGTATCCCCCTGAGGGGGAAGACTTTCAAAATAATACATAAAGTGTTATCCCAGCATTTGGAGGTATTTCCCCGAATTTACCCTGCCTTCCAGCCTAACTAGAGGCCCGGGACCATAAACACTGATGACACCCCAGACCATCACAGATCCACAAACACCTTGCAGCGTCGATACTGTACACCTGGGTTTAAATTCTTCGCCCTTGTAGCGTCTAACGTATTGCCTGCCATCACTTCCAAGCCTATTGAATTTGCATTCATCACTAAACAGAACTTTGCTCCAGAAAAAAGCGTCTGTTTCTTCACGGCTCTTAGTGAAATTCAAGCGACGCTTTCTGTTCTTTGCGGATATCATTGGTTTACGTCTGGCAATGCATCCCCTTAGCTTAAACTCTTTCAGCCGATTCTTGACAGTTGACACAGAGCACTTTCCAATAAGACCACACTCTTTACGCAGCTCTGGGGCACTTTCAAATCTGTTGCGAAGACTCCGGATCTTGATGGCATGATCTTCTATGGCCGATGTCACCCTTGGACGTCCACATTTTGGGATGTCATGAACGCTGCCAGTCTTTTGATGCTTTTGCAATGTTAGCCGGACAGTTTTTTCGTCACAATTCAATCGACGACCAATTTCACGGTTGGATATTCCATTGTTGCGTAGTTTAATTATCTCCTTGCGGTTATCAACGGAAAGATGAGGTATGACTAAAATTTATTAAAGATTTTAGCACTTTATGGTCTTCACTAGCACTGATAACAATTAAAGACACTGTAGCATATTTACACCTAAATCCTAACATGCAGAGTTTCTTTTTGTCCTGCAGACTTTTTACATTTCATATAAAATGACGCCTACACAGTTACTGGGTGACAGAAAAATAAATTTGAGAATGCACATCTATAGATTAAAAGGCATAGAATTTGATGGTGTAAGGTTTGCTTCAAATGATTAGTTACATTTGCAATAATTCAAAATATAATAAAAAATAAGGCAGTGCGGAGTTACCTTCTGGCACCTATGTATATACACCTTTCATAATAAATACTGAAGCCAAAAAAAATACCTTCATAACAGTCACAATTAATGGATGCCACTAAGCCAACTTGAAAATTCCAAACATGATCATTTTTTCTTTTTAACAAAAAAACAAATTCATTGCAAGCATTTAGAAGAAAAATAAACCGCACAAAACAATTCTTTTAATGCAAGTTTTCAATAATTTAAAACACTACTCTTTCTCTATCTATCAATGTGACAAAGTTTGGATATTTCAATTAACGTAACAATAGCGCTAACCATTTTAGCCAACGGCACAATGAAAGGATCACGCCTTTTGGCAGACGTAGAGTTAGTATTTTTGAGTCTCCTGGCAATGGCATGCAGCATGGTGTAGGGTTGAGAATCTGTGGGACGCCCCAGCCTCAAGTTACGGCTGCCAGGATGCAGTACAATACATGTGCTTGGGTCCACTGAAGCTTGGAGTTGTCTGTGCTGTTCATAGTCTGCTAGTTGTGACTGGTCCACTTCTGTGGGCTGTTTCACTTCAAGATCAATGTTTACTGTGTCTGCATTACTAAAAGCACTGCTATCAATGACTTCAGCCATTGCTAATTATGTAACAATCTACAAAAAGAAATCTAAATGACCTCTGTTGACAAGTTCCAAATTTTCAACAGAGCACAATAGCTACAAAGGAATAAATTAGCCTAGATTTGTGCATTATTAGGTTTCTATTTTTTTAATTTTCATAGTTAATCATATTGAATCAATTCAACCAATGATGTGTCAAAATCATTCATGGAGCTGAACTGCAAGGCTGTTCAAGGTAAGTGATATTTTTAAGTCTAACTGAACACCAAGCAAGTGGGAGTTAAACATTGTAAACAGATTGCCTGGTCATTCATTCTTTCAGAAAATTGTTGGCTTTGAACTATGATTAAAGGTGAATTATTCTTAGGAGACATTATCTTTTATATTCCTAATTGCATTGCCTGCAGCTTAATTTAGAATGGCTGATGTATGAAACAATTCATTACAATGCAAACAAGTACAACTTTGGTGAAGACCAAAACAAAAAAGGAAGCCATCATTGGAGCCAAAATTTAATGATGCATCTCTGTAAATTTTGAACTCTTTTGCTCATCACAAATTTTGAACATTAAAAATAGGGACCAAAGTTCATTGTAATCATTTTTTAGTACATAAATTTAAAAAATTGCAATTTACTATACATTACCCTACCATACAATGTACATCAAATTTTTATATGAATAACAAATTTCATAACCTGACAGATTGAACTTGTGTCAATTGTATTTAGGTTAACATTTCTCATAAAATTATAATAAGAATTTTCTGTCACAGGGAAATGTATTCTTTTTTTTAAATATTACCTAAAAGTTACACTGCCTGCCATCTGACAATGTATTGTGCAGATATCTCAATGCCTTGAGCTACTTAACTTAGTTGGCTGAAAAAAAAAAAAGAAGTACACACAAATGAAAGACTAGGTGGAAAAATGTTCTTCACAGTGATTACGTTCTAAAGTGCTGACCTTTATTTTACATTTGTGATATAACATACAAAACCAGTAATAAATTGTGTTATTACAGTTCAATAGCAATATGGGACAGTGAATTGACTTGACTATAAATAAACTTTATAATAAAACAGATGTGTTTGTAATAGTATCAATCAACTTAAACAATTTGTACTTGTTTGTTATCAGTCAGCTTTTTGATATTTGCTACCCTAAATTTTATTCATTGTTAAATTCAGTTATGTTAGGTTGGATAAATAGCTTACTTTAACTAATTGCTGACATATGATAAAACAAGTACCAGAGATTCTGCTGATGGTATTCTAAGAACTAGAATTCTGGAAGATGCAAAGAATAATTAACAGATTTATGCTCATCAATTCTTCAGTGTCCTTGAAATGCATATATGCAAAGCTGGAACTGTTTAATTTGTATCGGTGATTTTGGCAGCACAGCTACAGCATGAATTTTTACCAAAATAGAAAGTTAAAAAGTCAAATTAAGTGGTCTGATTGGTTGTGTGGTATATAAACCAAAGGAAGAATATTAACTCTTTACAAAGCTTTTACAAACGCACATAAAATGCAAGTTGAACGTGAAGTTTAAGTCAAACAGATCCATCACAAGGCTTTTTGAAAGCTGGTAATAATAGTTTTTTTAAAAGGAGCACAGTTATTTATGCTGAATTAATTAAAACTACCTAGATATTAAAGGTTTTGAATCTTGACTTCAATAGATAGATTTAGTTGTCAGAAATTTACCTCTATTTATATTGGATAAGATAGTTCAGCCTTTCTAGCCACAACAAGGGTGTTCCTAACAGAAAAGTGATGAATGCATCATACAAAGTTAATCAGACTATGCAAAAAGTTTTTTCTTAAATGAGAATGTCACTTATTTATCAATTTTTTGGTAAATCTGAAGGATGTCAGTTATTGATTTTCCACTTTTCGGTGCCTGAACCTAATTAATTGAATCAAAATAAACAAGTTTTCTGCTTTGCACTTTCCGTCTCAAATGAGTATTTTACGATTTATAGCGGTAGGTTTACTTTCGTCTTTCATGACGAATGCGCTCGAATAAACAGCTTCTCATCGATTTTTGAATTTTTGTTGCTTGAATCTGTGATGCCTACCGGCTACAAGGTAGCAACAAAGTCCCTAAAGTTTTGAGGCACTGAATTCACATAAATACCAGAAACCCAAAAAGGGACGGTAAGACTTTTCAACTAATAATTTTGAATAATCAGAGCAAGGCAAGAAAGGGGCTCTCACCTTTTGAAAGTTTATTTGTTCAGATGAACAAATTCTTCATTGTGGCCGGCTGTCCCAGAACGCACGGTTCCATGATAGCGGCACATTGTTACATTAAAAAAAGAAAGGAAACAAAATAAATATATTGAAAAGTTTTGCCAAAAATTTCTCCCCCCTTTTTTTAGAGAGAAAAAGATGTATAGAAACCAAAACTTAAGTTTGGTTGAAGACAAGCTCTTCCATCAGGTAAGAGGGTACAGAGTTTGAGCCGGTGCAGTTGTTTTATAGGACAACTACGCTGCAAGCAGCCAGGCTTACAGAGACTTGCACCATAAGGGGTCTTAGCTCTTTTTTTTTCTTGAAAGGAAATTTCATAACTGAAATACCTTCAAAATAAAGTAATATCCTCGAAAAAGCACAAAATGGTTCCGAAAAAGCACAAAATGGTTCCGGAAAAGCACAAAATGGTTCCGAAAAAGCACAAAATATTTTTGTTTGATACTATGCGCTCCATCGAGAACATAAAAAATGAATAAACAGACTGAGGTTTTCGAAAGTTAGAAATAATAAATTTTCAAAAAACTTTCGAATAACCAAAATAAACTTTCAAATAAAATTATGTGAATTCAGTGCCTCAAAACTTTGGGGACTTTGTTGCCTCCTTGTAGCCGGGAGGCATCACATAAATTCATTCAAAAGTTTATTTGTTCAGATGAACAAATTCTTCATTGTAGCCGGCTGTCCCAGAACGCAAGGTTCCACGATAGCGGGGAAGATTACCGGAGACCAACGAGGTACAAAGCAACGTGCACCCGTGGCAGAGGTTAGAAGCAGTCTGACGTGGCAGTCGGAGAGACCGCGCACATCGGGTCTCTTCCGAATCCGTTGCATTGGCTTCGAACTCGGAAGAAAGTGCAGACGCATTTTAGTAGTGAGGAAATGCGCTTGCCACCAAAGTTGTGAGGAACCCCCACCATTGCTCTTTCATTCGCTTATTATTCGTTAAAAGCCTTTCAAGTCTATTGACTTGACAGCAACCTAAGACCCCTTACAGCGGAAGGCCATTAATAAAGCCTTACTAAGCCCGCAGAGGATCTCGGGCTTAGAGCAATGGCAAGAATTTCCACAAATCATGGTAATAACATCAAAATAAACAACTTTTCTTCTACACACTTTTTTTGTCAATGAGTAATTAACACAGTATAGCGGTAGGTTTGGTTTTGTCTTTGATGACGATTGCCCTGGAAGCGAGTTCGCATTGCAGTGTTGCTATCCGACGTGCTCCTTGAATTACTTGCTGCTTCAACGACTGGAGTAGGGGTAAGTCATTTACCGCTATAACTAATAAAATACTAATTTGAGACGGAAAGTGTATAGAAGAAAACTTGTTTATTTCGATTAAATTAACCATGTTTAGGCATTGAAATTTACTAAACCGATAACTGACATATACTTCAGATTTACCATTTTTTTGCTTATAAGACCACTTGCACAAAGAAATAGGAAGTAAAAAGCTCATGAAACAACATAGAACTTAAAGAAAGTAAGTGATGATGGCTAATGTTCAGGAGATGCAACTAACCAATTTTTGAAATTTTTGTAACCTGTATCATGGTAATTACATCTATATAAGCAACTTTTATTCTTATACACTTTTTGGGGCAAATGAGTATTTAACACGTTAAGTGCGGCGGGTTAAACTGAAGTTCAATATCTAGCTCAAATTTAGACTCAATTGTAGTAAGAAATTTTGAAAATAACAAACATTGACTGGATCATGCCTTCATTTAACTTTCATTTGGTATTTATAAAAATTGAGTCAGTTACTGATGGTTGGCCAACAGCATTATGAAAATCACCTAAATGACCACCGGTGGGTCACGACGCACTTAACGTGTTAAAGAGTTATAGCGGTAGGTTTAGTTTGTGTATGGTACATTTGGGTACTTTGTAATTTTTTATTTGCCTGCCCTGCGGAGCCTGAACTCACTTCTAGGGTCTTTCAGTTAATAACAAAATGGAAATTATCACCCAAAAATAATGAATCATAGCAGCATGTTCATTTTTGTCTTAGATAGCGGGAATGCGCTTGATCATTCGAGCGCGTCAGAAGGAAGAGTTTATTGTAATGTTGCCATCCAATGCGCTTGATGAATTACTTGCCGCTTCAAACACTAGAGTTGCGGTCAGTAATTTACCACTATAACTCTTTAAATACACATTTGCCCCAAAAAGTGCATAGATAAAAAGTTGTTTATTTCAATGGAATTACCATGATACAAACAACAAAATTTCAAAAATTGATTAGTTGCATCTTCTTAACATTAACCGTGATGATAAATAAAAAGAACAGAGAACTATAAGAGATGGTCATTAACAATTTTAAAAAAATACTATGGTAACTCAACTAAAAGCCTGCCTAACCTTTAACTTGGGACCATATCTTCTCTTCAGGTACTTATGCCCATAAATGCAACAGTTGTCTGGCCTTGAGAGAAAAAATTGTATAGGATCATTAAATTTATAAATGGCACTCTTTGCAAGACAAGGAAATATTGTACCTAGCTAGATTTATTTTGTTTTAAAATGTAATATTTTCAAACAGAAAGGCTTCAAAAGCCTTGTGTCTCCATCATATCAAGTTTTTCATTGCAGGTCAGCATATTGACTGCATTTTTTGGTTGTATTATACCACATGATTTATTTCCTGATGCATAGCAACATGAATAACTAACATTCCCTTTTAAAGCAGAATGCTAATTTAAGTCTTTTTCAACTCATTTTTAGTTTTAAAAATGGGTAATAAGACATCACATCAAGCCACTGAAATATTTGCAGAACTGCTAATTGAAGATCAGCGCATAGATAATTCCTAGACAGTGAGCACAAGCAGCCATCTGAAACAGCATTTTGGAGAACTGTAAAGTAAGGGCAGATCTACTTATAAAGCATTAACTCTATAAATGCAGATCTATATATAGGTGAATGTGATGGCTCTACGTAATCATTTGAGGTAAAAATGTTTTTGCAGCAAGACAATTTCCTTTTACAGAAGGTAATGCGCGCTTTAACACTTTGACCGCAGCGTGACCCACCGGTGGTACACGGAGGTAATTTTCACAACGCTGCAGACCGACCAGTAGTCATAAACACAATTTCCATAAATACTTAATCAAAGCTAAATGAAGGCACGATCCAGTTCATGTTTGCTATTTTCAACATTGCACGCTGCAGTTGACTTTTAATTTGAGTTTGGTGTTGAACTTAATATTTAGTAGTTGCGGTTAAAGTGTTAATAAATCGCTCGTCTCCCCAAAAAAATAGAACTGTTCAAGGAGATCATCCCAGGCCCCTGTTAGTCCGGGAGTCATTTCTTATGTTTTTTATTGGAAAAGGACCCTTAGTTGGTGGACTATTCGGTCCTAAAATTTTATGGCGCTACGGACAATAATTCCCCCCCCCCCTAAGGGGGGGGACCCAAAATTTTTCATTTTTTGCCAATTTTTACCCCATATAAAAAGAGAACAAATGGGAAATGGAAAAAAAGCCCAATTATAGTTTGTTAGAAACGTTTCAAGGATTCTAAAACTGTCTTTGTTTTTGTTCTAGCATCAAAACTAAACGAGTAGCGGTAAATGTGTAACTAGCGTTGGTCAGTAATCAATTTTCCACTTTTCGGTGTCTAATCGTAGTTAATTAGATCAAAATAAACAAGTTTTCTTCTATGCACTTTCCGTCGTAAATGAATATTTTACAAGTTATAGCGGTAAATTACTGACCGCAACGCCAGTGTTTGAAGTGGGAACTAATTCAAACAGCACGTCGGACGGCAACACTGCAATGCCGTCTCGCTTCTAGTTCGATCGTCATCAAAGACGAAACCAAACCTACCGCTATACCTCGTTAAATACTCATTTGACGGAAAAAGTGTATAGAAAAAAGTCGTTTATTTTGATATTACCATGATTCAAGCAACAATTTGAAAATCTATGAGTAGCCGTTTATTTGAGCGCATTCGTCATCAAAGACGAAACTAAACTTACCCCCATAACTCGTTAAATACTCATTTACGACGGAAAGTGCATAGAAGAAAACTTGTTTATTTTGATCTAATTAACTACGTTTAGGCACTGAAAACTCAAAAATCGATCACTGACCAACGCTACACATTTACCGGAGTAGCTACAGGTTGATTTATAAAAATAGACCAAAAAACACATTTTTCGTCAAAAAAAATGAGGCCTAAATCAAAAAGATGACAGGAGTAAAAAATGTTTACTTTCACAAAAGACATATACTGGCCAACTTTCAGAAGAATCGGACAGAAAAAGTTCTCCACTAGAGATGATCTCCTTAAGTTAGTAACTTGAATTGAAAAAATTGTGACGGACAGTGAACGTCCATAATGAGGCAGAGTCACCATCACGATGTACAAAAATACCATGGTCTTTAGTCTTTACATTCGCGTTAGCTCTGCAACAGCTAATAGTGGGACGCAATACCTAATTAGTTATACTTCTCTCCGAAAATAATGAGAACTCAGCCATAATTCTCCACTCTACCCAAGTGTCCGAAATGGATAGTGGATTGAACGAGGGGTAACCGTCATTGCACATTGATAAAAACATTCTTTCTTTCTGCATGCCGTGTCATATGACCATATCATAATATACGCTAAGGCGCACCGTAATTTACGCCATGGTAAATTGGTAATAAACGCTCTCAGCAGTTTGAACAATTTTACCCTACATGAAAAATATTATCTTAAAATTTCCTAACACATCTTAAAATAAGTGAAATCAAACCATACATGAACTTTTACCAATAAATCACCAAATAAATCTAAAATTTCAAATTTACTTTAATTTGAAAATTTAACACTGTTACCATATGAATGGTCTCATTTGTAGAAGGTCATTCTTGCTCCTATATATGTAGCATACCGCTACATAAGCGTAAAAATTAGAAATTTGCCATTCATACTTAAATAAATTAATTAGTAGCATTAAAAATATTACTCTAATTTATTATTAATTATTTTCTACTTCTAATTCACCATCATTGAAGTTTTTGTGTAAATGCATGAAATAATAAAAATAACACTTGACATTTTTCGAGAGAGAAGCCCTCTGGTGGCAACACTGCGCAGTTGCGCGTCTCTCCTTTCAAAGCCACTCTTACTCTGGCGTCCTACTTAGCGGTGTTTCAGCAAATTCTCGTGAGTTTAAAAGTGTTAGAAAATAATCGTGCTCTTTCTTCGTTCTCGTGAGTAATCAATGTTAGAATATAATCGTGTTTTTTCTTCGTGTTCAGTGAGTACTAATAAGTGACAGTGCAGTGTTAGTAGGATACGTTGTATGCGTAGGAATTGTGGTGTCGCATGTTCTCATTCAGTGTTTTGTTTGTCTTTTCTCAACGCGACTTAGCGTAAAGATATTGCGCCAGAGGTGCATTGAATTTCCGTGTCATGAATTTATTATCAAAGCATAATCATGCTCGTTCCTTTTCTTTTCGATAATCTACTAATCTACGATAATCTCTGCTTGGAATGGACGCGGCAAAATTTGCCGGCGTTCGTTCGATAGCGTCTTTGTGTAATGGCGGAACCGCCCACCGTCGTCTCTTGTCACTACTCTGTGATTATAAATACTTAGGCATTTATTCTTTTTTTCACAAACCGACTTGCAGTAGTTTAAATTACGAAAAGTATTCATGTCTAAGCTTGCTGAGTTTTGGAATTTCATTTCTTAATTCCATACTCTTGGAAAACCTGTACGTAAATCGCACTTATTTCAATATAAAAACATTTCAATAAAATTTAATTTAACTCATCGCATTCTTGTGACAAAAACACCCACTACCATCTGCCTATCTTGAGTGTGTGCAAATTGCTGGCGGCTCTGGCTGAGGCCGACGCGTATAGTCGCCGGCTAAATCGCCACACGGAACTTTCATCCTTTCGTGTTTTCTTTCTTCGCGTATTTTCCGCCTGTGAAATCAACGTTTAGGATTTATATCCATGAACTTAGGATTTTTTATGTGTTTTTTTACTGCTTTCAAAAGTGCAGTCACGTGATAGTTTCACGATATTCAGTAGATCTCGTGTTTACTTGCCTGTAGTCTCTGTAAGGAATCACGATCCTTATTACCGGAAGATCTTAAACCTAATACTCGGATTTACTTGAAGCCAGAGGCATTAGTGATTAAACAATTTATTTATTGTTTAAATCTGTTACAATCTGTCAACCAAAAATCTGTCCTATCTCTTTTGGAGTTTGCCTAAAGTGAGAATCCTCAAGTAGCCGGTGGCAGACCTGTAGGAGTTTCTCGGATTTCTCCGTGTGGGAAGAGTTGTCATTATTATGTTTGGATTGTCAGTAGTGGAATGTCTTGATGTCTCTCCTGGAATGTTTCACCCAGCGTCTTGGACCCCTGTGCAGGACCTCTACATCATCGCCATACACGCAACACTCACAGTTTTTAATCTCCCTGGGTTTTTTTTCCCTGAGTGCCATGCTGATTGCTATTCTCACATAAGCAGTGACTAAACTTGCTCCCACTAATATGAGCACGTCACTTAACTTTCTCCTGCTAATGTGCTAATGTGCTGACTTGATTCTACTCACATGAGCCGGAGTTAACTTGCTCACTCACACCCCACCTTATTTTGGAGTCATTAGTTCTACCTGAACTAAGTCATTGACCCTCGCTCAATTACCTCCAATTGCATAACTCAAGTTCACAAATACAACTCACTCACCCTGCTTACTCCATCGTGTGACTGCCGTCGTCAACGCCAGCCTGGTCCTCCGGCACGGATTGCCCACCTAGACAAGCTCTCCGAGATCAAGATCCAAGCCAGTTTTCCTGGTTACCTCTTCCAATAAACTCCACCGAAATTAAGCTGAGTTCCAATCCGTTTTTCATTATCCCTCTCATAATTTTCCCAGATCACTATCGAGAATTGTTCGAGATTTTTTTTGCCGTCAAATTAATATTTACATTCAAAATACCCAACGGCTAAAATCCCGACATATATGAGTCATCGCCATCATTAGTCGGGATGGAAGAAGAAAGGTATTGCTTATAAAGTCGCTGGTTTTTTTCAATAGAAACCCGTCGGACCTGTTATCTTCGTGCTGTATTCAAGGCTTTGACGTGGTTCTCATTGAATTTGATGCTGCGAAGAGCTTGGGCCCAATCAGAGCTAAGGTGGTCAGAAAATGGCGAGTGGTTTAACATCCAAATACATACAATATTTTCACTATTTCACATACAAAGAGTGACATAACTACAAACGTCTAATTTCATTTAGAGCAAAAGATGTCTTATATGGAAAACATGAACATTTATATTAGGGCTCATCATAAAACAGATTTGGGTGTTATACAAGTCATTTTTGTAGCTGTCGCTACAAAAATGTCTCATTTCATTAAAATTCTCATTAACATTTAAACAACATAATTATTGGCATAAATGTTAAGGTTGATGGATTTGGTGAATTATTAACATCCAAACTTAAACGTTTTCTCAATAGTGTTTTTCGAAATTGCAAGAGAGGGATAATAAAGACACTTTTTGGGATAACTCAGCTTGTATCTTTTTATTGAAGAAAGCCGTGATGACCGATGGTGTGCTTGACTTCGGGCGATCTTCTCTTAGATGGGAAACTCCGTGCAAGCGAGGTCCGGCGAGCGATGACGTGATCCAGGATGGGTGTTTTCTTGGAGATGGAGTCCATCTCATAAGAGAAGGTGACATGAAACTCTCCAAGAAATATATCTGGTGGATCAGGGCAACTCATGTCATAATGGAAGGTGGAACTGGATGAATGAAAATCCGTCAGAGCAAAAGTGAGGAAAGTCTGGAATTGTCCAATTGTGTTGTAAGGTTTGGAAGTATAAATGTGCGTGGATGGAATGCAGGAAAGTTGGATGACCTCGTAGTAGAATTTGAGAATGGAAAATTGGATTGTGTTGGTGTAGTAGAGACCCAAATGCGTGATAGAGTCAGTTTAACATGTAAGGAGAATAAGTATCATATGTGTTGTAGCTCTAGTAACCCTACACTAGAGCACAGTATAGGTTCCACATAGACACAAATAACACATCAATAGACAAATGCAATGACACAGCAAGTTAGGTAAATAGTTCACTCACCTTTTGGGTATCTTAACTTAATACTCAATGTGTAGTACTGTGGCTAGTGAGATTAGAGCGGAGATAGACAGAAATATATAGAATAGAGTAGAATAGAATTAGAACATTAGTTTAGAACTTAAGAAGTTGGATACCCAACACAGTAGGTAATTATTTACACACTCGGTCAACATTCACTTGTTGTTGAACCCGAGGCCACTTGCAGACTGACTTGCGAGTGTTGCTCTCTCGAGCGTTGCCAACTTTTGGTCTCTCTAACTAGAACTTACACTACTCGCTATATTACAACATGATAGGAAAAGGGCGTGTAAATTAGCAAAAAAGAGGTGGTGGAGTTGGTTTGATTGTAAAGAATGCTCTAAATTGGAAATTGGAGGAACTTCCTGTTGGAAATGAACCTGAAAATGAAGATTTGTTAGCAATTAGGTGTGAAAGAATGCATGCCAGAGAATGTATTGTTGTGATTGTATGTTATATGACAACTGATGGGATTTTAGCTCATGAAGAGAATGTAAAAAAGTATGAAATATTAACAAGGATTGTACGAGAACACTGCAGGTGCCCTCTGATTGTGATGGGTGACATGAATGGCCATGTTGGTATACTTGGTGAGCCGGTGAATGCAAATGGACAAAAATTGATAGATTTTTGTGATGAGAATGAACTTGAAAACCTGAATGTCACAATAGGAAATGGCTTGCATACATGGCAAAGCAGGGAATGGAAAACTGCAATTGACTATATGATTGTGAATAGTAGAGCAAGAGAGTGTGTCAATGAAATGTTTGTAGATGAAGATGATTTTGATATTGATAGTGACCATAAAATGCTTGTGCTTCAATATAACTGGGGTAGAAAGGAGTCAATGCAGAAGGTCAGTAGTGTGAAAGAAAGTTGGCAGATAAAAAAGGCAAACTGGGAAGAATTTAAGAATGAATTGAGTAGGTATAACTTGAACAGGTGTGGAAATGTAAATGTCCTAAATGGTGAGATTGCAAGAACCTTGTATGATGTGGTAGAGCAAAAGATTGGCAGAATAAAATGTAGGAAAGGGACAGGGAATGCCAGGTGGTTTACAAGTGAGATAAAGGAAGAACGAATGAGAAGAAAGACTTTAAATAAGAAACAACGCAATATGAGGAAAATGTATGAAAGAAACAGAATTACTGAGAATGAATAGCAGAGTGCATGGAATGAGTACAAGGACCAGCAGAAGAAAGTAAGGAGAATGATTAATGAGGCTAGAGTTAAAGAGGAGAGACACCAAGTTGAAAATCTAAGAAAGAAAGGTCCGGATGGAATAAAAGATTGGTATAAGTTTATACAAGGTAATGATAGAAGTAGTGAAGTTCAAGTTGATGAATTAGTAGTTAATGGTTGCAGTGTGCAAGATAGGATGCAAATGGTGAAAGCAGTTGAAGAATACTGGGAGGACATATATTGGTGGAATGAATGAGCAGGTTACAGATGATGCACCCATAAATTTTCTGATTGATGAACGTGAACTGCAAATGGAAGACGAAATCACTTGTGAAGAGATTGTAAGTTTTTTGAAGAAAGTGAAAAATAGAAAGGCATGTGGCCCTGATAAGATCCCATATGAGTTCTATAAATGTGGAGGAGAGAGTGTAGTCAGTATGTTGAAATGTTTATTTGATGAGATATGGAAGAGTGAAAGAGTACCGGATGACTGGAACAAGTGTAATGTAGTTCTGTTGCATAAGGGTGGACATATGAGTATGAAAGAACTTAAAAATTACAGACCAATTGCACTGGGTGACACTGTATGTAAGATATTTTGTGGTATTTTGAATGAGAGAAAGAAAAATTCAGTTGAGGAATTAGGAGTCCTAGGTGAAGAACAGAATGGTTTTAGGCAAGATAGACGTGGGGAAGATAATCTGTTTGTAGTGAGTGAAATAATTGAGCGAATGAGGAAGGATGATAAGAAGGTGTATTTAGCATTCCTGGATATTGAAAAAGCGTATGACAGAGTGGATCGGGTTAGGCTCTTTGAAGTTTTGAGAAAAGTTGAGTTTAGCAGAAAAATAGAAAAAATTGTACAAAGTCTGTATGAGAACACAAGCGCTATATACAGGTTAGGAAATTTGGAAACAGGGCAAGTGATGAGTGTTAGAGGAGTGAGACAGGGCTGTAGTGTATGTAGATGTCTTTAGACTTTGTGGTATCTATGCCCGAAGTGAGTGCCTGAGGTGCAAACGAACCCGACAGGATAAGGAATACACAACTGGAATAAAGGCCGTATTATTGAGAAGATCGCCGACAGTATGGCACATGAGGTAAATGTTTACCGGCAGGTAGTATAGTACACAAGGACGACTTGGAGGACCGACGGTTGTCGGTAAGTCGCGTTGTGCGTGCCGTGGCGTCGAGGTGGCGATGGAGGCCGAGAGGCTACTGCTTGCTGAGCAGCAGAGACTAGTGAATGTCGGAGTCACTGCGCGGAGAGTCGCAGGGAGAAGTCTTGTGTGAGCTGCTGTGAGGAGGCTCGCTGGAAGACTTGTGTGAGCCGTTGCAGTGACGAGGCTCGCAGGAAGACTTGTGTGAATATCAGGGTTCCTGCGAGTGCACTGAGTGAGCTGTGCGAACTGAACTGCGCATAGCGCGCAGCTCTTTATATAGGGCTGGTGGTGGCCGCACTGAACCGAGCTAGCCTCTGGTTAGCCGGCTCGGGGTGGCGCTTTTGAAGCAGTTGAGGCTGAGCTAAGCGTACTTGAGTGTTCAGAGGTGTTGCCTGGCTGCTCGGTGCGCGCTGCTTGTAGAGGCTCGGTCCGCCACCCCAGCGCCAGATCTCATCGCTGATTGGTTGTTTGGCCGAATCACTTCGTGGCTGTGAGGTGGCGCTTATGAGCTTGTGTGGTGGTGAGCGCGCACAGCTAGACCACAGGGCTGTACTCTGTCTCCCCTGTTGTTTGGAATGTACATAGAAGAATTAGCAGTTCGACTGAGAAGGAGTGGCTCAGGACTGAAAGTTGGTAATGAGAGACTGAGCTGTTTGTTGTATGCTGATGATGTGGTTGTGGTTAGTGGATGTGGACATGAGTGCAAAGGATGCTTGACATTGTGAATGGATATAGTACAGATTTCAAGATGAACTTCGGTGCCGACAAAAGCAAGGTTATGGTTATAAATAGTGATGAGACTGATAGAGACAGACTGTGGAATATTGGAGAAATCAGAATAGGTAGAACAAAAGAATACAAATATCTAGGTTGTATGATAAGTGAAGATGGATGCACTAGAACTAAGGGTGAGAAAGTGGCAAAAGCTATGCAGTGGAGTGGACGATTAAGTAGCGTGGCCAGATACAGAGCAAACAAGTATGAATGTGTGAGAGGAATGTGGAAGTGTGTTGCTGTACCTAGTGTCATGTATAATATGAGTGCTCTTGCCTGGAATGGAAGTGATCTTGAAAAGCTGGATGTAATACAAAATAAGGTAGGACGGTTAGCATTGGGTGCTCCAAAATGGACAGCTACAGAAGCCATTAGAGGTGACCTTGGGTGGAGCCTATTTTCAGAAAGAATGATGAAAGCGGTGCTGAATTATAAGGTGAGAATTGAAAGAATGAAGAATAGCAGATGGGTAAAGCGAATTTTTGAATGGAACCTGAGTGTAAGCTATTGGGAGAAAGTGTGTTGGGGGCATGCAAGGAAGCTTAGTATGCAAAAGATTATTCATGTTAGAATTGGGAGACCTGTGGATGACTGGAGTTTAATAAATCCTGGAGGTGTAGGGCCTGAGTGGGACTGCAAGAGGTGGAAGAAAGAGATTGAGAGGCAAACAAAAGAGTATGGATTGAATAAGTGGAGGCTTAGCATGGTGCGGAAGCCTAAACTTGACTGGTATATGAAAAAAGAAGCACCTAAGTTTGAGATGTTCTATGATGGTAGTTTTGGAACTCTTGTTTGCTGTGAGATGTAAGTCATTGAGTGTGAACAGACATACATGGAGGTGGAATGAGAATAATAACAGATTATGTCGGCAGTGTATTAATGGAGTGGAGGAAACAATTGAGCATTTTGTGCTGGAATGTAGTAAGTATGAGCAAGAGAGAAAAAGTTTTATGAATGTGGTGCTTGAGCAGTATGGAGAGAATGAGTGGTATGCCAGATGTGCTGAAGATGGTTGCAGTATGAGCTGTCCTGCTGGATTAGATCAGGAGTGTAATTTGAGTATCATTGAAGCTATGAAAATGTTTCTTGTGCGTGCCTGGAGTAAGAGACAGTGACTGGAATGAGCCAGTCAGGTAGAAGGGTCAGTAATGACCCAATATGCCTGGGGATGGTGTTTTGACACACTGGCTATCCCAGTGACGCCATCCAATGGCAGCTTGTGACAAGGATTGGTAGATCCTGAGTAGTTTAGTGGACAAGTCTGGTACCAGGCGCTGAACTCTTTGTGTGATAACTGTGGAGGGAATTGTAGGCCGTTACAAAGGCCCCGACGCTGTCGGCCCTCAATTTCAAGTTCAAGTTCAAGTTCAAGTTGGCCAGGTGTAAGTGAGTGTGTTTGGGAGGTTCACGGTCTGTGTAATTTAAGCGACTGACAAAATATCAATTCCACCCGTGACGTGGGGATTAGTCACTATTTATGGGTTCAGACTTTAGAATAATTCCACGATGAGAAAAGCAAGTTGTCGTGGTTGAGCGGGTAGATTAATTTGCCATTTGTTGTAGAATACTAGGCTCTACTAGCTCCGAACCAAGTGATTGCAAAGTGATATATGACCAAAAGTCAGAACGTCTCATGTCACAAATAAGCAATTTACGTGGTGTATCTCGAAGGTTTAGTGAGAGATAATGTGCCACATGAATTTACAACTTGTAAAGCTCAGATCACAGATAGGCAATTCACGTGGTGTAACTCGATGGTTTAGTGCGAGATAATATGCCACGTGAATTTACATGTGCAGCTCAGATCACAGATAGGCAATTTACGTGGTGTAACTCGATGGTTTAGTGCGAGATAATATGCCACGTGAATTTACATTGAAGCTCAGACCCAGGGAATGTGTGTTGTGGCGTTTGGTGCCGTCGAGGACCTGCAATAATCGAAGACGCTGAATGAGAAGGTTCTCGAAGAGGCATCAAGGAAAAAATCCAAAACTGACAATCCCTACATTGCAATGGTATGTTTCCCATCACGGAGAAAACCCTGAACTTCTTCCATAGATTTAACTCAAGCTATTAATTTCTTTACAGGCTCAGGAAAAAAATAGAAAGGTTACCAGCTGGCAATGACTGTTTCCTTTATGCATGAAATACAGTATCAGCATGACAGTACAAGACTTGTGATTTTTAGAGCAGTAATAATCTGTTATTTAAGCACCATGATTCGTGGAATTTAACTGAAATACGAAACAGCTAAAAAATGCAAAAATATGAATGAATAATTTTCGTACTCTATAATATATCTATATCCATACGAGAAATAAAAAAAAGGCAGTCCTACCCAGCTAGCAAAATTTATTGACCTAATATTGAACCACTATACAGTCTCAATATTGACTGGATATTCATAATGAACATGGGGGCAATACCTTATTTTGGAAAATTTGGTTGATATTAGAAAAATATATTGGCCCAATAACAATATTATCATCAACCCAATATCAACTAAATATTGTGTCAATATTGACTTGATAATGAAGTGTTCCCTTCAATAACATTGGCTTAATACTCAATTCCTGATAGGTTAATATTTGTAAAACATATGGCGCCGATAATGATAATTTCACCAACCCAATGCTAATGATTTTGTCTCTATGGACTTCATATAGATGTGTTCCATAGAAATATGTTGGCATGTAAGGCCTGGAGGTGTTGCTGCTTTAGCAACCAAGTTTCACTTGCGGCGAGTGAAGCAGAGGCCTTAGTTATAAGCTCAAACTTCCCCAGAAGTCTCTACTGAGCATTCTTTTTTTTTTACCACTTTACTCATTGAAAATTTTACATTTACACGTATTAGTATTACTGAACACAAATAGACTAGAACTGAGTTTAAGGAGTAACTAAGGTAGGGTACTAAAGGCGCCCAATACTTATTATCTGACATCAAGTGGATATTGGTAGAATATATTGTCCCAATAAAAATTTATTTTTAACCCAGTATCAGCTAATTACTGTGTCACTATTGACTTGATATTGAGGTGTTTCCTTAAACAAATTACTCCGTATTATTGGTGTACAATATAAACCCAGTATTTGGGCAATAATAATTTATATTTTAACAAATTTTATTAAATTGCGAGATTTTTAATTATTATGAGATGGTTTCTACTTATATGAGTATCGTACATATATATATATACACTGTTAGTTTAATATTAGAAATAAAACTAGTTACTACATTGTCCCAATAACAAGTTGATATCATAAATAAATATATATTTTTTCGATATTGTCTTGTTATTAGCCTAATATTGTAATCCAAGATTCCAATATCAGGTCAATAAAAAATTATCAACCCAATATTGGCCTAATAATTGCTACCTGGGTAAATTCATCCATATGCCAATAATACTGAAAAAGAAACACTAACCGTATCTCTTGCAGCAAAAGAAAAATATTCAAAACATAATACAGTGAACATAAAAATGAAATGACACAGTTTACGCTCCGCCATCTTCCGCAAAGACGCCAGCAAATCCACCGTGCGGTCTCACGAAGTAATTTGATGAGCGAGTTTCAATATCATAATGACAACTGCAAGTATATCTTTTTGCAGTAAGGAGAAAGACGTGGTTAAACATCTATACTATACTCTTGACACAAGAATGAACATGACACGCAAAATTTACGCTACGCCATGTTGAGGTAGCACTTGGGATGAGCCATGCTATTTTACGACTCCTACGACTATTTACATGTTTATATATAGCACGACATTGACCAGATCCTTAAACTTAAACACAATGCACACTAAGAGATGAACACAATATACTTTACCAGATTTGCTCTATTTGAACACTTAATTTCTTTCACTTACAAGAACGGTGTAACGCACAAGCTAAGGAGGCACGAGAGAGAGTGACGCTCAAGAAGAAAGCGTCCCCGCGCGCTGTTGCCAATTCAGAGGCTTCAAACTCGAAAATGTCGATCGTTATTTTATATCTCATGCATTTACACAAAAACTTGAAGGATTACTAATTATAAGTAGAAAATTATTAATAATAATTTAGAGTAAGATTTTTAATGTCAATAGTTATGCTATTTAAGTGCGAATGAGAAATTTTATAATTTTACACTTTTGTAGCTAATGCTACATAAACTACCTTACTTTGAATTATAAGTAATAATTTTCTAATTAAAATTATTAATCTTAATGTTTTTGTGTTAATCACACATATAGGAAATAATACCAAAAAGTCGCTTGAGTAACCTAGGCGTTGTGGCAACATTCCAGTCACGCGTCCTTAGCCTCATTTCGTGCTTTGACTTGGTGTTGTGAAGAGCTCGTCGCGTAAGTATAAATAAGTGCTTTTAATTCAGTGTTAGTATTAAACTCACAATGGTGAATGTGTTGCTAGTATTTCACTGTGTTCAGTAATAGTTTCTTAAGTATTTTTTATGTGTTTCCTTTGCACTTTCCCAATATAAGTGTAAGAGGGAAGGATCGTAAAAATCGACCGCGGTCCTTGTTGATGGCGTAGGCGTGTTTAGAGGTGTGATCAGGATTCCTTAAATAGTCAGCACAGAGATGCAGTTGCCTTTGCTATATTTGAGTCTTGTGAATGTTTTGAGATTCCTTGTGCCAGAAACATTGGTTATGGCGCCATGTGTGACGTATTATAAGGTCACCAAAGTGATAGGAGAAATTCCGACTAAGATTTACGCCCTATATAAATTCTCATATAAATTCTCCTGAGCTGTTTTAAATATTTACGCCTATGATGTAAAATGGTTTCACTTATACTGTTCGGTTTTATAGTGAAATTAGTAGAGTAATCAGTGGTGTTTTGCCGGCATGTTTCGTCTGTCCTTATTCTATTGTTTGAGCTTAAAAGAGAAATAAAACGCTGACGGGAATCATTAGAAAGAACTAAGGGTTTCCCTGTGATGTGAACTTAGAGCTTGCTGGGGAACAGTTGTTGGTGGTTTCCTTTGTGTGTCTTTCCGTGGATATTGTCATCCAGCGTCCTTGAATATTTCCAGATTCTCCGACGTTGACACTCACCACACTGACCATAAACACAATACACCTGGGCCTTTAGATTATCTAATATTCTGGCTTAATTTTAAACTGCTTCCATTTACGGGCACAAGTTGACTAAACCTCATCTGCTAAATTCAGTGGGCCTTGATCTTAAATTACTACCACCGATTAAGATCTAAAACCGTCTCCAGTCACGGCACCATTGATATAACTCACCTGCTCAAATTCAACAGGCTTAGCCCATACATAGAAACGCACCGATCTTTGTGCCTGTTTTAAATTGCCCTCATTGAACTAAATACCCTAAATACAAATACACGTACGACCTCGTCAACCTGCCGGGCAACTGCCTCAGGACTGAGAAGTATCTTCAGCCAAGATCTGCAGGAACAAGTCTCGGCGATCCTCCCGGCTCCTTCAAATAAAGACGCTAACAAGCTGAGTTACCCCAATGCGTCATCATTTACCTACCTCGCGTTAATCGAAAACATATTCTCGAATCTTTGTGTTTGTAGTTATTCCCCTGCTAAAAATCCAGACCAACCAAACATAAAAGACTCATATTATACCTAAAGAGATGCGCCAATACACCAGCACGACCCATACGCAGTCTGCTAACTGCGCACTCTATTCGTCTATGTTTCTTGCATTATGGTTCTGCCGAGTTCTTCTATTATAATGACTAGTCCACCCACCTTTATTTGTGTTGGCTTACCGTCAATTCTACTCGGTGCCTCCACCGCCAGCAGAATTGCCAAGCAGCTGCCGCAGCTGGTTGACCTTCCTCGTAGGACCAGAGGAATTCCGATCGCAAGGCACCCGCCTTGCTCGCAGACGTAACGAAAGAAAACACGCCGGCACAGAACGACGCAAAACCGAAGAGCGAAACCACACGCGCGACTACTCTTCACAACGGCCATGAGTACACTGCCGACCGAGCAGCTGCGATGCGGGGGGTTGCGTCATGGTACGACAACTGTCGCATCGTACGACAGTCCCACATCTCCCCCAGTTTCTCGAGAAACTAGTGTGGCGGGGTGCCTAGCACTCGTACTCGCTTAGGTACGAGGGACGCCGTCGCTCACGGCGTGACCGCCTCAATTGCCCCGGCTCCCCCTGGGGCTGCTCCGCCTCTCCATCGATAGCGGCAGGCTCCTCGCCCTCTTCCTCAAGGGAGTCTTCACTAAACTCGTTATCTGCCGCCGGCGCCACTGGCGCCGCGTTTAATGCGTCCACCACCACCCTCTCAGGCAACGCAAGAGGAGCCGCGCCACCGCCGCCACCTCCGCCGAAGATAACTGCGTCGGGCACCGCAGCGCCATCAGCGCCCCTATGATTCTCGGGGACACGGCCCCGGTCACCACCAATGCGCCGTCTCCTGACGTCGCGCACATGCCTGGGCATGCCGTCTACGCAGACCACGTACTTTGACACGACGCTGGTAACCTCACCTGACGTCCACTGCTTCGTGCATGAAGGCAGTGGGGGCTTCACCCACACCTCATCGCCGACAGCAAAGTTGTTGCTCGTGCAGCCATCAATCACCCGAAGATTGACGTCAAACGGCACTCGCCAGCGATACCGAAAAATACCGCTCGAAGGGACTGAGCCCGCCTCAGTGTCCTTCCGGGGCGTCACATTATACCAAAATGTAGCCTCCTCAGGAGTGATACCTCCCCTGGCGGCGATCCTCTTGATCGTCTGATGATTTCTCTCCACGATCCCGTTGCCGCTCGGGGCGTAGGCGGCACGGAATCGCAGCGAAATCCCCCACGCATCAGCGAACTGTTCCACAGTCGCTGACCGAAACGCCGTCGAATTGTCCAGGAGCAACTCGTCACACGGCCCTCGCTCAATTACGATTTCACGCAAGTGAGCGACAATACTCGCTGCTGACTCATTCAGCAGCCGTCGCCAGATGGCGAACCGCGAGGGACCACAGTCAACCAACGACAGGTAGAGCTTGTTGCCATAGTGGGTTACATCAATCGCAACCCGGCGCCAACTCTCCTCCACAGACAGATCCCCCCGCTCCACGAGATTTTCCCCCCGCAGCGCAGGATCGATTCGCTGGCAAGCCTCGCATCCAGCCAGCTCACGCTTCACCTGTTCGCGCGACAGATCACTGCGGATCTGACGCGCCAAGTAGAGCGTCCGATCGATGCCCAAATGATGCGGCAGATGAGCCGCCCAAATGGCATCCTTGACACTCTCTCCAGTGGCAAGCACGGCCGCCACCTCTGCGCCGGCTTCCCCACCATCGCGGTAACTAAGCCACCTCTTAGGTACCCTGGTCAGCTGGTCGGCCTTGTTCTCGATCGTCGAGACGAAGCGAACAGACACGACCAGACCATGCTCGGCGATCGTCTCACGGATCACCCCAAGACGTCGCTTCACGAGCATCTCCACCGCACCCTTCGTGCGAACGCGACTGCGACCATCGACAGTGTTGTCCATCCATGTGACGACTGTCCGGGAATCGCTGGCGACCGTGAAGGTCTCAAAACCCCACGCAATCGCCAAATTGATACCCCGCGCCACCGCTTCCAACTCGGCCACATTGATGTGAAGGTGGTCCGACTCTTTTCGGAGCCAGGACGCATCCTCCACAATGCGGCCATCGACCTCAAGGGCCACACCCACTCCGAGGGAGCTGGCGTCGGCCCACACGGTAACCGTGCCGTGCGAGTCGACACCCCACACGCCCCCAACAGGGTCCAGGGGCATCCCGACGAACCCACGCCAACAGCTCCGCCGCCAACGAGCTGACAGAACCGTCAACCGGGTCGTCCCAAGAGCCGCTGCACCCCAGCCGTTTCAAAAAACTGCAACAAGGACGCAGCCACCCCGCCACGGGGTAATGGCCGACTAACCGACCGCACAAGGAGAACAGCCCTCTCTTCGTCAGGCCGGCATTCACCGAGCCAAACTCGGAGAGTGCAGTCCCCCGCGACATTCGAAGATGTCCGTTGGCATCTTTCCGCAAAGATATGCCCAACAGCCGGCCTCCATCCAGGCACTCAGGCTCCTTCGACACAAGTCCGTACCGTGCCAAATGCTCCCGGAGCTCCTGCGCGCTGAGAATGGACTCACACACCACTACATCATCGATATAGTGGTCCGTCCCTCGACGAACGCGATCGGTCAGCGACAGAACCTTGCCGAGAATCACCGTCATGATTCGAGGCGCACACGAGAGGCCGAAGCCCAATCGCGTCAAAGCGTAAGGCACACCCTTAAACTTCACGATCTGGTACCGCCACAGATCCTCGGAAACGTGGATCTGCAGGTACGCGGACTTAAGGTGGACGACCTTAAGCTCGCCCCGCAGCTGCCGCCACTTCCGAATCTTGTCGCCCCACACAGCGACCATGTCATCACCAGTATGACATTCGACAAAGCCGTTCAATTCACGATAATCCATGACCGGACGGACTTTGTCCTTCGTTGGTTGCACGACGGCCAGCAACGGAATGACGCCCGGGATGGGGCCATGCCATCGCCTCAACCAACCCTTTGAGATCCAACTCTGAATCTCCGCCTCATAGCGCTCCCGCACGTGAGGCGCCTGAGTACATCCGTACTCCGCGACCCGAGTCTGCAACCCCTTGGGCGGCTTCTCGGACCACCGCCAACTGACGGTCCATCGACCGTCAGCGAACCTAGCAACAAAGTCAGGGTCGACGATCTCGATCGGTGCTGGCGCACCTCTCGACCCCACCGACCCCGCCCCTGTCACCAGGCCGGCTCCCAGCTTGGCACGGGCGAGTCCATTGCTGGACCCCCCACAGCATCCAGCTGACCGGGATCTCCCCCAGTCAACAGCATACTTCGAGTCAGGACCTCTTCTAACGGTGACGCCCCCCATGTGATCGATAACATCACTCCCGAGGAGACAGTCCACGCCAAGGTTCCCCAACTCCGGCATGACGAGCGCAGTGACACCAAAGCAATGCCCCTGCAACCCGACTACCACACGACAGTGCTTCCCCGCATGGGAAGTTCTGCCGTCCGCCGTTAGCAACGGCCGCCCCGGCCGGAGGCATTGGCCCACCACCACCCGCGGACAAACCACCGTCCGCTCGCTCCCGGAGTCTACCAGACACCAAGAACAATGCCCATTCAAGATGGCACGAACGACTGGCAACCGACGCCCCGTCGTAACGCCAGTCGCTCCGAGCGATTTTAAATCGCCCCGACCCAGCGACACACCCGTGCCGCTCAAGGTCCCTCTCTCCGAGGGGGCGCCATCACCTCCCTCGGGGGGAGGAGACCTCCGGTAAGCTTGGGTTACGCGGATTCCATTGAGGAGGACGCGTCGCCCCGACTGGCGTCCTCCGCAGAGAAACCCGACCCACCAACCGCAGGCCTACCTACTGCCGGGCAGTCGCAAGCAAAATGCCCGACCTCCACACATGCAAAGCATGCAAACTTCCTTTTGGCGGGAGCCTTCATGGCCCCCCTACCAGCAGGCGCCGCCGCGCCTGGCTTCTGCGGGCAAACCCGCACGCGGTGTGCACCGCCGCAGCGGTAACAAGCACCTTTGCCACCACTGCCCTGCTTCCCCGAAGCAGCAAGGTCTGCGCCGCGCCTGGCCTCCTGGCCACGCCCGGCAGCAGCCCTCTGTGCGGCCATTCTCTCCCGCACTCTCGACACCACATCGTCGAACTGCGCAGTATACGCGTCCCCCCGCGAAACTGCCCACGTATACAGAGTAGTGGGGAGACCTTCATAGAATTTGACCCTAAAAATCAAATCCTTCTTAGTCGACCCCACCCTCCCACCCAGACGCGCCAGGTCATCCAGGTACACGTCCACCGACTCCCCGGCCCCAAGCCGACGGTCGGTGAACCGCCTATACGCTTCCTGCATAGGCAACGCAAATTGCAAAACCAGCGTAGACCGAACTACCGACCACTGAGCCACATCACCGACAGTCATCGAGCGAAACACTCGAGCGGCGTTGCCGTCGAGCATGAACCCGATGACGTCGGTCGGAGCTACCCGCTCCAGCTGGCAGAGCCTCTCCAGGTTCTCCAGCCACTCCAGCGCGTCGACCGACCCATCGCCAGTCAACTTAGGCAACTGCCTAGACAAACGGTCGAGGATCGGTCCACGCGCCTGAGTCAGAATGTTAGCCAACAGGCTAACATCCACAAGCACACCCGACGTGCTCCCCGCCGGCGGCACTGGCGATGCCGCATCGCCAGCTCCGGCTGCCGCAGCCTTCCCAGCTGCGTCAGCCACCTCAGCTGACGCAGCCGTTCCAGCCGCCGCCATCTTGCTGCCCACAAGAAGGCTACCACCGCCAAAAAGCCTAGATAGCTTGTTGGCTTACCGTCAATTCTACTCGGTGCCTCCACCGCCAGCAGAATCGCCAAGCAGCTGCCGCAGCTGGTTGACCTTCCTCGTAGGACCAGAGGAATTCCGATCGCAAGGCACCCGCCTTGCTCGCAGACGTAACGAAAGAAAACACGCCGGCACAGAACGACGCAAAACCGAAGAGCGAAACCACACGCGCGACTACTCTTCACAACGGCCATGAGTACACTGCCGACCGAGCAGCTGCGATGCGGGGGGTTGCGTCATGGTACGACAACTGTCGCATCGTACGACAGTCCCACAATTTGAAAGGAAAAAAAAGGCGAAATGTGTAGTGAACGCCCTCAGCCACACTTCCGAATAATTTCATAAACATCAAAAACTAACATCCTAAAATTAAATTTTACAAATGTAATTATTTTTATAAATTTACAAGACCACATTCATTCGATAAAACCCGAAATTTTACCAAAACTGTTTCGAAAATAATTGCCGATCACGTTACCGTCCGTCACTTCCGTTTGGAAACACTGCGCAGAACCATTTCGCAAGCGCTCACAGCGTATATAAAGCCAGCTTTCCAGGCAGAGTCGTCATTCACGTAAGAGTTTCTCCTGAGTGTAGTGCTTGGGCCCCAGAGGGGGCATATATAAGTAACAAGTGTTAATGTTAAGTGTTTTATTGTGTGTAGACTATATTTTATTAACTTTTCTGTGTAGTGAGAGCTCATTTTTGTGATTAACTTAGGAACATTCACTATGTTTTCTCTGTGCCGGTGTTAGTTAGGCACAAGCTTTAAGCTCACTGCCCCATCTTTGTCATTGTTTTCCCTTTTGTATTTGCTTCTCCGATGAATCTTTATTGTGCTCTCAATATTATTACGATGTTGGCATTAGCTCCTTAGATATTTTATCAGTGCTGAGCAATAGACTTTTAAGACACTTTGCTGTCCACAAAGATCATTAATGTGTTAGTTCAATATTGTTTCCCTGAATTTAATTGAGCGTTGCTAGCCTTTGCTAAATCACTGTAACTTTGTCTCCATCTTTAGTTTGTTTTTACTACTGTGTCTTTTTATATGCTACTCCTTTTTATATGTAATTTTGCTGCGCCTAGAAGCAATTCTTGCTCATCTTAATTATAGAGAATAGAGGCTTCACCTTTTCTCACATTTACTTTTGGTACATTATGTAGCATTCGCTACAAAGCGTAAAAACTATAAATTTTCCCATTCGTACTTAAATAAAATAATTATTAGCATTAAAAATCTTACTCTAATTTATTATTAATTATTTTCTACTTCTAATTCGTAATCATTGAAGTTTTTGTGTAATGCATGAGACAATAAAATAACACTCGACATTTTTCGAGAGAGGAGCCCCTGAATGGCAATACTGCGCAGTATCGCGTCTCTTTTCAAAACGCACTTTCACATTGGCGTCTCTTTCTAGCTCGGTGTTACAGCACTTCTCGTGAGTAAATCTGTGTTAGAAAATAATCGTGTTCCTTTTTCGTGTTCAGTGACTATAAATAGTGACAGTGCTGTGTATTTAGATACGTAGTTATGCGTGGAAGTTTGTGATGTAGCATGTTTCAGTCAGAGAATATCTCAACATGACTTAGCGTGAACTTTGCACATCACGTGCATTCCGGTGTCTTTGATTTCCAAGATGGCGAAGCACAAGCTGCCAAATCATGTCATTTAAAATCGTACTCCTTGTACGTGGAATAGTATTTCCGTTTTCACAACATACTTGCAGCAGTTTTCTGAAGTGTGTTGTCGTGAAATAATAAGTGAAATGTCTTTTAATAATTTCGTACAGTTTATAAATTACGAAGATTATTCATGTATATGCCTGCTAAAGTTTTTAGTTTTCTTCATTTTTAACTCCTTAAATCTTGCGTTTAATCGCATGTATTTCAATATAAATCACCATGAACAAAGTAAAATCGAATTTCTCTTATTCTTGCGGCAGAAATACATACTAGCATCTGCCATCGTAAACGAGTACTCCTCGCGCAAAATGTTTCGTGAACGCTCGAGACGCACGCCGGCGGTTTATTGCAATGGCGTAACGTAAAAACCGCCGGGTCATTGTCATCTTGATTTTCATATTTCGTCGTTGCGACTATTTTCTTTCTGTGCAAGCAATGTGTTTAGGTTTCTTTTCTCAGTGTAGATATTATTCCTTATTTTTTATCAATGATGTTTTGCCAGTGATTTTCAGTATGGGTGATCTTAATGTAAGGCTGGGATTCTTTTTTCCCTGTTATTTCTCGTACGGATATAGAGATGTTCTAGTGTACACAAAAGTTATTAATTTTCATCCTATGCATTTTAGCTGCATAAATCACGTGTTATTTAGTCACACGAAAATTGCTATAAGTCCACAAATGGAATCTCTTATTTGCTTTAAAAGAATCACCAGTGGTTCTTTACAACGTCTCCCTTTTAAATTTCATGCCCTTGCATTTAAAGCAAGAGCAGTTGTACAAGAGTTTCTAAATTGATTCTATCCTACTTTGGAGCTTGACAAAAGAGAGATTTCTTAAGTTAGCTCGTGTTGAATCTGTAGGATTTCTCGAAGAATCTACGTTGTGGGAGTTTTATCATTGCGAGGTTGGGGACTGTCAGTGGTGGAATTTTCCTTGATGTCTCCTTGGACTGCTCATCCAGCGTTGGATTTTTTTGCAGGACATCCACGTCATCGCCACACACCACACAAATCAGTTCCCTGGGCCTTTCATGGGACTGCCTTTTCTGGACCTTGTTTTGCCTTAACTGAATCACCTGAGTCTTGGAGCCTGAGAGCTCATTTACAAATTATTCCCTTGCAATTCACATGGGTTATTTTGAGAAGCTAGTAAGCCTAAGATTACACTCACAGGCTAGCTAAACTACCTGCTTCTACTACGATAACTTGCTCGTCCAGCTTGGGGTTAATAAAGCTGATACCTTAAGTGACAACCCAATCGTCACGGGTTCTTTTTATAAAGGCTTATGCTACTAGTTAGTCTAAAATTGGGCTTCTATAAACTCCCAAACACGACTCAGTACATCCTGCCTACACCACTGCTCACCGGACCTCGCTGGCACGGAGTGCCCACCTTGAGAAGATCTTCCAGTCAAGATCCCGTCATTCCGCCGGGGCGTTCCTCCAATAAATTCCCAAAAGCTGAGTTTCCACGCCAATCATTACCCTTTCTCACGGTTTTGCAGATACTTTTCGAATTTAAAGTTTAGCGTTTGGCTATACCCACGGCCAAACCTAACAATTATTTACCTCAGTGCTGTAGCTATTTTACTTCTAGCTGTTGGTTCATTTAGATTACATACTCAGTTGTGTTACTGCTTGTGAGATCAAGATAGAGCTTATGACCAGTTGGTCTTGAACACCTGTTCTGGGTGTTAAGATAATTCAGGCTGCAACTCGGGCGCTAGAGCTGCGGACTGACCTTAGCACTAGACTTCTGCCATTGTTCTTCTTGTAAGCAGCAGACTGCAGCAGTCTTGCACATGTGTATGAATAGGCTTGCTGTCGTGCAAATTGATCCAGTTCGATTTTCCCTCAGAGGATCTACTGGACCACACATCCCACACACTCACAAACACGTTATGAAGTCAAACCCTAACCTCTTAATTGCAGCCACCCTGCATTAAGATCAGAAGGAGATTACCTCCTCCTAGTATCCTCCGCCTCCTCTCCAAACTTACTAAACTGGAAGGCCTGCATCCCTGCAGCTATGCCTCTAAAATCTCCAGTTGAGACTATTGGGTCGAGAGCCTCCATTCTTCCCGAGTTTAACCAACCGTTCAGCTTTCCCACTTAGCGTCGGTACCTCCCACACTTTACACCATCCTGAACTCCACACTCCAGTACACGCTTCCACAAGCCTGAGCTGAACGCATCGTCTGAAGTTCTTCAACCGCCTCAGACTCTCCCCAAGAACGTCTCACGAACCAAGAACCAAGCCTCGCACTTCGGCATTCAACCTCAACCTTAATAAGCCCAAAGGCGAGATAGTCTGTTCTCTCATTCTCCCTAAGTGATGGTTGTATTGTGGTTTTTATTAGTACCTGTTTGATTATTTTACGCTTGAAATATTGCTTCCGGACCCACTCCTTCTGAGCAAGCGGCCATATCATTTCATCCCATCCAACGTTGATGCCTTCCCAGGCGTCTGGTGACCCTGCCTTATCACGGAACGCCAAACTTTGTTCTCAACCTTTAACCAGCAAAAACCAGAACTTTAAAAATGAAGGAAAGGCTATAAAACAAAAAAAAAATAAATCTCTCGAAAGTTTTTGAGGCCGAGTGCACAGTTGAGGAGGCCGAGTATCACAGATCTACAGATACGCTCATCACAAACTTTCAGAAGGATTCGGACAGAGAGACAGACAACGCAGCTCATATTATAGTATAGATTGCATGACCGTATGTCTAGTAATTACCTTTGCAAAGCACTTTGGCTGCAAAATTCATACATTTCTGCGACTCTTTTTGAAGATATAGAAGATTGTCCCCTCAGACTAGACTGCAATAGGCAAAAATAAATTGAGCTTGAACTTGAACTTGAACTTGAAGGCCAACAGCGTCGGGGACTTTGAAACGGCCTACAATTCCCTCTACAATTTTCACACAAAGAGTTCAGCGCCTGGTACCAGACTTGTCCACTAAACTACTCAGGATCTACCAATCCTTGTCACAAGCTGCCATTGGATGGCATCACTGGGATAGCCAGTGTGTCAAAACACCATCCCCAGGCATATTGGGTCATTACGGACCATTCTTCCTGACTAAATTATACTAAAAACTGAATCACCATCCTGTACTTTTTTTGTTTGGCATATCCGTAATACGACGACAAATATTAAGGTTCTGCCAATCATATTGCATAGTGTTTCCATGTGTTGTTTGAATATCAGTTTTTTTTAAATTAAACGTTATAGTTTTCACTTCATCGGCTTGTTCAATTATATCGTCTTGAAACATCAAAATAAGTGTTTGGCATATGATGATCGCATTCTTTGATTATTTTTTAGATTTCTGGGGCAAATTTTAGGGTAAGTAAAATAAAGCTGTCCAATTCAATGTAAACAAACGAGTTCAAATACGTCACTGCGGAGCGAAAATCGATAGGTAGCGGCAAGATTTATGCTGTCGTTATATTTTGCTATTTATTTACCCAAGGATAGTATTTAAAAAATAATTGGAAGACAATAAATTTATATAAAATGCTTTCGTTGTCTAACCTACTTGGTTTCCCTGAACATGAATCAAACGCATGAAAAAATGGGTGTAATTGTGGATTGCGCACCAGCTGTTTTTGATAAACAAACCCCCTGGTTGGTGATTCCATGAAAGAAGAAGGTTGCCTAGCTACGATCGCGCTGTAAGTAAATTATTATTAGTATTTCCTTTTGTAGAGACAATCCAAGACATATATACCTGATTAAACCAGCATTATTCAGCTATAATTAGAAACAGTAGGTAGATATTTACACGCGGTAGAGTCAACTGACTCGGAGAACATGGCTCGCTCTCCAGAGGAGTCGGAGAGTGAGCTTGATATGAGTGAAGACCTGATACTTGATACTAATTCAATGGACGACGGAGTGTTATCGGATTCAGTTCAGGTTACAATTAATGAGACCCTACCTAAGACAATTTCAACCCCCGAGGTTGTAGCTACTACGAGCCATAGATCTAGCACACCAATGGTGGCAGATAGCAACCTTGTAAATCATGAGGCCTCTCAAGATATTCCAGGTACTGACAGTGACATGCTAAGACTCTTAAATTACGATCAAACCTCCTCTGCTCAGCAATCAGTCAAGCGTAAGAACTCTGATATTTCAGGTTCTAGCCATTGGAGCTTGCAGGAAAAAACCAAATTCTCCAAGATTACTAGATCAGAGTCTGCAACCAATGAATTCACTTTATCAGTACCAAGTGCTAGTCATAAATATTTATCCTCTGGGCGGGTTCATGGTCAAACGCCGTCCAGCACAAGCAGTAAAGTTATGCATCAGAGGTCTTATACTTTCCTTATTGAACCTTTAAGTGGCAAGACAGACCTTGGAAAATTCTTTTCAAATGAGCTGAGACTCTTGAAAGATATTCAATCATCCAACTTTGCTCAGGCAAACATTATTGATGTCAAGAAAAACAGGAGCCATAAACTGCTCATAATCAACGTAGAATCTATTGACTCAAAGATCCAATCCCACCTGCTCTTGACTTCCAAGATGGGAGACTGGGAGGTCCAATGTAGACTTCCACAAGCCCTAGAACAATCTCTAGGAGTTATTGGGCCTGTTGGCTTGGACACCAGTGATGAAGAAACTAAGCAGTTTCTCAGCTTAAAGCACTCTAATGTAATCAGTGTCAAGCGGATCACTAAGGGTAGGGACAAGAAACCAACCTTATACCTTCTCCTAACCTTCCAAGGTCCTGAACTACCAAAATGTGTTTACCTAGGCTACCAAAGATTTGAAGTTAGGATTTTTGTTGATAAACCCTGGCAATGCTTTAATTGCCAGGGTTTTGGACATAATGCTTCTGGCTGTAGATTCAAACCAAGGTGTGTGGTGTGTTCAGTACCCCATTACTCAAGAAATTGCACGGAAAGGGAGAACATAACCCCGCTCTGTTGCAACTGCAAAGGGAAACATACAGCTAGCTATGGAGGCTGCCCCCTTATGAAACAAGCCAAAGTTATAGAGAAAGTCCGAGCTGAAAACAAACTTTCCTACCGAGATGCAGTCAAAATAGTTAAAGATCATTCTACTAAACCAGCTGAAACTACCAGCAATATACCTTTCTCAAACCGTGATACTCTTGCTGAAACTACTCATAACAAAAATAGACCTACACCTGATGCAGAAAACACCTTCAAAAGCTCTAGAAAAAACTTTACTAATGCAGCAACTCAAACTCAGGAGATTATTACAGTGCATGAACAGCTAGAGAAAACCACTCTTAGCACTGACATGGCAATACAAATAGCAGTCATAGTAGCAGAAATGTTTAAAACCTTCCAAACCCAAGGAAGGCCAAGCACAGACAAAGAGATCACTAGAGTTATAAGCCGAGTCCTAAACACAGAAATCCCAGAAAGCGCTCTGCAACAGAAGTCTGTAGTCACCCTAGATCTGGAGCAACAGGAAGCAAACAGTACAGAAAACGACCAAGAAGAACCTTCGCTTGAAGGTCAACCAAAGAAAAAAAAGAAAAAGAATAAAATCAATAAAGATGGTAATCTTACTCAAGAAACTCAAAGCAGCCCAGAAGCCACATTGGGCTCTACCTTCAACTCACATCAAATGAGGCTGAGAGCAAGTTGGAATAGTGTAAAGCGTAAAGAACCTCGTAAAACTGTTGGGAACCTAAATCTTAAAAAAATATAAGTACAAACAACCAGCTGAAAATCTTGACTTGGAATGCACACAGTCTCTACAATAAGTTATCTCATTTCAAAATTAGACTATACACCACTAAACCCCATGTAGTATGTTTGTGTGAGACATGGCTGAAGGCTGACAGAGAACCTAGCTTTATCAACTACCGTACTTTCTTTAAGCATAGACATGAACGTGTGGGAGGGGGGCTAGCAATACTTGTCAGGAACGACATAAACTGTATTGAAAAAACAATACCACCCTATAATGGGCGTAAACTCGAATATCAGTCTGTAAGCATTTATAACAATAAAGGAAAACTTGATATTTTGAGCATTTACAATCCAAATGAAATCATACAATCAGCTGAATTTAGCTATTACTTCAGACAACTTAATTTGCATAGGATTGTAGTCGGGGATTTCAACGCCCACCATCAGATGTGGGATACAAGGTCTCCTGCAAATGTCACTGGTGGTAACCTTGTTTCCTCCCTCTAAGAGGATAATGACTTGGTCTTGCTTACCCCCCAATCATTGCCAACCTATTATCATGTTCAGACCAGAAACTACTCCACTTTAGACTTGGGCTTTGTCTCATCAGACCTTTGGCATATGTCTCACATAGGCTCGGAAGCTGAGATGGGCAGTGACCATGAACCTGTTCTGTTATCTATTGATTTTGCTCCTGATGTAGCAATATTTCATGCCAGGCGTAAGTGGCTATTTGATAGGGGGTCGTGGGGCAGGTGGCAGGCTAGCTTACCTGAAATTAAAGAAGGTGTTGACCTCTATGAGCCGGTTGGAAATTTTACTACTTCCCTTCTTGATACTGCGGGGGAAATTTTTGAGAGAACTAGGGAGACGGTAAATCCAAAGTTTTCAAAGCACTGGTGGAATGAGGAATGTGCCTTGTGGGTGAAAAATGGCACTCTGCAAAAAACCGTTTTCATAAGCATCCCACTCCCAGTAATCTGGTTGTTTTGAGAAGAGCAGAAGCTATGGTCAAGAGAGTTACTAAGAAAGCAAAAAAAGAGTCTTCTCAAGAGTTTTGTTCTTCACTTAACTGTTTTACAGCAACTGACACAGTGTGGAAAAAGATTGGATCTTTGTCAAACAAGAGGCCGGGGATAAGATCAGAACCTATCCTATATAATGACAGGTTGTTGACCAATCCTTTTGAGAAAGTTCAAAGCAGAAGCTATAGCTGATGGTTATTCTAAGCTTCTTACCTGTAGTCATACAGCCATTACTGGCTATCTTTTGCATGTAGCTCTTGCTCTAAGCAGCGATGAAATTTTTGCTTATAATAGTCCATTCTCATTACCTGAACTTGAATATGCTCTGAAAAATATCAGCAACACAGCCCCTGGTCATGACATGGTCCACAACCTGATGCTGAAAAACCTGACCCCAAAATATCAGACTTGGCTGCTGAAAATATTGAACAGGAGCTTTGACGAGTCCCTCATTCCACCTTGCTGGAAGCTTGCTATTGTCCTCCCATTTCCCAAACCTGGTAAGCCACTATCAGACACGGGTGCATACAGGCCCATCTCTCTCTTGCCATGTGTAGCCAAATTGTTAGAGAAATTGGTATGTAGCAGATTATATCACACTTTGGAGACTTCAGATTCATTTAGTTCAACTCAGGGGGGTTTCAGAAGGAGATTAAGCACTCTAGACCAAGTTGCTATGTTGGAAATGAGCATTAGGCAGGCAATAGTTAACCGTGGCATCTGTATAGCCATCTTCTTTGACTTAAGCAATGCATATGATTGTGTATGGCATACTGGTCTTCTATACAAACTCAGTCAGTGTGGGATTAGGGGAAAAATACTGTGTTGGATAAAAGAGTTTTTAAGTAATCGCAAATTCAAGGTTTTTTTTTGAAGGAAGGTACTCATCAGAGAAACCAATCACTTTAGGAGTTCCACAAGGGTCCATACTGGCCCCAGTGCTGTTCAACGTAATGATGTCTGACCTCCCAAGAGTGGAGGGTGTCGCATTATCAGAGTACGCAGACGGCGTAACTCTCTATTGCCGAGGGGAGAACCTACCCCATGTAGCTAGACTCGTACAAGAGCAGATAGCACAGTTTTATGAGTGGACCAGGACTTGGGGTTTCCACTTGAACCATTCTAAGACCAAAGCAATGTTATTCACTAGGAAAAATTTACTACCCCCGTCTATTACATTGAATAATACTCCTATTGAATTTGTCTCAACCCATAGGTATTTAGGCATAACCTTTGATGCTCCAGGCCTTACATGGAAGAGCCACATCCAGCAGCTAAGAGATAGTAATGTACCAAAACTTAATTTAATGAAAGCGATGTCAAATCATCATTGGGGAGCCGACAGGGAAACGTTACTTATGGTGTACAAGTCTGTTATCCGTAGCAAGCTAGACTATGGATCAGTCTTTTATGGCTCTGCCCCAGACTCCCATTTAGATAAACTGGATATAATACAGAACACTTGTCTAAGGATTGCAACGGGTGCTAGGAGCACATCACCTATTCTGTCTTTGGAAGCTGAAGCCCATATACCCCCCTTGAAGTTACATAGAATGTCAGTGCTATTAAGATACTATTGCCGGATCAGTGAACTGCCTAGAAACCTCCCAATCTCAAGGGAGTTATTCCAACCTCTGCCTGCATTGAGCAATAGACCATGGGCAGGACACATATTTGTTCCTCCACTGGTTGTGAGGGCCAAACGAGCTTTTGACATTCTGAAATTAAAACATTTCCCCCAGAATTTTGTGACCCTTGTATCCCCTGTCCCACCATGGACAGATATAAACAAACTTTTTATTCCAGACTTTGTGACTGCTCCAGTTACTTCAATCTCCAACCATGAAGCATTATGTACCCTGAGATATTTGCTGGAATTCAAGTTTGAGTCATACCTGCAAGTATATACTGATGGCTCAAAGCATCTTACCCCTGAAACTTCAGCTGCAGCAGCTATGATAATTAAAGCCCCTAATACTACTGTGCTGCATAACTGGAAGCTACCAGCAAAGACAACCATTCTAGGCTGTGAATTATTTGCTATTAAAGAGTCAGTGAAGTATCTCTACACTCACTATGAATCTCTAACTGGAGCAGTCATTTTTACTGATTCCTTGTCTTCAGTGTCACTGTTGAGGAACAGAACGCCTAAAAACTATATTCATTTAATCTTTGAGATTCACAAATATATGATCTTTTTGTCAGAGCGATATCCAGTGTTTGTCCAGTACATTCCAGGGCATAAAGATCTGGAGGGCAATGAGTTGGCTGATTTGGCAGCCAAGGCAGCTCACATTAATCTGGTGACTCCATCTGTACGCATTGCTAGAACTGACATGGTAAGCACAATTAACAAGTCTGTTGTTGAGTACTGGCAGGAGTGGTGGCTGAGTGAAATAAATATATCAAGTAAGGGAAAAACCCTGCTGGAGGCAAAGGGAACTGTGTCTTACTGGCCCTGGTCCTCCCATAGAAACAGAGCAGTGGAGACAGCCATGGCCAGGCTCAGAATTGGCCACGTGGGACTAAATGAGCACCTAACCCGTTTTAATCTAGCCAACTCTAACCGTTGTTCATGTGGTTCTGTTGAGTCTGTGCCCCACTTTTTGCTGCAGTGTCCCAGATATTCAAATGAAAGAACAATCCTTTATGATGAATTGCATGCCTTGGGTATAGCATTTACCCTCAAGAACATCTTAGGAGGAGGTAATTTTGATAAAGGCAAGCAATATAAAATTTTGAATGCTATGGCCAAATATTTGATCTGTACTAAAAGATTAGGGGACCTGTAGCCACTAACCACTAACTCTAGCAATGAAGTCAGTTTAGCTTTCAAAGGAAGCGGTATGGGTGACTGTCAGTGGGAATGTCTCAGGTCAGCATCTCAGGGAAAATAAGTGTATGAGAGACCTCCCATGTGAGGGATGTTCTCCTGACTGTTAGCCATATCATGTGTCACGTCAGAACCCACAGCAGAGAGCACTAAGGTTAATGTTTTGAGGTGCATTCCAGTGGTAGTGAGAGTAGCAGTAGCAGTATAGTAGTGTAGTTTGGGAATGCACTCATGAAGTCTCAATTCTCATTATCCCTAATGTATTTTGTACTTTTAAGATGCTCCAGGTTGCGGCACCCAGGCTGGACCATCGCCCTCCAGCTGTCAATGACTCTATGCTGTGCTTGTAGTTAGGTAGCCCCCACTAATCATGAAGCATGCTCTAACAATTCAGGGAACTATTATTGCGCTACTTTAATGTGTGACTTCCAAATTCATTTTTGCTAATTTTTGAATTATCATAGGTATCCATCCCCAATTATTCTTCTCTGTTCCCAGGCACATTGTGACGAAAGAACAATTGAGACCTGAGGTGCATGGGCCGACAGGAACCAGGATCCTCAATTAAACCGACACAGGAAAGAAAGAAAGGTATAATTGTGGATAGGAAGCGGAAATGTTTTAAGCAATTAGAGATTTATTGAAGAAGACTAACATAATTTTGAAATTAATCAGAAAATTATAGAAGTATCAAGACAGTAAATTTTCAAAATATTTTTCACTGCTTTCATACACTCTTACTTTGTGAAAAATTGTGATCTGAACTTTCCACATAGAGGATGACTAACTTTAGTTAAATAGAATGTCAGGGAGTACAGAAGTAAGAAAAAAATAATAATCCTTCTGCAAAAAGACACTAGAGACAAGGAAAGGTTATGAATATGAGCTTACCAACTGTGTAATGTATAAGTATGTACAGGAGACTTTATTGAGGGTTCAAATACGTTCTGAAATTTTTTCATGTTTCAATGAAAAAGGTAAATTACATAAGAATACCATTTAAAACTTGAAAAATCAGTTAACAATGCAAATTTCTTTCTGATCTGCTAATACAATAAATGTTGAGTTGACCATAATTGATTTTCCACTTTTGGATGTGTAAATATTGTTAATGAGGTCAAAATAAACAAGTTTTCTTCAATGCACTTTCCGTTGGAAATGAGTATTTTACAAGTTATAGCGGTAAATGAGTCCAAAACTCCAGTGTTTGAGGCAGGAAAAAATAAATAAAAGACGCAAACCCCCTATTACAAACGTAAAGAGGTTGGGTCGTGAGTGGTAGCCACAGTTCTTTTAGTGAAAATTATAAATAAACGTTTCTAGTGACGTCCGTTTACATCGACTCCAAGGTGGCTGCCGCCATGGTGCCACCCGGTACCCAAGATGGCGGCAGCCATCTTGGAGTCGATGTAAACGGACGTCACTTTATTTATACTTTTCACTAAAAGAACTGTAGCTACCGCTCATGGCCCAACCTCTTTACGTTTGTAATAGGATGTTAGCAATCGCTGCAAAAGACAACTTCAAAGTTGAATACTTAATTACTTCCCACTCCAAACACTACAGTTGCGGTAAGAAATTCATTCCTATAACTCGTTCAATAATTATTTCCGACGGAAAGTGCATTGAAGAAAAGTTGTTCAGTTACACATAATTAACTATGTTTCGGCATCCAAAATTTAAAAATCAATTATGGTCAACTACTCAACGTTTACCGCTAATACTTCTGATCTGCTAATAGCTGGCATTGCCATGTAAGCCTAAACTTAGAGAATTCTCTTCCTGATGCTAAAAAGCATGCTTGAAAATAGGTTGTGTCAAGGAAAAATGACATTTTTTAAACAAATGACCACAACACATTTATATATGGAATTGGTTTAAATGATCAGTATTTTGATAAGATTATTAAAAAGAACTTGTGTTATTACCAGTAGTACTAAAAATAAGGTCAATATGCAGTTTAAGCCTTTCACGGGAATTAAAAATTCCATTCCAAAGAATCCCCAAAGGAGCACATTTAAAAATGTTTTACATGAATGACATTTTGCTCAGTGATGTATTATTTTCAAGTTATTCAACTTTGAAGTTATAAGGACAGCGCGTATAAAAGTGACAACCCCGAGTTCCGCAGACACCTACGATGGCTGCAATATTAAAACTGATGTTTCTGTCTTTGCATCAGCAAGCAGTACACTACCTCAGTTGCGCTAATATTTTTGGGAGATAACCTTTATTGTGTTGTTGACTAAAAGATCCTAGAAGTGGGTTCAGGTTCCACAAGGTCAGCTAATAATAAATTATAAAGTACCCAAACGTACTCTAACAGCTCAAGCGCGCAACTGACTAGAACTGCTATGGAACATAAAAATTTCAAAGTTGAATAACTTGAAAATAATGCATATGCAAGCAGAATGTCATTCAACTAAAATGTTTTTAAATGTGTTTCTTTAGTGATTCTTGGAAACTGAATTTTTAATTTCCATAAGCGGCTTAAACTGCATATTGTCCAAAAATAATTAAAACTGAAGAGGAATCAGAGCAACAAATATTTTTGCCTATTATTGAGTGGTCGAACTACTAAACTACTATTTCTTTTCAAGTTCTTGGTTCATTTTACATCATTTAATTCAATAGGAGTCTCTAAATCCTTTAGGAAAACTTATTTAAATAGTTGCAGTCAATATGTATTTATAGGTGAATGAGCAATTCAAATTTTTAAACTATTTGTATTGCAGAAAAACTCAATTTGAATGTAGAAATTCTTTTTAGTACATTTTATTCACTTTCAAAGAAAACGTTTTACCATACTGACATTTTGCATAATAAACTATGGGGAAGATTCTCTGAGGAATTGGTTTTGAGCTACTCTTTTCATGATTCACCTGTTAATGGAGAAAAGGAAATTATTGATTGTAACTCATCAAAAAGAAATCTCATTGGGTCTTGTAACAGATTACAATAGGGATGAACTGGAAGATTGCTTAGTTCCTACAAGTCAAGAATCAACCATATAATGCAAAAATTTCTGTAAATATAAAGGGTCTAGTATGAGGTAGACACCTATTACCTAATTTATTGAAATTTGCTAATCAAAAAAATGAGTCATTACTCTAAGCTAAAATAAGTGATCTGTTTAGTGTATAATTTTAGTCTAAGATGATCTATAAGCAAATGATTTTGATGCTAAAATTTCTAGAGATACTCATTCAGAGATTTTTTCACTCTCTAATCTTTTTATACCAATTTAGCATAAAATATAGAACAATTATTGTTGATTAACTCATCAAAAATAGGCTCTGTCTCTAAATATACTTGATGGAGTTTTAAATCAAGGTAGCCATGGGTTATATTACACCACTAGTATAAGTAGTGAATTTTTGATACTATACTTATTAGCAGCTTAAAATATTTCGTCAGTTAATTTTTATTCATTCATTACAAATTGAACAATGAAAATATTAGAAACTTAATAAAAGTCAATTTTTGGAAGATTGGTCGTTTTGATGATCATTATTTCATTACCATAGCCTAGAAAATTTGGTTGTATATTTCCTCCAAAGCATAACTGAGGTTTTGCAGTATGGGTATGTTTGTTGCCCCTAAACAGTCCTACCCAAGTCATATCTTGCTTAGCCTAACCAAACCTTTGATGATTCATGTAAGCTCTTCTGCCATATCAGATGTGGCAGTTACACCAGTCAGAGTTTTTGATTTAAAATGAAATAGCCAAGTCAATAGCTTGCTCATTAAAATTGCCCAATATTTTATAAATTAATCATTTGTGACTAGTTTTTATTAGCAAATTAGTAATATATGTACCAGAGGGACATATTCTCTATATCATTACAAAGGTTTATCTCTACTGTTATGGCATAATTAGTTTGTAAATTTTCAAAATTTGCCCTTTAATTTCACCTAGTCTAGAGCTCCATTAATTACTATAAAATGTTTTCTGTTTGGCTAATCAGTTGATCAAACTATGCTGTAGTATATGTGTGTGAGCTAAATTGTAAGCTACTAATGTATAATTTTTGTTTATATTATATGTCAATGGTAAAAAAAATTGAATCCTAGTTTTTTAACTTTTGTTGGTAGAACTTGAATAGGTTTATCCATTTTCAGCTAGTTGCTTGTACCTGCTGATGCTAACGCTTCTTCTTGTTTTAGTTTTACCTGCAGTACATGTAATTTTAAAGGTATAGTATTGCATTTCTAGCACCCTTCAAGCTTACTCATGCAAAGTTAAATGATGTAGAATGGTACAAAATATGACCTCTAGAACAAGTCAAGTGTCATACTGTTGGGTTGCCTGTTAAGTCCTGTGCTATCACAGGCCAATAATACAGGGCTTTTTAAATACAATGCCTTTTGCATCTCCTACTTGTTGAATGTTGCAACCTACCAATGATCTCACACTAGTAGTTAGATAGTGGTTGCCATTTTAAATGGAGTTCAGTGATGGTAAACTATTTCTCCATATAATTTCTGTTAAAATTTTCTGCAATATTGTTTGTGAGACAGCATAGGTTAGTTATATGACATGTAAAATTCATAGATACATTGCAAATTCATTCTTTTTGGGCTTTTATATTGCATTTTGTGGTTTATTCACCACTACATGCAGGAATTGTAGACTCAATGTAGAGCAGTGCAGGGTTTGGAAGAATAAAGTTGTAGCTTAAACAGATTTCAAAATCATTTTGTTCCATTTGAAGCATTTTTCCTTTTGTTTCTTTTAATGTGACACACATTTATTGTAAAAAACAATTTTGTGTTATATAGGATCATTATAAAAAAGAAAATTGTGTGATATAGCCATATCTCCTGTGTTGCTTGTGCTCAGTCATAAAATGAGGATCCTAATCATGTTGATGTAAGAAAATATATGAGTGTAATTTTTCTTGTGATTAATTTGTCTATTCTACTAATGCCAGGCAGCCCAGGCTTGAAAAACTGTACCGTCTACAGTGTAAACTGTATTACTGTATATCTTCTAATATTTTCAAAAGCTGGTCAGCTCCTTCCCTTGAAAAATCAATGATGCATTGGAACCAACTTGATATTGCATCTACAGTTCATCAAAATTGGCTCAAGACCTTGGTCCACTGCTTTGACTTCATGTTTTCCAAGAGTACACCTAGAAAATAGGAAGCACTGGAGACAGGAGAAACGCAACTTGTACATAGAGTCCCTGTTCTCTTAACACTCTAAATGATGTTTGTATCTTTCCTGTATTCAGAATACTTTTGTTATGGTTGAGGAGACTTAAGCTAATTTATGTAATCTAAAATTTAAAAGGTTTAATGCATTAATTTTTTTTCTTTTTTCCCCTGTATTTATTTCTCAGTTTGCACAACTACAGGAGATGCTTATGATACTTTCATTGAAGTTAAAATCATGGAAGAAACCCATGCATTCCATTTAGATGCTCTCAAATGTGAGAAGGATGCTGCTAGCTCTTGCGTCAGTGTTCCCAGCTTGTTGCTGCAGCTAGCCGTGCATCAGTTGGCTGTTCAAAATACTTCTAAGAATAAAATTCATTCTGCATTAGGTAAAAATCAGAAACTGAAATTCCGATTATTGGAGATTCTTCTGTCACATCGAAAGGGTAAGTTTTCATAAATTTCTTCTGAGATTAAAAAAGTTTGTTGGTGCAAGTCTTTATAAAATATAATGCAAGAGTTATCATTTAATGTGAGAGTTATCAGAGTTATCTTTGTTTGTTCAAATGATATTCCAGATGAGTTTTATATTTCCTATCACTAAATCTTCTGCATTGTAAAGTATTTGTAATGACCCAGTCATTGTTTGAATTGTATTTTAATATTCAATAATACTGAATATATTTTCTCTTGCATACATTTTGTATATATGTTCAATAATCATTGCAATTGACCAAACAAATTCAGTATTTAAGTACAAAATTTCTAAAGTTCAAATCCATCAAAAGTTGTGTTTATTCATTGTGACTAAAATGTTTTTTTTAATTATTGTTGAAAGTTGCATTTTTTGAGAAGTACATTAGCCAGTAATTTTTCTTTTTAAATCATATCCCTACACTTAGCCTTTATTGCTAGGAAATAGATGTGTGAGAGGAGTATTTTGCAGAATAGAAATGAAACTTATTTTTAATTCTGCAGAATGAACCAAATTTGTATGAAATGTTTTTGTTAAGTGACAGCAACCAGAATTACTCCTTTATTAATTATAGAGTTGACCTTTTTTGTGCTTAAATGAGGTCACCTTTTCTTTCATACCTAAGTATATATTGAATTGAAAATAAACTATTATGTGAAAATCTACGCAATGCTCAGAATCCAAGTTGAGATTAAAGATGTGTTCCTGATTTTGCAAAACGTGGAACTGATTTGCATTATTTTCCAGAGAGAGAACACCAGATACCTGTTCTTGACAGAGCAGTTTGGCTGAGCTGCCAGGTTGCAGGATCAGGTGATCTTCCTAAGGCTAGAGCAATAGATTGGTGCCTCAAACGTCTTGAAAGTTCTGGTAAGTTGTGAGAGCGTTTGCCATGTGTCATAATTGATAATTCTAGTGGCTAGTTCATGTGTCTTATTTTGAATGAATTTCCCTTACTGAAGGCTTTTAAAAATTTTGCTGTAAGAATGGTACATAAATATACTTGAAAATAGTTTGCAAGCAGTAGAATCTTACTTCAAAATTCATTGACCTAAGTAAGTAGAGTAGTTTATTGTAATTTGGCAGCCTATTGCAAAAATTGTTTAAATTAGCATTATTATTTTACCATAGTTGAGTAGAAAAAAGTTAACTCTTGCATGTAGTTCATCATTTTTACTTGTGAGCATACAAAACAGTTGCACATTATTCCTTTGCCAGCAGAATTAGTTTCCTTATAACAAAGCTTTGTTAGTTTCAGTGTACACGTCAACCATAGAGATGCAAAATCTGAATTTTTTCTAGGTCACCTAATTGATCCATGTTCAAATATTTATACAGAATGTTGATTTGGTTTTAGTATATTCCCCAAGTAGTTTATTTTTGCATAGCAGATTGAATATTTTAATCACCTAGTTTGAAAAATTAGATTGGATATGTTGCATGCATAAGAGGGGCTTCACAATTTTTATGTACTTGAGAATTGTATGGGCTTTCCAAACCCTCATTAAGAGGTAATTGCAAAAAAAGTTCTGCACAAGGTTCCAAAAATGTAATTGTGGTAGTTTAGACTCCATAAATATGTTGCAAAATGTTTTTACTTTAAACCAATAGTTATCTAACCTAATAATACCCGTTGTATGTTTATTTATATATTTATTCATATATTTGTTTGGTGTCCGCTTCTTCCATTTCTCTGTCATTCTCATAAGGATAGTTATAATGATCGTGTCCGTGATACAAGTTTCACCCGTGCATAAATATAAGAATATTTTTTATCACAGGTACTGTTAGGATGGAGATACATTTTTATTTGTCATCCACATCTCAAAAATTTGTTCATGAAAGGTATTGAACCCCATCATTTTTGATGGGCTGCGCACACTAGTACTTTAATAATACCTTCTTTGTCAAAAGGTTCATTTTAGAATTTTACGTGTGCTTGTATTTCATGCTGTTTGTGCCTCATGAAGAGGTAAATTTTATGAGATTTTTGAGTTAACCTAACTTTTCATACTGAACCTTTTTCATACTTCTTCAAGTGAGACTTAGTTAATGTAGATTTGAAAATAAACTCTAATGTTGTGGGTTAATATGAGTATTTCTAAGTTTAAAATTGAATCTCCTGGTGTATAACATAGTCCATATGTTGCAGCATCATTACTGTGTAAAATGATGTATTAGTAACAGCATGTTAATTGTTTGCCAAAATTATTAAATATATTTACTTGAAAAATGATTAATGACATTGAAAATAATGAGATAGCATTGAGATATGTATTTTCCTGTATTTGTACTATCCTTGTACTAATTGTTACCTTTGCCAATTTCAGGTTCAGTTGGCAAAAATGGCACAGTTGATGCTGTTCTTTGTCTCCTACTGGCATTGGCTAAACCTAAATCTGACCTGCCAAAAGCACGTCCCACTTCCCTGTACGATAACACCACTAGCAATGAAACCTTGCAGAGAACAGCTCGCTCCTGCCATTCTAGTCCATCAAAAGCCTCATTTTATGAAGATATTGTTAGGTTACCAGAGTACTTTGCTCATGAATTTGCTGCTCACAATTTGGCAAAGTTGGAGGATCATAGAAACGGTTCATCTGCGTTCTTCCCTTGTGTTCCTGAAGCTCAAAACATAGCATCACAACCTTTGTCTTGTTCTCAGCTTCCTTCACTCCTATTTTACGAGACTCTTAATGAACGTTTCATATCTGGAGGTGCTCGCTTTAACACACATCAATCAAGACAATCAAGGTCAAGGAAACCTAAATCAGCCTCGAGATGCAATGCTCAAAAGTGTCCAAAGACTGCTGGGGAAGAGCTTGGACAGTCTGCTCATCTCAATAATAATAAAGCTAAGACTGAATTTGGCTGGTTGAGGCTTTGTGCTGGACTGCCCGGCTGTGGGATAAGTGGCTGGCTATTTAGTGAAGGAAATCAGCCGTCCGCTCCTCAGAAGTAAGATATTTCAGTTAATTGAAGGTAGATATTTGTGTGTAGTTTGTACTGAGTTCAGTTAATTTATGAAACTATGGATCTCCTTCTGAGAAATACTTTATTTTTCATGTGCAAATTAGGTCAAGATATTATTTTTCTCCTTTGGTGTAACTGTTGACAAAACAATTTTATGCTGAATGTGTGATGAGTGCAAAGGAAATTCACTTCAAATTGCTTGCTGTGGTGCTTATTGTGTTTACCGTATGGATTTTTTTGACTAGTCAAATAGAAAGTTTACTTCTTGGTAATTGCAGTTCTTTTTTCATGTCATCACACCTGCAGAATAACTGTTGTTTTATTTGGTCTGTAACTTTTTTTTCCAGTATTGAAATTTGTTTCCCATCTATGAAATACGTACAACTATTGTATTGATGGAAATTAACACTTCTTAGAAGGAAAATTTCAGGTCCCAAGCTGAAGATTAAGTAGGTTCTCATTTTGTTAAAATAGAATGGATTATTTGTTGAGGATCATCTTTTTTTGGTTCACTGCTGTCCTCCTTCACCATCTCTGACTTCCTTCTTCAACTTTTATTTGGTTGCTTAAATTTCTTTCTTAATTGTTTCTATGTCTTGTGTGGGAACACACCTGGTGCTTCGATTCCGTGCTCCCTTAATTCCATACTAAATGATATCCCCCTTCTTCCTCTCTAAGGAACACTTTTGTCACGGTTTGACAGGTTCAGTTTAACTTCTAATCTCGTTTAGTTGTATTCTTCTGTAATTTTTGATACATGTTTGTTTCATGTGAGTGTTTTAAGTATTATTGTACAACGTGCAAAGGAACACGAAAGTTTGGGGTCAAATCCACTGATGTATGTGAAAGTTTTGTCTGTCATAACACTGTACAACATCAGCAACTGGTGACCTTTCTTTTGAATTGAGCAGTACCCCTTTTAGAGGTATGAAGCTTGTAATGTCTCTATGCTAGAAGTGATATAGCTAATCTGGTGGTGCCTTTATAGGCTCTTTTGATGCTGTCGGTCTTTCTTTGTGATCTGTGACTGACTATTTGCTTAGCATAGGTGGGCTTGTCATGACTTTGTACTGTGTTCAAGCAAAGTACTCTGAGAAAATAAAACATTACATACAATTATCGCCCTTTGTGACTTTTGGCGCGATATGTACACTCAGTGCGCAAAGCACTAACAATTTGCCTTACTTTACTCACTTGTCTGTCCTGAGAAATATTAATAAGCACTTTCCACCAAAGTTGCCTTGGCGCCTCAACAAGTGTGCTGCCCCGAGACTTCAGTCCGTCGTCGTCACGGCTGACGGTGCCGCGCCTACCTGAGGACGACGCCGCGCCTGTCATTGTCTTCCCTTCATGGCACTTCTCTAAACATGAGCGTGAGATGGCCAAAGTAAGATCTTTGCTCAATTACTGTTATTTACTGCTCTAACATCACAAATTATCTTTTTATTTTGTACGTATTTGATCTATTTTGTCTCTGATTTAATTCAATATGCATTATTTTCTTTCGTGTTGAGAACAAGTTACTTTTGTCACTTTTTGTGTGGCTAAGACAACTTTTACAAGCATTCGTTTTGTGTGTTTCCCTCATGAAAGAATTATTAAACTGAAATTCTAGCGCAGGTTCCTGGTCTTAGCGTTTGTGTTTGAGTCGAATACTCAATCCTTGGTCCTGGTACCCTGAGTGTTGTTGTTGAATGATTCTAAGTAATATGACACCTCGAGCTGTTTGGTTGAGTTTGCATTCTTTTTTCTATACTCTGCTCTGATCAGCAGGGTTTGTTAGGGTTATTTAAGTTCTTTTCATAAAAATAACTAGGAAATAAAGATGGTGTTGCAAAATAGTTTACTTGAATTTATTTCATCACAGAAATAAAACTAACTAAGACAAAAGAATAAAAATTGAACACACCAAATAGCCTTTTTGTTAACCTCACTAACTAAGCGGTGTCCACACAGTCTCATTGCGGCTTATGCAAATTACACTTCGACTACCGCGTCCTTAATGCGTTGACCGCGATTGGTTCTATATTCAATTCAAATTGAAAGGCAAACGTTATTAGTAATTTTATAAATACCAAAGATTAACTGGGTTCCTTAAATACGATTAATTTAAAAAGATTGTTTAAATTTTTCAAACGACGCATCAGTGGGTCGTTTTGTACAGAAGATGTTAATGAAGAGTTCCATTCTTGAAACTAAGTACATAGTTTATGAGGGTTAGACCGTACTCCTGAGGATCTAAAATAATAACTACCAAACAATCATGGCCATATAGCAGATTTCCTTGGTAGAACTGCTAGAGAATGATATGTCAATAGATACATAATAGCTGGAATCCATTGCTGAATCCACACACGGCTGGCACATCTATGGAATACAAGCACAGCGAGTCAGGCAGGGATAACCCGGCCTCTCGCCAGTACCGCGCATGTCGGCCGGTGAAGCGGTAGTATGAGTTTACTGCTGCGTGCATGGTTAACACTACATGCATCCTAGCTACTTGCTCCTCCAATAAGCAGTAAATGAATAAACTTTGTCTTAGTTTAATCATGATCCTTATGTAATTCTCAAATGGATGTAGAACAATCTAAAAGTTGAAGTGTATCGATTGAAATGAACCAAATAATTTCTGAGGAGATAAAAGAGTAAATTAAAATGGAGTTGTCTTATTTTGCAAGATGTATGGCTCTCAAAGGGAGCAAATGTTTCTTCTGTATGACAAGTTGCCTTGTTAGAATTGGATCTCTGTCGAAGTACCAATATGTCAAAAATACAGCTTTAAATGTTGAAGTGTCCCACAAAATGTTACTTTCTCTACAAGAGGATTAAAATAGCTAAATAATGGCGTAAAACAGAAATGATACCGGTGTACTTTGGTCTTAAATAGTCATGATGCTCATTGAGGTTTGAAGGTGAGCGCACATGCTCTGGTAAACTCCAAAAGAGAAGAAAGTGAAATCATTTGCTCTGAAGTTCTTTCTGCATACAGTTGACAATGCAAATTTATTTTAGTAGTCAGGATACTTATCAAAGTCTGAAGATGAGCGAATATGTGCTGGCTGATAAACTACAAAAGAAGAAAGTGAAATCCTCTCCTCTGAAGTTCGTTTTGCACTCATTTAATGTTGCAGTAAAAAAAATAGTGGTTTAGCTAGATGGCGAGTTGTCCAACTTAAAAGGGAAGTTCATTAGAGCATGTTCAAGTGTACATAGCTCGTGTTTGCTAATCTTATTTATGTTTTACAGAAACACGGGAGCTGCTGCAGTGTGCACAGCAGTGACGAAGGCTACGATTCCTCTCAAGGCAGCGGCCGGCACTCCCCTGAGTGGGGCAAACACCTCCACTCTACTGCCAAGCTTTGCGTCTGTGATGGAGGCCAATCTTGCCGTGGCTGTGACCCCACTGCCGTTTGGGAGCAAGTGGCACAGGAGCAACTCAGGCTTGGCCACAGAGGCAGTCCCAAGTCATGGGAGGGATATCAGCTCCAGTTATGTAGAAAGGCCAAAAAAAATGGATTAACCCATCAAAAAGGAAGCAGTTTATGTGACGAACTTTACGAAAGGCGAGACCTGCCTTCTGTAATTGAAACACGGGCTGCTGTAACTCACAAGTAAGTGTAAACTTGTTTTCGTGTGAGATATGCAAGTTACAGCTTGAATACCAAATGTAGAGTAAAGTCGGCATAGCTATCTTGAATTAAGTGTGAACATTATTATTTTGCTTGGTAACAGGCACTGCTTCACAGTAACTCAATTCCGGGCCTTCTGAATGAAAACTCTACTTTGAGACTCCTACTACAGGATGGCAGCTGATGCTGGCATACTCTTAACACAGTATACTAGTTTTTTCTTTCGCTTTATAGAAATCCCAACTGGTGAGCAATAAAACTTATAATGTGCCCGTTATTTCTTCAACCAGGCCCCTCAGGGAATACAACTATTGTATCTATGGGAATTAGCGCTCCCAGGGAGACTGTGTGAGGGCCCGAGCTAAAGGTTAGGTGGGCTTCCTTTTTGTTGAAACAGAATAGGTTTTTGTTTTGTTACGGACCATCTTTTTTCGGTTTACTGCTGTCCTGTTTTTCAGTACCTACTGCTTTCTTCTTCAACTTTTTATTGTTTCATGAACTTCTTTCTTAGCTTACTGTTTCTGTGCACCTTGTGCATAGATTCCGCGTTCCCTCAACTCCATACTAAATGGTGCCTTCCTCCTTCCTCTCTTGGAACATCTTTTTCGTGGTTAAGGGAGGCTAAAATTTTCTTAAGGATACAACTCATATTTTCTATCACTCATTCACGCGCGCGTAGTCTAAATGTTCAGTTATATGATTTGGGAGGATCTGCATATTTTGCAATATTTTTCTTTCCTTAGATTACCCAACATCTGAATGAAAAACTGATATCATTTTTCATTGACGATAACTGTTTTACATTTCGTTCAAATTTCAGTTTGTTTGGCATGGAAAGTACTTTTTCATATGTTAAGCCCTGTTCGTTGTGTGAGTGTGTCTCAAAGCTATTTGTGAACAGCATTTGGTACGAGCTGCAAGCACAGTGGAGCCAAATGCTTCCACCATCTCCACTGCGATCAAAGCCTACGAGCTCAGTCTGCACCTCGCGAAGCATGCCAGCCAACTTGTGCAGTGTTGCTTTTCCGTCCGTGCCGCGTTTGGATGTGGTACATCCCTCGTTTCTCTGCCAGCGAGTGCTGTATGCTGTCATTGGAATACCTTCGGACTCCTTCCCCTACGATGAGGTGAAACTTCGTTAATTTTTGTACATAACCTCAGTTGATTACCACTCAATATAGATCCAACACCAAGTGTAGGTATACTCGTTTAACAATAAAGGTTTATAGGGGTTGTGTTTCATGATTTAATTATATTAAACGATTCTTATCAGTGGTGTTATTTTCTCATACTTTAATAAGGAAAATTGTTCACTAGGCATACTATACAGATCAGTTCATGGGCGTTGCTATGATAATCACTGCAGTGTATGGTGTCGCTGCACCGGTGTGGTAAGTTTTAGGCGTGTTCTTACTTCTGAGACAATTTTTTTTGTTCCGCATTTCTGGTTGACGTCTCAAGCAGGTTGAAGTAAGCACGCCTGGGTAAAAAACGTCATTGATATACTGTATATCCTAGGGTTGTGAATACTCTTTGAATGGCTCTACCAATAATTCTGAATCATTAGTTTACTTTTCAACCCATTATGGCTCAGTTTTCAGTAGGCAAATAAATCCATTCACGAAGTTTTTTGTGTTTTTTTAGTTTGAGCTGCAAGAATATTTTTAACCCAGAAATTTTCTGCATGAATATTTTTAACCCAGAAATTTTCTGCATCAAACAATGAAACTATCTCTAAGTAATAATTTTATTTTAATTAAATATTTTCAATTTCAGGTGCAGAAAATGTTGAAATAAGGTATATGTCTTCTAATGCAAAATATTGCTGGAAAAGTTGACTCTTTAATTATTTTTTATGGACGCCATTCTGAATGACGTTCTGCGCCTAGACTAAGGCTGAGAACAATACTTTACAGTGAAACTGGGATGGGTAAAAGATGTGATAGCATTACTTTTTTGAAATAGGCGCAACGGCTAATAAATTTCTTTAATGAAAATGAGTTTGCAAAGCTCATGTAGCATTTTCTCTTTTGCTTACACTCGACTTCGAGGTCTTGATTCGGAATGACTGAGTCTTTCGTAAGAGTCCGCAATCAAAGTCCAATTACAAAGATGTGTGTAAATTGAGTTTTTGATTTTTATTATCTTGGTTGAAGGCCATGGTGGTTCCTGTGAGAGCAATTCATTTTTTGCACGAACAAATTAATTATTATTTTTTAATCAAAAGCTATGAGCACGTTGATCCCTGCTTCGAGGTAATCAAGAGATACTGCCACAGACCGCCGTGCTGTTCCGTGTTGCTCCTGGCACCTGCTATGAGGGAGTCACTCCTGAGGCGCTGCTGCCCTTACTGCTCGGATTTGCACGCACAGCATCACACTTCCGCAGGTGAGCGTTTTGGTTACAGGCGTACATGATATTGGAGATCTTCTTCCAACCATGTTACCTGAAATATAGATAGGCTGTCGAGACTTGTTTTTTGTGTCCATGACGCTTATTTTAGTTTTTAAGCCTTTTTTGCCATCTGTTGTTTGACTTCCCTTCCTAACTTACTGTTTTTATGCCCAGGGTATTCTGTATTGGAACACTTTTTTTTTGTGCATAGATTCCTTGTTTTGCTTTCTTGAGTCCTAATTATATGGTCTCAGATTTTTTTGCTCTTGAAATCACATTTGCTGTGGCTAGAGAGTCTTAAAGCAACTGAAGCAGTAATAATATTCTTATTCTTTGTCATTGCTTTAAGGTTACTGACCTGTATTCATCATTTTCCTACCCGATCTTTTTTAGCGCTCAAGCTAATAGGAAGTTTTGGGCTACGTGCACGATCGGGTATTTATGAGATATTTAGCACAAAAGGGATAAGATTCAAAATCTAAACTTTGGGAAAAATAGTCATTGATGATGGCTTAGTTACGTTCAATTACATGACCTGAATTTAAGTTCAATTGGTATACGACTTGCTACGTTGACGTTTCCACGTTGCAGACTTGAGTTGCTATGTGAGGCATTCTATGGTCGCGGCTGCAGAAACGTGCCTTCTGGTGATTGTATCTCATCTGCATTCATCACTGCTCTGCGTGGAACCCTTCACAGTTTGAGGTATCCTATTGTTTATGGAAGCCATATACGGTGGCTGTTGTTATTTCTGAAAAGGCACCGAGTCCGATATTTATTGGTAGATGGGAGTTTGGTATTGAAAGTTAACAAAACTATACGTAGGATAGATGCGCTCCTTGTGTCATCATTGGATATTGGGGAATAGAACTGAGACTGTTCTTATCGACATTAGAGCCGAGTCAGTTTTTTTTGGTCAAAAACTTTGTCTTAGCAGATTAATGTTATCAGAATGATATTTATTTACTTTGACTTAGTTAACTCACAAGAAGTGGAACTAAGAAAGACGTGAAAATGTTCTTGAGGGAAATTAAGAATGAAAGAATTGGGGTAACGAATAGTGCTGGTGGTGCGTCACTAGCGGGCTAAATTTTATTAGCTGATGTAAAAATATGAAAAAATAGGTAGGAAGGAGTTCGGGCTGCATTATTTGTTGGTGAAATTTGAATGAGGGCACAATACCAATAAGTGCGGTAGCAACAGTGCTGAACAGAACAAAGTTCATGAGAACCCCTCTGTCCTTCGATGGTGTAAACTTTTGTAGTCGTTAAATGAATGACTCGTATTAATAAAAGTAGGTTAAAGTATCTAAATTTTTTGGCCTAAGAATTTAACCTGAAAGAGTTGGATGCAAGTTTAAAGGAAGAAACATTCTGCTCTGTTAGCATGCTTCTATGCCGTTGAACCAAGCTACGTGTGTTAATTGTTAGTGTAATATGTTTCCATTTATATTTTCCTGTGACCAGGGGTGAAATCCTTCAACTGCTGGGATGTGATCGCATATTGCAGTTAAAGTTGATTCTGGAGGACTACTCATTGCGCATCAGCTTCTTAGCTCGAGTGTGCCGTGTTGATGATCAGACATCTTCTCTTGAACCTCGTTTTCATCCCACATCGAAAAATGAAGCATCCACTATTCCAGTCGTTGGTGAATCTATTTCTTCGTCAATTAATTCAGGCGTGGAGCATTTACAACTAGAAGTTGATAAAAGAGAAATCGGTGGTCTCAGAATTCAGAAAGCCACCAAGCGAGACTGGCGCCAGTGTTTGCCTGAAGGCCTAACATTATTGGGAGCTCTTCTAGAGGAGCTCGTGGAGCCGTGCGCGAGATCGTGCTCGGTGCTGCTGCTGCGGCTCCTGGCCTCAACTGCCCAGCCTTTCTTCAGGTGAGGGGCGAGGATTGTGTAATACAACAGCTATTGGTGCACTGAGCTTGAGTAATTCCAGAGGTGTTGTAAACAAACAAAAACGTAATATCTTTGGTCTATCTTTCCTTTATTTTATTTTTTATTCTGTGTGATTAGTTAACTTGTTTCTTAGAACTAACAATATATTAAGTCTAATTATTAGTCAATGAATAAGTTTAAGTGAACTCTCACTTAATGTTTATTTCATGAGTGCGCATTACCCTTTCATTATTATTTCGTTGGTGCTTCAAGAAACAATCCAGATGAGACTATTTTATGGTACCCAATTGTGTGTATTTCATAATTCCATGAATTCTTCTTCATTTACTTCATTTTTTTATGATAATACGTTTCGTTCCACCAGAATCACTGTGACTGTTTCAATTTTCAGGAGCCTAGAGCGCTGGGTGTATGAAGGCGTGCCCAGTTCGTGCGTTGTAGCTGTAAACCACGAAGCTCTCGCTATGAGAGACCGCCGCTTCTACTCCGAGGCGTTCAGTGCACCTCAGGCAGCGGCGAGAAGAGGAGCTGCCGCGTCCGCAGTTCCTGTGTTGTTTACCGAAGTTCTAAATTCTGCTCTCAGAGCTGGCAGGGAAATTAGCTTCCTCAAGATCTGTGAACCCCAGGTAATTGCTTTTCATTTCTATGGTTAATTTCAATTTAAATTTTTTAGCGTTTTTGCATTCATTCGCCAATTTTGAATTGTTCATTATTCTATGATATCGAAGTTTTGAGGATGAGAGGGACTTGTTCTCATATCTTATATTTTACAACCCAGCCTTGTTTTTTTACAGCTCTGAATGAAATTAACTAATTTTATGTAATCAAAACATCTTGTGATTCATTTGTCAGATTATGCTCCATTTGCACTTTTCACACCTTTCTCAGCACGATTTGGTCCATCAACAAGCTCTGGCTCCCACACTACGCTTATGTACCTCCGCGGAGCAGCTACACGTAGTACAGAAGTGCTGTGCCGAGTACTCGGGTTCTGTGAACCATTTGCTAGCACAGCAACAGCTCCAAGTGCAGCGGGATCAGGAGCACCAACTACAGTTGAAGCAACAGCAAATGAGCGATGCTACTGAGGCACGTCATACCGCCGAGATCAAGAGAAAAGGTATTTTTTACCATTTTATGTAGTATTTCCAACGGCATTAGCTACTCATATTCTTTCAACTCTCTGGTCATGCCAAACTGAACGTTTATTGGTTCTTTCTTGATTTTTGAAATTTGGATATGTGAATTAAAATCATCAGGGGTTGTGTAGCATTTTGTGGCACAATTTGAGTGATGCCTTTTGAGTTGCTTGAGCTGACCATACTAAAGTTTTTACGACGCTTAAGCAAGAGAGACAATGAAATCTTTGAGTTGAAAGTTTTCTGGGGTAATGGTGTAAAGAATTTCGGTTTCATATTCATAGTTACACCTTTCATGAATCGTTAGCATGCGATATCCAAATCCTGTTTGGAAAATTCAAGCTAAAGGTAGACCAAAGCATGGATGCGTGAAACAAGTTAATAATGTCTAGTGAATGCCAATGTACGCTAAAAATTGGAATGGGTAGCTCATCTGCCTCAAATTTTTTAATGCTGCGGAGCTTTGAGCCAGATTATACAATTTGTCTTCTCTCTCAAAGTATGCAATTGCAGATAGCTCTGATAAATGAAGCAGATGTTAGCAGATGCTATTAGGCGTTGCTAGGGAAAATTATGCAGTAGTTTCTTGTTTTTAAAAATTTCCAATGAAGTCATTGCATTGTAGTTGCTTGAATGAGTTGACTTCTGTGTTTACTCTTCTTAGCAGGTGGGATTATTTTAGTTTTCAAATATTTGTGTCCGACAGAAATAGAAGCAGAAAGAGCTCAAGCTCGTAAGCTGGAGCAGCAGGCGGTGCTGCAGTCGATGCGCGCTGCTGCGGAGACAGCAAAAGCCTGTCGTGCTCAGGAGGCGCAGGCGCAGCGTGAGAGGGAGGAGCAGTTGCAAGAGCAGTGGTTGCAACAACAGGATAAGCTGCAGCAGCAACACCAACACCTCAAGTGAGTTTTTAGTTTTAAACTAATTTTATGGAGATTTATCATTATGCGCGTAGGTGACGAGAATGAATGAAGAGAAGGTCTGTGAGCCTCATCTTACGCTGTTTGTATCTGTGCTTTAAGCTGTTATCCTGAGATCTCTTCTGATAATTTTCAGATTGTAGGATATGAGTTATGTGAATCAGTTTCACAGAGGTGTACAATTCAGAATCTTGACATATTTTATGAAGCAAATTGGCCTTTCCATTTCTAGTCATTTTTACTTCTGTTCCAGTTGACAATGGAGTTTCTTCCTAAGCTATCATATAAATGCTATGAATTGTATTCATTTTTAATTTCTTAATTAACATAAGTTCACCCCCTCAGGGGGATACAACTATTGTATCTATGGGAATTAACGCTCCCAGGGGGACAATGTTAGGGCCCGAGCTAAAGGTTAGGTAGGCTTTCTTTTTGTTGAAATAGAAAAGGTTTTTGTTTTGTTACGGACATCTTTTTTTGGTTCACTGCTGTCCTGTTTTTCAGCACCTACTACTTTCTTCTTCAACTTTGACCGTGTTTCATGAACTTCTTTCTCATTTTACTGTTTCTATGCCCCTTCTGCATAGATTCCCCATTCTCTTGTCTCCATACTAAATGGTGCCTTCCTCCTTCCTCTCTTTGATACGCTCTTTTTTTGTAGCGGTTAGGGAGGCTTAAACTAACTTATAATTTAATCTAGTCTAATCTAACATAAGTTCACGCGGAATTGAAAAGTGTTACTCGTTTTTGTGCTTTAAAGCAATTTATGCTTTCTATTATCGTTCTATATTATCTGACATTCAGAACGGCTGTCGAGGACTTCTACGACCACTTGTCTTCTGTCATTGACTCACGAGATTCCGACCGCGAGCGTGTCACAGCAAAGCAGTCGCATCTGCATGCATTGTCTAAAGAAGAATCCAGTGAGGCTTTGGACGAGGAAGATGTCCAGTCTACAGACGATAGCGATAGCGACGAAGAGAGTCCGTCAGACATAGTCACTGTCGTTCGTCAGCCTAATCAGCTCTTGAAACAACCGTCGTCTGACGACGTCGAGGATTGTCTGACTGCCGTTGCTCTTGCTGATGGTGCTGCTCAAGGTTCTGAGCTAGAAATGCAGCAGTGTTTATTAGACCAAAATGATGAACAGCAAAAATCGAGGGATGTTCTTTTGCCTGCAACACCCGATTCTCCAGACAAGCAAACTTGTGCTTCTCCTGCGATGACTGCTTCTGTCATGAGTACGTCGTCTGACATATCGGTTCGTGATCAGGATGTTGTGTCTGAGCTGCCACAAGATGATTCTGGTCAATCTGCTGCTAAACAAAATGTTAGTTCACTCAAAGGGATTAATATTCCTTCTGATGATGCCAATCATAACATTCCTTCCGACTCAGATTTCAGGTGCAAAAAGGAATTTCTATCATGGAAAGAACTTTCCCGCGATGCAACCTCAATGTCTGCTGTAGTCGAGGAAAATCGTCAGACTGCTCTGAATAATAAAATCAAATGCGCCGAGTCCAACATATTTCTTGATACTGAACCCGAAAGATGCTCCAAAACACGCCGCATTGCGAGGAAAGACTTAACAAGCTCAATATTCACTGATGTAGACAACGCTTTTTCTACTGTCTATCGACAAAATGCGCTAAGCGACGAAGCCGCAGCCGTGAGGAAGAAAGTATTAGAAGAAGAATATGGTATCATTATCCCTGACCCTGATACACACTCTGCAACTGATACGCAGAATATTACTAATCTGTACGAGTTGGACTCCGAAGGTAATGAAATCATTGTAATTCAAAAAAATCTGTCTAACATTTCAACCAAATTTAATGATGACCATGACAATGGAAATGAAGCAATTATTGAAGAGCCAAAGAATGTCAAGACTGATGCTTTAAAATCTACTGACAGTGCTCACATTACAATGGCTACTTACTTAGAAAATAGGATTACTATGGCCAAAAATGAGAAGAAGATATTGAGCCGTGAGTTTGCTACGAGGGAGAAAAGTTCCGAAAGCGCTGGTAATGACGAAGTTGACGATCTAACAAACGTCGCCTTTGGGAAAACTGATCGAAATAATCAAAATGACGCGCTACTGCAACCTACCATTTCTAGTCAGAATTTGATTATTACTGGTTCTGTGCAGCCGAATCAATTATGCGTAGCTGAAAACTTGAAATCAAGTAACCTTACGGATTGTGGTGATGAAACCAAAGCCAACCAAGAGTCAGAACAAGAAATTCAACTAGGTTCAGAGGCTATTGAATCTGATGAAGGCCAAAATTTGAACATCACTTCGTCAAACGAGAAACAAGAGCAAAATTATAACGCTGCTGAGTGCTCTCAGTCCTCAAGCACTCCTTCTCAGGTAAGTTTAGTGCTTTGAATCAATCTGTGTTATTATATCGGTATGTTAGCCACAAGGCCCTGCCTGCTATTGCGAATAATACTGCTGTTATCACTATAGACAAAATCTTTGGACAGACCTGTTGATGGAGTTGTGTATGATCACACAAGTTTCAAATAAAAAAGTCATCAAATTTAGCAGTACGTAAAATTTTCTTTTTAGTTTCACCTCTGACTCGAATTAAGTTGGAATTCAAGTCTACTCTCAGTAAGATTATAAACTATAATACAAGAATTTGAGTTTAAATTTTCTAAAAATGAAATCACACAACTCGCTCTAAATTCTCCCATACTTTATGGTAATACTACAAATAATAGAAAGGAACTGGCTGCCCATCAACGCTACCGCACTCCCCATTCAAAAGCTTTTTGAGTGTCACTTGCGAGGAAGAAGAGGCCTCAAGCATTCTATAAAGAGGAAATTTCGATATCGCTGTTCAGTAGAACACATACTGCACACAATTTACGATGCCTAAATACCTACTGTGCAATGCTCCATTTTTCACCTCTGAGTGAGGACAGAGCTTGAGGTGGCAAACACCAAAGGAAAAATGCCGAACTTCCAGTTCTACGCTTTGAGGCAGTACAAGCCATTACGATGCAAATAATTCAAATAACTCCATGTTATTAATACTAAGGTTCTATGTTTTAGTAGTTGTCATTATTAATTACCCATGATATTCAGCAACCGCGAATCCATTATTCTATTTCAATGCTGATGAAATTTTGTTGAGAAATATCGCGCCCTAATTTTTACGTTGAATTGTTAGGAAAATTTTCGGAATACCTGGAACACGGTATAATTGACTTTGATGGTGATGTAGTTTCATTGGTAGCGAAAATGCCGTCTAATTGTGCGTGTAGGATGAGTACGGTTCTTGTTTAGAAAGTGCGTCAAATTATAATTATTTAGAGTGAATATTGTGCTGCCTATTCTTAACGATTTGAACCGCCCAGTGTTTTGATAGTTACTCACTGCTCTTCATTGGGTTTTTTTGATTCACTAATATTAGTTTTTGAAATATAACGAGCATTTTTTAGTTTTCTCCTAAACATTTGAATTACTTTCGTGTTTCACTGTGTATGCTCACTACTATGTGTCACGAGTGATTTTTGGTTGTGAAGTTTTAATGTCCTTTTATTTCCGTGTACAATAAAAGTGTGTGGCCTTCACCATAGTGTGCTCAGTGTTGTATGTCAGTACTGTTTATTGTTCCGAGAGTGCATTTAACATTTGAATGATGAATGAGAATAACTGCTTGTTGTGCGAGTTACTTCTACCTTTGCTTATATCTAAAAATAACGTGCATCTCGCAGAGATATCTATTGCTGCACATCAGAAAGTCATCTAAGAAAGTAAACTATGAGGCAAACTAGTCTTTATTCAATTCAACAGTACGGGTTGACTGTGTTGGCATACATCACTGAGCTGCTTCACTGCCTGCTGCACCGGCCAATGTCTTTAGTTCATTTAGTTCACCATTTCTTTGTTCACAAACGTGTGGGTACAGCAGGAAGACGTTCCCGTGCACTCACGATCACTACTGCCCCTCCACTCCTTCCACTTCGCACTCTCTCTAAACGGTTAGTTTCGCAACTTAATTCCAGCGTTAGAGCTCATCTATGAACAAGTGCGCATCTGACATCCTCATCTCTGCAGGTGAGTTCCAAGGAGAGTCAGAGGGGTATTTCAGGATGTTCAATTTTCAATTTTTATTCCTTCCTAATAATTAATGTATCATACTCTTCTGTAAATGACCAAAAACATGCTGGCTCAAAAGTTTTATAGATATTTAGTCAAAGCTGCTATATATGCAAACCACAGTGATTTAGACATTAACTTCTGTCTAAATGTTACAAAATCATTTGCACACAAAGTTCGGTTGGAATTGGAGGCAGGTGGTTATATTTCACCTCTTTCAAAAACAGAAAAAGAAAACATTCACACCAGAAGGATTCTATTTACAACTGTGATTGTTTTAAGAGTGATGAATAGCAAAAGCCGAATGATCATGCCCCACATTTTACCCTAGGGTCGTAAAATTAATGCTGCTGGATTCATAGAGGCACTGGAAAAGGTTAACCTCTGGATTGATGAAGAGCGTTGTGAAATGCTGTACGTATTTTAGAGAGAGACTCAATATCTTGTGTAGCCCTAGCAACCCAATAACGGTTGTGTCCGTCATGGAATAGTTTGCTTAGCACATCATTAAAACAACTTTTACTCACAAATTTTCTGCGAATGTTTTTATTTGTGCTTTTGTATAGTTAGGTAATAATATACTAAATTTATCCTAAAATTCCCCTCATACTCAGTACATTACTTGTGCTAACCTGGAGTGTGCCTGGATGCTGATGAATATTCGCCTGGAGTGAGTGGTTTTCTTTCATATTATGGTTATGCAAGAATTAAATGCACTCAATTATAATGGTAGCTAGGGTTACCAAAAACCCTACCCATCCGGATTTCATTGAGCTTTTTCGATTTTCATTGTGAAATTGTTTGAGTTTTTGATTATATGAATGATATGGCCAACCTTAGAACAAAACGGGCAGAGCGTCTGACACTACTGTTGATTTTCAAAGTTTGAGCACCTATACTGATTCAAATCTTAGTTTATTAGCAGGGAAGTAAATTAATGTTGTATTCATTCATAAAACATGCTGGCTCAAAAGTTTTATAGATATTTAGTCAAAGCTGCTATATATGCAAACCACAGTGATTTAGACATTAACTTCTGTCTAAATGTTACAAAATCATTTGCACACAAAGTTCGGTTGGAATTAGAGGCATTTCTATTCACTCAGATTGGGTGTTACACGTATATCCACCATAACATCTGAAAAATAATGAGGCTAATTCTTTAAAAACTAAGGAAGCAATAACAGAAACGGTTGCCAAGGTACTTCTGCACATTCGTTAGGTACCGAATTGTATACGTGCTGAGCAAGTTTCGTTCCCATTGAACAAATATTTTCCACGTACGTTTTTGTGTGAAGCAGTGTGCTGAGTAAACTAAACGTAGCCTAAATGTTTGCCAATTTTTATAGTCACTTGATGTCAGGCAAGGATTCAAAATTTCCTTACATGTTACTTCTATCCTAGCAAGTTAGCCATTCTTAATGCTTGAATATATGAGGTCCCAAGCTAGAGGTTAGGTAGGCCTTCCTTTTGTTGCAATAGAACAGTTTTTTCGTTTTGTTAATATTTTTTCCGTGCACTGCCATGCTGTTTTTCACCATCTACTACCTTCTTCTTCAACTATTATCATATTTCATAGACTTTTTTCTCGACTTAGTGTTTCTATGCACCTTGTGCATAGATTCCGTGTTTCCTTAACTCTTTTATCCTCTTTTATCACTGATGCTTGAGAGAGACGTTAAAATTGTGCTGTTAATTCACCTGCTTTTATACTGTATTCTGTATAGAGATCCTCATTTACTGTTTAAGTGGGTTTGCTAATACCGTGCTGGTGCATCAATATCTTCTATTAATTAAATCATAGCGTTGGCTTGAAATTAATGTGCTAAAAAACTATAAATGAAGGATGTATGTGATCAAAGACTTGAGCCGTAAAGGAAAAGCAGTAGAGGTTTGTTAAGAGCTGGATTTTTCAACAATTTTTGCGTGTTGTAGCGCCACACCTGCCACCCGAAGTTCTACTAAGTGGGCTTAGTTGTGTTATGTGCATTGTCAAGTTTTACCTTTTCAAATTAAATCTCCTCAGGGGGATACAACTATTGTATCTATGGGAATTGGCGCTCCCAGGAGGAAAATGTGAGGGCCTGAGCTTAGAGTTAGGTAGGCCTTCTCTTTTTTAAAATTAAATGTTTTTGTTATGTTAGGGAACATCTTTTTTCGGTTCACTGCTGTTCTGTTTTTCAACACCTACTATTTTCTTCTTCAACTTTGATCTTGTTTCATAGTTTTTTTTCTCAACTTACTGTTTCTATGCCCTTTCTGCATAGATTCTGAGTTCCCTTAACTCCATACTAAATGGTGCCTTCCTCTCGTTGGATCGCATTTATTGCGGTTAGGGAGGCTCAAACTAACTAATAATCTAATCTTTCAAATAAAATTTGAGCATTAAGTGTACACTTATCAGATGCTAACTGCACTTAATGCTCAAATTTATTTGGAAAATTTAAACAAAATAACACTAATTCACTAATATTGCTGATAAAAGTTGCGTTACCTAATATCTCTGGCAACAAATTGTACTGCTAGCTGTACCGCTACTACGACCTGAATAATTGTTTAAAAACATGTCCCCATGATTCTCGGGTAATACGGATACTGATGCTCCAGGTATGTGTTCACAATCAGTCAAGTTGTACGTGTCAGCTGCTTCTGTTTATATTTTTGTTGTCCCTCAACGGAAAACTGCTCGTCGTTCTGACTACGGTTTGAAGTGGTTATGAAGTTGGCCTTGTCAATTTTTAGTGTGTAGAATGACCCTTAGGGGGATACAACTATTGTATCTAAGGGAATTAGCGCTCCCAGAGGGACTATGTGAGGGCCTGAGCTAAAGGTTAGGTAGGTTTCTTTTTTGTTGAAATAGAATAGGTTTTTGTTTTGTTACGGACTATCTTTTTTCGATTCACTGCTGTCCTGTTTTTAAGCACCTACTACTTTCTTCTTCAAATTTTTCTTGTTTCATGAACTTCTTTCTTAGCTTCCTGTTTCTGTTCCATTTGTGCATAGATTCCGAGTTCCCTCAACTCCATACGAAATGGTGCCTTCCTCCTTCCTCTCTTAGAACATCTTTGTCGTGCTATTGAGGGAGGCTAAAACTTTATTATATAATAATAATAATAATAATAATAATAATGAAGTGTGTAGAATTGTGTGGGACGCTTATTCCACAATACAGGAAGAGGCTGGATGTTACACAACTTTTCTTGATAGTTCTGGGTACAGAGTTCTATGATGTCTCATGCTACTGTGCAGAGTAATTATAAGAGATTTATTTCTATTTGTAGAGGTTTGAGATAGATACGTGTCAGAATGTTAATTGTTTTATACAAGACAAGTATAGTTTAGCATTTCCTCCATGTTTTAGAAATGGCCCATTGGAATGTGTTGTTTGGATATATATACATGTTTTACTTTTTACCAATTCGAATCAAAAATAAAATAAATAAATGTGAATACGTTGCTTACAAAAGATAAGCCTTTGACACCGATGTGTAGCTATTGATAGTAAAAGAGTGGAAGGTCTCACTGCATGTGTGATGCGCGCTTGTAGAACTAAAGCTAAACTAAGCCTGCTGTCTGCCTCCTGTGTTGTCAACTTTTGCATTATTTGAAATAACGTAACACTTGAAACTCGTCTAAGATTGATCATGTTCTGATTTATGAGACACCTCTTATTTTTTTCAAGCTTCTGCCGGAAGAGAAGTGAAGGAACAGAAAACCTGTAATCTACTATTTAATTATGCAGGATGTACAGTTGCCAAGCTGAACAGGATAACCTACTGACTTCAATTTTATGCAAGAAATTTTAACTTCGATTGGAAGAACCACGTAAAGAATAGTTTTTAGCTTCTTATTTTCAGAATTTATGCTAATGAGTAGTCCTCATGAAAATACGAAGTGACACAGCACGTGACGCGCTTTTATTCTACTATTGAAATATTACGAAATATATGCATTCATGTGCATTTTTTGACGTTTGCTTTTTTCGGGTATTTTTGAAAACAAATCACGTAATTTTCTTGATTTGCAATTGCAAATAAAACAGATAAAAAATGAACTATTTTACTTTGGGGGCTACCATGAGTAGCTGTGATTTATGCTCTTGATTCCATGGGTTCCATTATAATATGGAATTGTGTTTCATTTTCTAACTTGCAAATAATCGAGTAATACCAGCGACCTAACATTTTTTTCTAGGCTAAATCTTAATTTTTTTCTAATTTTCCTGGTATAATTTTTTTTTTCAGGTATAATCATTTTTTCCAGGTATAATCTTTTTCAAATTTTATTCTCAGATAAGGCTCCTCTAATTGACATACTTGGGACCGCATTTACTGGTCATCCTTCTCGCTGCCCTTCTGCAGCAAATGATGCTAACTCTTCACCTCACGAAAACGCGAGGGATGCTGACTCTCTTGTTGTTGATCAGCAAACCTTAAATACTGAAGAAGCTGCTAACGCTGATGAAAACCTCAACGTATTCAAGAGGGTAGAAAGTGAAACTTCAGCCCATGTCAAAGAATGTACATCTGGTTCCAAAGCTATCTCTGGGGAGGGAAATAGCGCTAACGGAAAGATCATGGGCAAAGAGTCTGAACTAAGCAAATATGCCCTACTATCTACTTTTGATGGCATAGAAGAGGAGGAGCCTTTGCCTGAAAGTTTGATGACAGCACCTATCTACATCCTCAGATCGCTCTCAGCTGTTGTAAACACACAGTAAGTTGGTGCAACTCCACTTAGTTTTATTTAACAGCATAGAGCTGTGCTTCTATGTGAAACCATAGGTAAAATACGATTGTCACTGAAAACTTGCTTCTAACCCTCATGAGTCGACTTTCATGAAATTGATTTAGACAGGTAAAAAAAATACATGGTTCAGCTTCACTGCCCATATGGAAACAGATTAGACCCCAAAATAATTTTTTTATGTATATTTTAAGAATTATTGCATTTGCACACTGGTGTCCCAGCGGACATGTTAGTTTACGTGTACTGGGATAATTATTTCCCAGTAGACAGTAACTAAAAATAGGGTTCAAACAATCTTGAATGTATATTTCCTTTATAGTATTTCAACAATAATTTAATTCTCCAAAAAATCTGTAAAAAATCTATAAAATATACCTTAATCAGCAGTAGCAGGTCAACTGGGCACTATTGCTATCTGGCATTGTGCAATAGGTAGCTGAAAGTGGCGCGAATACTTGCTGAACCTATAACTCTGTTTTGATGTAATGGAACACGTTTCTGGAACATATATAGCTCTCTGGACTTTTAAAATATTTAGTGGGACACATATGTTACGGCAGACTCGAAAGGGTTAAGGGAAATGTCAGTAAAAATTGTATTCTTGTTTATGTTTTGATTCGATTTTGAGGACGAATTATTCGTTACTAAAATTGCTAAGATTTTCGTGATCAATCCACGAATCCATAGGAAATTAATGAGGATGGAGGATTTGTGAATGGTTGAGTGGAAAGCTAACCTTGAAAATATACATTTGTATTGGTCAATCTTTCTTTTATTGAATTGTGTACACACTCTATGTATTAGATTTGTGTGAGTTTTAGATAAAATTCTTGCTGCCAAATACGTAAACGAAAAATATTTTATGGACATTTCAACATGGCAATAGATTTTTAACAAATGTAAAGCCATGTGAAATGAAGGTTGTACAAGCACACTCGTTGTCAACTCTGTTGAGATAAAATACTTATATCTTAAAATAGTGTTATATAATTGTTTCATTGGAATATAACAATTAGCAGAGTTTCGTTAGTATATGTTCCGGGAACGTTTAGTCAGTTTTACTATTTTTTAAAAAATACCAATGTACGTTTGATCAGGCTGTCGGTGTGCGGTCGCGCTGCAGTGCTTTCGCTGCTGCATAACCATGGGCTGCTGCTCGACCTGACGGCACTCAGACACTGGCTTCTGCTGCAGGATGCACCGTACGCCGCCTCGCTTACTGCCTCTCTCCTCAAACATGTTGGTCTCTCTCAGTATTTCGTAATCTGAGTTATTCCTCAAGCATGTTAGTCACTTACTGCAATTTTGCATCGGAATCACAAGCTTCAGTTGCTACTTAAGAATGCTTTAGTGTACAGTGTAACATGCATCATTCTAGATTTATCCATTGCTTTCTCTCAGTTAGTATTTGTGTAACCAAAACTATTTTTTATTCAAAAAACACTTGCCTTCGGCTATTGACAAAATAATGAGTTAATCGGTTGAACTGAGCAGCACGAGTCAGGGAGCCTGCCGGTGACGGTGCTGACGCCGGTGGTGCTGAACAGCGTGCTGAGTGCGGCGCTGGCAGAGTCTGCTTGGGGGCACACTGCCCGGGCTGATCAGCTCTCCTTTGTGTTGCCCCAGGGGCTTGCTCCGCCTCCTTGTTTCACCCCCGCTTGTGAGCACCTTTTGTGCTATTGAAGCTCATTTATATGCCTTGGCAACTGAAAATATTTTCTCAATTGTTAATACTATTGTGCTGTCCACTCAGGTTTCACAGTAGTTGCTGCTTCTGTTTAGAGCGGCAAGTCTGTGAACCCTCACTGTGTATCTATTACTGTAAGAATGAAAGTTGGGTGCAATCCTGTAAAGTTGGAGAATCAAAAATTGTAATTGGGCAAACACATCATAAATGAGCGTGATGGGAAAAAATTCAATATTGATAGCCCTGATGGCTTCCAAGTTTTATGATGGCCACTTTGTTGTACTTGCTTGGGTAGTAACTCACTGAGAAGTAAATTAAAGTATATTTTGCAAATTATTTTCATTGTTAGCTCGATTCTTAGTCCTATTGAATTATTGCAAAAGTAAAAATCTACATATTGGATGATATTGTGTTAATGATTGAACAAATATCTGTGTAGAAGTGCACTAATTTTGACACTTTTTTTCCTGTCTGAGCAAACTACGTGTAATGCTCAGAATAAATTTGCCTTTTTTACTATTTTTTAGGCTGTTATAAATTTGAATTGTCCGAGATGTTGATGGAAAATATTTTCAAACTATCCATTTTTTCTCAATGATGCTATTATGCTAAGAATTCTTACCTTTCCAAATAATGAACAGGTTGTATACGCTTCCATGTATGTGAACAGATTATATGTTTAGAATTTATAGTTAGCTAGTTGGGACTCGTTAAATGAATTTTATTAGCCCTTCGTTATTACTCCTGCTGTTCCGCGCGTAAATCAAAAGTTGCTCTCAGAGGTTGCTTCAAATGTGTAATTAAGTAATTCTGTTATTTACAGACTTTGCAATATTTAGAGCCCATGTTTTTTTTCAATTTTGAAATAAAATTATCATTCCTCAATATATAACTATATTTCCGTGTATATTCAGGAAACGAGAATAGTTTGTGTGTTTTTATATTTTCCCTACAACTTACTTTTATTACGCGAGTCGCTCTGAGCCCAGCTCTTGCAGTTAGTGTAGGTGCTAGGTTAGTTTGAGGAGAAAGTGTGGGTTAATTTAGTGGATTATTAGGATACGAAAGTGTACCGTACTGGGAGGTGTTCATCATTTATTTCTAATTTACTAATCATGCACGCTTTGATGTTACTTTAGAATGGAAAAATATTCATTACCAACACTTTTCCACAGTAGATTACTCTTGTGTAAAATGATCTACTAAAAAACAGACTTTCAATTGTTTTGGACTGGAAAAGTTTGTATAAACTAACTCTTAGACGCAAGTGTTTTTGTATAAATGGCGCAATTTGAGAAGGAGGATAAGTGGGTGTAAATAATGAAAGAAATTGCAGATCATATCTTACTGGACTTTTCATTGTATTCTTTTATACGCTTATGGAAACATGATCAGACTGTATAATTATATTTTCTTTCTGAGAAGAGTGAATGCAAAACTTGAAATAGCTCAATGTTCAATGTAAAGGTATATTAAAATAAATGACGGACAATGTACGCGACGTAAGAGATGTTCTCACCACTGCAGGCAGGATGATGTCATACGTGGAGCTGCAATACCGCGTGCAGTGGCCGAGCAGCGTTGTGCTGACGCCTCACCTGCTGAGCGGCTTCTCTCGCGTCTCTGGCCTTCTGCTCAGCGTGAGCGCCGCCCTCCACGCTACAGACACCGTATTCTCGCACCTCAAGCTGCTCGGTGCGGGCCTGTGTTCAGTCCATCAGTTGCTCTTGATTGCATTTAAGGCATCATGCTATTTACTCTTAACGATCGATACGTTGAAACTGTATCAAACTTTTAGGATGTAATTTACCGTTAAAATGTATTTCCATTCATCATCAAATACTTAGGCTTACCAGTTACGATGCATCTGTTTCAATAAATACTTTTAATCCAGAGGCTATAAATCAGGCATAATTTCAATATCCATCCAACCAATTTTATAAACCTATAACTCGTGTCCAAATTTATTTTTAGTAACATTGGAATTATTAATGAGCAAGGAAATGCTTAAAAACCTAATTGGATTTAATACATACCTAATTTCTTATACTCTGTCAATGCATTTCTATTTCATTTCATGAGAAATTTTTATAATTCTCTGGTGAACTCTATTTTTGAAGACGCTATATTTGTAATTTCAGAGCTGTCTTTGCCCACAGGTCGGTTGCAGGGACGCGTGTTGACCCGAAGCCCGCAGTTCCATGCCGTGTGTCTGTACCGGCACAGCATGGCGCACCTGATCGCTGTGCTTCACACCTACCTCATCACTCAGGTCTTGCCCATGTGCCTCTCGTGATGCCAAAAACTTTTGTCTGTCCTTTGTTACAACTCTGTTACCGCGAATGACCTGTGTTGAACTAACTAGTGTTATGCTAGGGAAAAATTAGTTCTGAAAAATTAACGTAATTCGTAGCCTACAATATGAATTTAGTTCTGCCAAATGGCTGATTAAGGTGAAAATTTGCTTTTAAACGGGGACAATTATTGTTGTTGTAGATGAGGGTAGTATGAAAAACGTTACCGTTTTTTGTAGTAAATGATTTCATAATTCAGGGACTTATCTGATAGTTTTACGCAATTAAGTCTTCAATGTTCGGTGTGATCAGGTGGTGAGCGTGTGCGGCAGTGGGGATATGGCAGAGGATGGCTCTGACCCGCTAGTTGGAGAATGTTCTTCGCTGGACCAGCTGGGCGACCACTTGCAGTTGTCTCTGGCTGCCCTCACTAAACGGTGGGATTGTTCACACTTTTCCTATGGGTTGAAGGGTTTTTATTTTGTAAAGTAAGGATTCATAAAAAGCATCTAAAATTCTTGGAATATCATGGTTTTTTAACAAGGCTGTTTCGATTTGACTCGATTTAATGAAGCAAAAATAAAAAGACATAGAGAAGTCCTTGATTGTTTATTGAAAATTTTTTGTGGTTGTTAGTCTTCACTGATTGTTTCATGTAAGAGCAAAGTCGTAAGAAATTAAATTTTGCTGCGAATTTTTTTTAGAGAGTTTATTTATCTGGTGTAGGCTGAGAGGTCTGTTTTAGGAAATAAGAGTATAATTGTGCGTCTAATAGCTAATCAACTCGACGAACCGAAAAGTTATTCATATTTTGCAATTCACGTTCTGGCGTTATCACAAGGAATAACATTCAATATCGTTGACGTCAATTTTTGATTAACTTTTAACAGGATCAATAACGAAGTTACTCGGATTAAATCTAATCTGTATTAACTACTATGAATAGAAATTACCAACTATACCATGACCATATTATTATCTACCGTGTTTTTTTCAAACCAGTGGGGCTGCTTATTTAGCCTTTTCTAAAACTTCATTAACTAACTTATTTTATTGCCTTTAATTAATGAACTTGAATTCTTTTAATGTTTGTTCCTTCCCTATATGGACAGATGTAAGAAATAAATTTTTTAGACCTGAAATTTTTTTACATGACACGTTAAATGCGGTGGGTTTAACTGAAGTTCAACACTCGATTAAAATTAAAGTCAGTTATAATGATCAATTTTAAATATAATAATCATGGAATAGATCGTGCTATAATTCAGTTTAGATTGCGTATTTATGAAAGTTGAGTTTGTGACTACTGATTTGTCAACAGCATCATAAAGCTCCCCTCTGTGACCATCGGAGGGTTACGATGCAGTTAACATGTCAATAGACCTGAGCTAAAAGTAAAGTTTCTGTCATTCGAACATCATCGTAGCAACTTCACAATTTTGTTTACTTTTGTCTTCCAATGGAATTTTTAACACCAGTTTAAAATGAACAACCCAGTAAGTAATGGATGACAGCAAACATTTTGGTTTTCAGTTGTTTCCTGAACACAAAGGCATCGCCCGTGTTAACGCTGGTTCACGAGCTGCTGAGTCTGGTGCACCTGTTCAAAGCTCAGCTTGACGCTCACAACTGGATCATGCAGGTAACTGCCTTGTGTGTAACCTTGGTACTACTCTTCTATGTAGCGTTTCATGTGTTGTATTCACCCTGTATTACCAGATAATTTACTTATTACATAAAGTTGATCGACTCTAAATTGTAAAGCATGGCATTGGAAGTGGAATTTCCTAGTCGTTAATACGTCACACATTTCCCTATGTGCTATGGTTCCAAATAATAACGGACTAACCCCAATAAAAATTTGAACTATATGAAATCTTATTACGTTCTCAAGAGTTATTGATTAGCAACGCGCTCCTCCAATGTTTGTAGTCCTCGTTGTTTAGTTTGCTAAGGTGTTGTGCAGTACTCGTTCCGACAGCTCATTCCACATTACAAGAGGAAGATACGCTCGTCTTTTTTGAGACTTCAAACTTTTGATAGATAATTTTAACAAGAATGGGAGGATGAATTATCTCGTTTACTAAATCATAACTGTACTTCAACAGCTAATGAAGTGAAAATTTATTCTGTGTGTAGAATATGAATTTTTCGTTAAAACTTTACCATTTTGGCCTTGGCAAAAAATTATTTTTGTGTTATTGGTTAGAGGACCAAAATCTCTCATCTGTGGCCTTCATATTTTTACATTCTGAAATATTGTTAAACAGAGAACAAAGCCTTATCCTGTTTTTGTGTCTCTGATAATCTCTATTCAAACCGAGTCTAATGTAATTTTCTTATGCTGTGCGAAATAATTATTATTTTTATGATGTAAAATAACGTACCCTGACATTTACTCACGGGAGATAAGCGGAGGTAGCTTATCGCAAAAAATCTATGGGTATTTCGCACCTCAACCTGGGGACCAGAGTAAAATATTTTGACTCGTCAACTATTTTATTATTTCTTTAAAAAAAAAACAGATTAAGTATTGTCAGAGCTGCTTCAAATTTTGCTGTAAGCTTTCATTTTCTATTTACTTATATTTTTTGTTTTCTTCCTTATGAATGACCAGTAGATCGTAAAAGTCTTTTGATACGAGTATCGATGCTCTTATGCTTTAATGCTAAAATGGAAGTTTGTTTAATATTTATCTTCCATCTGCTACTGCTGAAACACGTATAATTACGGTAGTGAACCTTATTTTATATAATATTCATTGGTTCAGAGATGTATTGGAATATATATTACGGGTATACCCTAGATGTTAAAAAAATAATTTTGCTATTTTAATGTTATAGCTTGAGGGTGTGCAAAGAGTCTTTGCAGTAAATGTTTTAGTGTAAAACAAATTTTCATATAATGGTTTGAAACCTTAAATGAATAAATTACAATCTGAACAATTTTAAAACAGGTCCTGAAAGTGTCGTCTTTCATTTTCAATGCATAATTTGACTTATTTCATGGGTAGCATGTAGACTCGCAGTTTACCTAATGACTGAACGACACTGTCCACACGGCCGTTCACGCAGTGATAGCGAAGTCGCGCATGTGCTGGATGAAAAATAATCTGAACGAAGGGATGTTATTGGTCGATAATCTGCTTTCAAGTAGTTTGACTACGCTAAAAGAGTAATGAGCTTAAAATTCTCACTGCGAAAAGACTATACAAACTCTTTGTACTATAGATTCGTGAAAACTGCATAATGTTAGCGATGTATTTTAGAACAGACTCTCATATTGAAATTAGACCGTTTTTGCTTTCGTCATTTGATTTGAAAATGAAAAGGCAAAAAAAAGTTCTATAGTAACATATTTACCTATTAAAGAGATATATTTTTATATGTGAAAATCACTTGTAACGTGGATGCATGCAATAGATATTGCTGTGGTTTAAACTTTGGAAATGAATGAATAAAACTAAATTCCGTACTACGAAAATCTTCAGCAGAAACGAAAATGTTTCGGAATATGCCGACATTGGTATTTACATCGTTAGTGTACCTGTAGACGGAGACCAATAGATAGTTATTAAACCCTGTTTCTATGCCACAGATGTGTTTTTGCAATGTTTTCAGAGTACATTAGTATGTTACAGGCATAAAGATTGCACTTGAATAAATACATGTGCGCAAGCCCACAACAGCTAACATTTTGTGTATCATATTTCCCATGTATTCAGGCTACCGACTCGAAAGGTGTTGAGTTCCGTCACAGAGCGTTCGAAGCTCTGCAGCAAACTCACTCCTCTTTTCACTCCAGTTCTACACTGCTCAGCAAATGTAAGTAATTTGCGCAGATTCTCTAACCTAATTAACATTGCTCCTGTGTTTCACTTTAGAACTGTTTGTGCCCTCAAAATAATTGTAATTATTCTGTTCAAAAGAAAGAAGATGAAAATTTTTTAGCTTCCCATTGGCTAAATTTCTCTGTAGTGTGTGGTAGAATTTGTTTTTGTAGAAAGGTTGATCGAGTTCCGTATGTTCGGAAAAATTAAAAAACAATCATTCTATCGGCGTCAACTTTTCGCTCGATTTTTAGTTTATTTTGAACTCGTTGATGTCAGCTAACAGTGGTTTAAATCCACATTAATGATTTGCCGTTAATACTTAGCTTAGTCATTTCTTAAAATTAATACTGTTGAAATTTTCTTAGATTTAATACTTGATTCCACTTAAGTTTCTGTGTTGGGATATCAGAAACATGGGATTTTAAAATAGAGGCAAATTTAGGTGAATATTGTCATTGAGGGTCACATCATTTATAATCTGATAACAGTAAAACTTATTGAAGGCATTTAATATAGATAAGCGTTTGGTTTGGAGAATTAATTGTGTGAGGGTTCGTTTTTAGCTAAGCTGGATTGCGGAGTATGAGTGGATTGGTAGGAACGTATTTTGTTTAACATGGAGGATCATTACACCTGCTTGGTGCAGTGGCTGATAAAGATGATGGCAATGAATGTAATAGTTTGACAGGTTGAGTGTGAAGCGTATGGTAATTAGTGCGACGGTGACTTATAAAGTAGGTGATTCATGATGAGATTAGCACAGGTAAGGAAGTATGGTAGGCAGGAGAGACGGTGAGTCATAATGTTATAACAGGCATAAGGAATGATTGTTCAATTCACAACAATTTCACTAATCTGTACCCTGAAGTTCATTCTGTTTCTATCCTTTCTTACTTGCTACTCAGTGCTGCAAAGCTTCAGGATGCGCAAACGCTGCCTTTAAACAGGTAGCCATAATTTCCATGTGCAATTATTTCTTCCCCGGTGCATTTCTTACTTGTAGCGGCTAAATTCCTTTGCTTGTTAGTGCATGAAATAATTGATCTGCTTTAGCTGATTCTCTTGATACATTAAAAGTGAATCCATGAGAAAAAATTTAAGTTCTCGTGGCAGCACACAAATCGTTTTTATTGGCAGAGGTGCTATAGTTTCCTCCTTTCTCTGACATTTCCAAAATCGCTTGTTCCTATAGAAATTAATCTATTTTGCTGCTTGACTTTATAATTTAGTTTCCTTTGTTGTAACTTTAGCATGTCTACTTCAGCCAATTTTTAGGTATTATCTTCAGCTTTTGTGTGACGAACTGAAACGTTTTTAGTCCTATGTTATTGCTTTTCATTATCAAGTTTACCCTCCTCGTTTTTTGCTACGCTTTTCCCCGTACAACTGCGCTGGTTCAACAATTTTTATAATCTGCATTGTTAAGCTGCCAATCAGTTTTAAATATTTTATTGTCTTGCCTTATCGAGAGTTAGTTTCTTTGTAGGTGCTTTTCTTTGTTTGGAAGTATATGCTATTTAGTTGGCTCCCATAGAGTTACAGAGAAAGTTAGCTGTGGATGTATACCTAGGGAGAACAACTTCATTCTGACGTACTTTTGCCTTCATAAAAATCACTTTTTTATATGCTTGAGTTTGAATAATTCACCTCTTTTGCCGTGTTCTTTCCCTTTTGCTTATAACGTTTGTATCTCTAATGGCGAAATGTGAATTACATGTAGTTCCATAAGTAAATGCATTTACAGCGGAGGAGGTAAAGTGTTGGCATGCACGAGATTTCACATTTATTGAATTATTGGCGGGCGAACATGTACGAAACTCTGGCCGATTATAGTTCTTTCAGAGTATAATTTTAGTAGTTGAACTAACGATGTATAATAAAACATTAGATTGAAATGTACAGATTCATATCGAACAAAAAATATATGGTGCATGAAAAATGAATGAAATAATTTTATATTTATTATAATGTAGTTGTGATGCCTTCACTCTTTATTACTGCCAGACAATAGTTTCCATATAATGGAAATTTCACTGTTCCCTTTACCAATTTTACTGGTGCCGAACTGTGTTATTATCATCTACGTATCGTGAAGGGAATAGTCAATAGACAAGGATATGATAAGGATTACTTGCACTTAGTAAGTATTCCAGCCCACTCACACCTTCCCGAGGTGGTACTGTTAGTATACCCATTTGGAGTTGTAACTCATTACATATTGTTTATGTAAATTGATAACATAGTGTTGATAAGGTTATTTATTAAATTGTTGTCAGTGGGTAGAACCAACGTGGGTAGAACCCACTAACATCTGGGTTATATTTTTTTAGTTTGTGTATTTATATTACAAAATTTGTGAGTGGATTATAAGAGAAAATACTGGCCCTCTTGATTTGTCAGTAACGGAAATTGTGTAAGTAATCCTGTAATATATGCTTGTAAATGTCTGTTAGGTCTTGTTGTACTGTACAATATTTTATAATATAATTTTTAATAATTTCTTGTTGTTTAAGGTGATAATCTCAATTTAAAAAAAAGGTAATTCAAGTGCTAAAGGGTATGATGTAAACGAGGAGTGCTACTTTCATTGCAGACTGAGCTTCATTTATCAAAGAATTATCAGATAATGTGTCACGTAATCTGTCAGTCGAATGTGAATATTACAAATTAATCTAATTCTAGCTTGTCAATAATAATCATTGGTATTTGCCAATGAACAGCTGACTGAAGCTCTTAATTGTTCACGAATGGTTCTGACGGTTATTTGAGGCTCTGTATTTAATTTTAATTCATTGAAATTCAGTGTCTATGTTTCTGGGAAATAATTCACCTTGTAATAATTGAATTGTAGCTTATGCTGTGACTCGAGCTGTCAAGTCAAATTCATATCGTGCAGCACATTTGGTAGTCCGTTCTTCCTTGGGGGAACGAATAAAGCCAATATGAAAAATTACATCATATGAAGATATTCCTAAATATCTTCGTCCGTCCGTTCATGACGTGTGTTCGTACAAAGTGTACAATTAAAGTGTGTTCCCACGTGTACCATTAATACAATACAAAACTTGATTTTATGGCTGTTAAGTATTTCTTCTCACTGTGCAGTGTTGGAGCGAGTGCAGTCCATACGACACGTGCAGCACGTGCAGGAACTCCTAACTCTCCTCGACTACACTCAGTTCTACTCTCTTCAGTCCTGAGGACGTCTTGAGCACTTCATTATTGCTGGTAACGAAGAGTTTAGCAAAAAGTAAGAAACGTAAAAAGCTTAGATTCACCAATTTATTTAAAAGTTTGCTCTTCGGTGTTAACTTCTTGAATGTTAATGGTGGTTCTCGTATGGGCACTGCAGGACTCCTGCATTCAAAATTTTCAATGGTTTTTTATATGATATGATTCTTTAAATCTTAATAATTACATTTCACTAATGCGCTTCGCAGTTCCAGTGATGATGTGTTTTGCTTTTGTACGCAAGGTACGTATTTTAGATAATCATAGGGTTTCGTCTGAAGCAATACCGAGTTTTCATACGTCAACAGTTTGAAACTACCGTACGTGAATATGATAAAAAACCAATTCGGTAAATTACGTTGTGAATCCATAAATTCTACATCAATATCAGAGACTAGATTGAAAAACCTGAGAAGCCAATGGCATGAGAAATGAACTGAAACGAGATATTTCTCAGACCATTCTGAGAGTCTTTACTACCTACTGCAAGTGTACTTCAACGAGAGAGCAACCATTAGCGAAGCTTTCTTAGCAGCTGCCATGGTTGATGAGGCTACATTTGTTCATAATATAATGGACAATTAATTTACTGTACGCGTTAAGCTGAAAAATACTGTTTTTTTTTGCTATATTTGTTACAGGACGTCAAGCTTAGGGTACCTTAATTTTTAGAAAATTTAGCCATGATCGAAGAAATTGAAAAACTAAGAGCTCAGTAATTTGATGTTGCAAATGTGATGAAAGTTAGAAAAATAACGATATCAATAGAAAAAAACAGTTTATAGTACGACTCGTTTGATTCACTGTAGATTCTAGCTAAATGTTGAAGTGAATAATTCAACACATATGAAAGAGGGTGTATGAACATCTCACGTCGTGGGTTGCGCTTATTTTCAAGAAGAACATCGGTATTCTATGTCCGTCCTTATCAAATTAATATTTGAATTTCAGATCCGTGAACAAATTTCATTCAAATTTGCTGCTTTAAAAAGCTTCTCCGCTGCAGTTCAATCAATATCAAATCTATACTTAGTCAACAGAGAAGTGAAATTGCTCAAATGAAATTTGAACCTCATTGTTATTGTAAAATTTTACCTCATGCAAAAATCATTTGTGAACAAATACTTTCTTGATGAATAAATGTGTCTGAAATCAAAAAATATTTACTGGCGCTAGTTTGTTCGTTAATAATGGAAGACGTTGAAGAGGTGCGGTAATTGATTTCTTGATACACCGATAGAATTATTTGTACAGTTAGTAGCTTCTTGGTTGTTCGAAAGGAATTCTAGGAATGAACTGCCCACAGAAGAGGTAGTATCGATCACTAACTCGTATCCCTTGAGTGAGATGGAGAAGCTAGAAGTCGATGTTAAAAGTGTTCTAATATAGGTATGATATTTTATAACTCATTTTGGAAAGGTACGACACATTTTCTTACAAAATAGTGAGGCTGGGAAATTCTTTTGGACATTCTCATCGTATAAAAGCTGTTGTTCATGCTAAAAAAAAGTTAAAACTTTTCTTAGTAGCATTATGCCATCTAAAAAATTCAAGTGCACTCTCGCTAGCATAAAAAAATTCCATAGTCAGCCAAAGCTCAAATATAAATTACTAATATTTTCACGCAAAATGAAAGAAAAATCAATTTGATTTTGTATAAATTTATCTAGTGTAGAGAGTAAAAATGATGAAAATTTGGTGCGAGATTTCATCAAGTCGATGAATAAATGTAGTTTTTATGTCTCATTTTCCATATTAACTGATAGCTTTAAATCGTATGAAGCAGTACCCACATTAATTTTAGCTATAAAATTCCATTTATAAATCGATGTATTTCTAATTTCACTTTCGCTTTTGGAATTTTAAAGTATGATATATAAATTAGTTCTACTGTACGTGTTCCTTTTCAAATAGATTTAACTAAAATTCATTAAAAGCTTAGAATATGGATTATGACGAGAGTATGATGCCATTCCATGAAAGACGGCAGGGTTAATGTGTCAACATGGTAACAAGGAGAAATATGGCAGGTTTATTAAGTGTCACGCTTCAATAAAGCATAGTTAAATATTTGATGATAATCTAAGCTTACATTAGTCAAGGTCTTACTTCCTCAAACCTAGTGTAGCATTATTCATTCTCCCACATGCATTAAGACTCATTCCGTGCACTTCGTAACTTGACGTCCTGCAGCATTAGAAGTAGCTTGTATGCGAGTTGCTGCCATTTCTTTGTTGATTAGTTGTTAGTTAGTGAAGCCAGTGCTGCGTTTGTTTTATTGCGTAATAAGTTTATGCTCATGGACTTTTCATACTACAGGAACTACGCGGAAGTCTTTCCTCGAAACTCACAATCAAAAAATGCTTTGAATTTTCGCTGCTATCAATAATTTTTTCCTCAATCTTTTACTCTATATTTCTTGGAGACCTAATATTATATTTATGTCTCTTAGGGTGTAGTTGTTTTTCTTGAACCTTATTTGATCGTTTTCATCAATTTTCATCTAACGAATTTTCATTTTCATCATTTTAGTAAGAAAAATTCGTTGCTCCAACCAAGCGCGGTCGTGATTACGTTGTTAATTTCTGTATTTTCGGTATTCGATACCAGTAGCTTCGATAGACACCATATTCCATGAAAGTTTCTCCTATTTTTCCATTTATGGCACTTATTTTTCTATCTATGATTAAGCTACTGTAGATGTTTTTAGCTTTATTACTTCTTTATTTTTCAATGCAAACTGAAAATTTTCTTTTTAGGAATTGATACCTATTTAGAATAATTAGATAGTATACTGAATTAAATTAGTTACCTGACTCAAGCACGAAATCTCCTATGGGAAGTCCTAAAGTTAGTATAATAATTTATCATGAGATATGTCGGGCTAGTGCGCTAAGATGTTAATATCTCCTCAAGAGCATGGGAGAGATTTTAGGTTTAATTCAGTTAGGATTGTCTATCCTACGCTATGAAGACTGGTGCCCCCAGGAGACATACTGTTGGGTAACCTCAGCTATAGAAAGGCCTTCGGGACTTCTATTTTTCAAGCCCATTTTGCTTCTTCCAGTTTTCATGCGTTTTTTGTTATCTCTTCTTTGTCTTTTCTTCCTCGTTGTTCCTAACTTGCTATTCTATGCGCCGGGGATCCTGTGTGGCAACACACCTTGTTCATAGATTCCTCGTTGTTTACAGTCCATCAGGGGGAAAATGTGAGGTCCCGAGCTCAGAGTTAGGTAGGCCTTTTTGTTGAAATAAAACTTTTTTGTTATGATAAGGACCATCTTTTTTTCGGTTCCATGCTGTCCTGTTTTTTTAGCGCTTACTATTTTCTTTTTCAATTTTTATCTTATTTCATAAACTTTTTTCTCAACTTACTGTTTCTATGCACCTTGTGCATTGATTCCACGTTGCCTAATCTCCATGCTAAATGTTGCCTTCCTCTTTCCTCTCTTTGAATCGCCTTTTTTGCGGATAGGGAGGCTTAAACTAATATAAAATCTAATCTAATCTGTTAACAGTCCATACTAAATGGTTCCTTCCCTTCGCTCTCGTGAGATTGTCTTTGTTGTGGCTAGGGAGTCTTTAACTAATGAAATTAAAATAATACGGATAATATGTAGTAAAAATTATTCGTAATTGATTTGTTAAGAATGATAGCCAGTGTTCATTCATTTTATGCAATGAGAGGTGTGGTTATTATACCGAATAAAGTAACGTAATTCATATTTGTCCTAGCCATCACGCATTAATTTACTCCAACCCTCCATGAATAGCTTGTATTTTCCCATTAAGCTCATTCTAATTGTAGAAATATTTACTTCTTACCGAATTTGATACCTATTTACTCAGGTGAACTTTAGGAACGAAGTCGATTCATTGGTATTGTATTTTCATGGTTCCTAATGTTATTTTATTACTGTGATGAAAATTTTGGGTAAATCTGTATTTCTCGTCAATACAAGGAGTTGACAATGTATGTATGGTATCCTGTGGATTTATCTCCTATCGTTAGCTAGTGTTATCTTTGTGCTCTCGTTTGTCCGCATCATGTCTCTATTGCCGTCTAATATTGTTCGTAAGTCCTGCCAGTCGGTTTTATGATGATTTGAGTGTTACAAAGCGACCCGACTTGAATAGCCTAATTGTTGAAGACTTCTGCGTGTAAGGAAATGGCAAACCGATTTATCGTGAAATGCGTTATTTGTATGTTTTCTGGGGGTGAAGTTGATCGTGAGAAAATGGTTGGTAGTTTATCATTTAATTATCTACTAGATTTTCATAGTCCAAGCTGTCTTGCATGAAAGCATCCCTCCCCCTGCAGGGGTGCGCTGAACGGACTGGTCCTTCAGCGCACCTGGAGGGCCGAGCGCTCCTCGGGGTGTTTTGTAGCATTCCTGAACTACTCTCAAGGAGACATGTTGATGGTGTCTACCCTCCTCAGTGGTAACCTTAGCTACCCACAAAACGATCAGTAGTATTTGTTACAGGAGTCTGTTGTGGACTTGGATTTGTAGTGAGGTACTCCCTATCTTCCATTCATTACTTCCCTTTCACTCACGTGGGGGACACGGGCGCACCATGCAACCGTTTTTCTGTTCGTGTTTTCGTCTTCCATTCTTTATTCTTATTTCACCTTTTCATCTCATCGGGATGCCTAAAACTCTTCTGCCAAAGTAGTGAGGCTGTGCAGCCGAAACACCTACATACAGGGTGTTTCAAAAATACACGGCATAATTTCAGGTATGTATTTCCCACATGTAGACAATCAAAATAGTTCATTACAACATATGTCCGGAAATGCTTCATTTCCGAGTTATGGCCTTCACAACATTGAAATTCACCGGAACGTTTTTCTTTCCGCAGGTCGTTGCCATTACAGAAGATGTTCAAAATGACCACCTCCTGCTTGAATACAGACCTCACATCGATGTCTCATTGACCTGCGAACACGATCCCACACTCCAGGAATGTTGCGTATGTCCTCAGAGCGTGCCACAATTCGATTCCGAAGGGATTCCAAATCAGGCACCGGAGACGAATAAACCAATGATTTTAAATGGCCCCACAAGTAGAAATCGAGAGGGTTCAGATCAGGTGAGCGTGGAGGCCAAGCAATTGGGCCACCTCTACCTATCCATCGATCAGGAAATCTTCGATCCAAGTACCGGCGAGCCGTACGACTGAAGTGTGCAGGAGCGCCGTCATGCAAGAAGTGAGCGTGCTGACGATCGATCAGTGGAGTGTCGTCATAAACATCAGGTATGATGTTTTCCAGGAAGTTTGTGTACGCCTGCCCCGTAAGTCTGTTTACAAGTACATGGGGTCCAACTAACCGATCACCAATGATACCGGCCCACATGTTGAGGGAGAACCGCACCTGGTGATGAGATACAACAGTTGCATTTGGGTTTTCATACGCCCATACATGCTGATTGTGGAGATTTGTTATGCCATCTCGTGTGAACTGTGCTTCATCTGTAAATAATACTAAGGCAGGAAAGTTCGGATTTGCAGCACATTGCTGCAAGAACCACTGACAGTACCTAACTCGTGCAGGGTAATCTGCTGGTGACAGCGCCTGTACACGTTGCAAATGGTAAGGATACAATTGATACTCTTTCAGCAGTCTCCAGACAGTCGTATGGGGAACATTCACTTGCAACGCTAACCTTCGTGTGCTGATAGAAGGAGTTCTGTTCACAATCTCCAGAATCTCCTCCTGTTCTTCTGGAGTTGTAGATCTTGGTCGTCCCCTTCCCAATCCAGGAGAGTCAAATTTTCCATACTCGCACAGACGCTGATGGAGACTTACAAATGTCTTCCGATCTGGACATTGTCGCTGTGGGTACCTCTCCTGGTACAAACGACGAGCCAGCGCAGCATTGCCGTCTGCCTTACCGTAGATCAAGTGCATCTCTGCCAGCTCCTGATTTGTGTACATGACACACAGTCGAACGCCAAACACAACACTGAATTTAACCTTCGCCTAGGAATGATCTGTCAGAGTGCCCTCTTAATGTGTCCTTTGACGGCAACGACCTGCGGAAAGAAAAACGTTCCGGTGAATTTCAATGTTGTGAAGGCCATAACTCGGAAATGAAGCATTTCCGGACATATGTTGTAATGAACTATTTTGATTGTCTACATGTGGGAAATACATACCTGAAATTATGCCGTGTATTTTTGAAACACCCTGTATATTTTGCGTCTTTGGGTGTCACTCGCACTGGAACTTCACCGAGTTTCTCTGTGGCAATCGTTCAACTGAGCGAAAACTGTAGTTAAACTCTAAGTTAATAGTAATGGTATTGGTATCATAAATAAGTTTGTTTTGCATTCAATGCCTAGATTAAATTATTCTCTTTTACTCTAAACCTAAAGAGTATTTTAGACTTATCTTGGTTGTGTATTCAATTAGTACTTTCAGTACATTTTTAAGAAATAAATGGTACCTCAACGGCATAATTTTACTTTTCGAAGCTCACATCGACACTGTCCGTTAGTTCTGTTTGTTACTGGAGATACATGTATGTAAATCACGTATCTAAATGCTTGTCATCATGAATTTTGGGTACGACAGTTGTTGTAGAGTTACCGTTTTTGATCGAACTTTCTTTGAAATACTGTAGTTTACTAAAAAAATTACTACTTCTGAAATTCCATTCGAGGATGAACATGTTCAATAAAAGCGTGTTTAGAAATTGATGAAGAATATGATCACGTCTCTTTGTTATCTTGGTAAACTTCCTTTTTCTAAAATCGTCATTTTCCATAAAAAATAACTTCTGAGCGTTCTTTAATCTAAGATTTATCTATAGATATGCTTACGGTTAGATAATATCTGCGGCAACCACGCGTTATTTAAGATTATATTAACTACTTTCGTCCGTGAAGGTGATCGTTCTTCAGGACGCCGGCCATTGTCTCCATTTTGGCATCTTGAGCAATAATGATTCAGCTGCTTGTGTAAATATTTTGAACAAAGCAATTGAAAATGATAAACGTTTATCCCGCTGTTCTGTTCTGTGTTTTCCTATCCTTTCCTTTGGTGTTGCAATTTGTTTCAAATAATATACTCATAAGTAACACTGAAATGAGTACTTCACAATTTTTATCGCAAAAATTCATAGTGACTATTGGTTCTCCCTCTAGAACTTGATGCATTTGATAAAGAAAAAAAATATTGTGGGTAAAAACCTGCCGGGTTCACCACAAAAATGTTACTGTGAATGATACGAATTGGGAGATTTTGAAGTCAGTTTGCTTGAAGAGCGCACGGTCGGCTGCAGACGAGCCAGAAAAATTACATTACGGCAAGAGTGATTGATAAATGCTTAAACATTTATAAAGAAATTAACAGCTAGGCCTGTGCTGCGGTGAATTGATAGCTTTTGGTTTCAAACTATCCGAAAGATTTGTTCTGCAAAATCTTTAGCGTTCCCTAAGGTCATAAAAGATTGAACCCATTCACTGCGCCAAAAAGTATGAGGTGCGCTGTCGTCCAGGTCTTCTACGGGCGGGGGCGAGTTATCATCCGGGACCTCACATCTACTCTCTGGGAGCATCAATTCCCATAGATATATGTAACTCCCTGAGTGTGCGGGTAGTATTATTGGTAAAATCGTTCAGTTTTTGTGTTGAAGGATTCGTGTCCGTGGGTAGATTGTTAGTTTGTTGCGGAGAATTATTGAGACTCGATTAAGAGGAGTTGACGAAGTAGTATTCGGGGTGTTCACAAATTGTTTAAAGATTAGATGAGGTGATAAGTTAGTTCAAGAATCCCTAGCCACAAAAAAGGCGTTCCCTTCAGAGGATGGATAGAGGCACCATTTAGTGTGAATTTAAGGGAAAGGGAAATCTAAGCACAAAATTGCTCCCACGCAAACTCTCCCGAGCATAGGAACAGCAAGTCAAGAAGGTAGTTTATGAAAAAAGATAATAGTTTAAGAAGAAAGGATTCAGTGCCAAAAAAACAGGGCAGCAGCGAATCGGAAAAAATGGCCCATTGCAAAATATTATGCCGTTTCAACAAAAAAGACTACCCAGTTCTCAGCTTCGGACCTCGCATTTTCCCCTGGTAATGATTGGATGTGCGAGGTCAGTTGCGTACAGCTCTGCAGTAGCGATCAAAGAGGCGCAGGCGCGAGATTAATTTGTGGGTGTTGCTACATCGCTGCTCTGGGAGTCGTCCGTATAGATCTTTGTGAAACCAACGAACTCCTCTCGCTCCAACCACCTTTATTCCTGGCATTAGGGATAGGGTAGGTATCGCTTTTTAATTGTAGCCAATCTATGCTTATGCCCGCTGTACAGGTCTTCCAGGCTGGTGTGGTCAAGTTTAGGAGTCTATAAGAGAAGGCAGACTTCACGAAGCGAAAATCCAAATCCAGGGAACTGATAAGATTATATGCGCGTATTGCAAAGGTGGGCATAATATTTTTTTGTTAGCAAAGAGTCCCTCACCGGTTGGTAGTTCTAAAAAAAATTGGGATAGGGTCTGGAAAGATTGCTTTTGGTCTAATAATAATATTTTAAGGACAGATGTTGCTTTCAAACACTGAGATGCACCTTGTTCGCCAAGACTTGTAGGGGATGGACAGTTGACCGAAACGCCCCAGTTACTAATCGTACGCAATCGTTAGTCTTGGGGTCTAAGAGTTTCAACGTGGATTCATAACCGGATCGATGAACAATACTGCCGTAGTCAAGTTTAGATCTAATGAAGAGCTTGTGCATGTAGAGGAGGATGTGTTGGTTACAAGTTGAAAGAAACTGGATTTCGTTATGGTTCTACGGTTTTATACCTGGATCTAATGTTATTGGCTAGAGCCTTCCATGAGAGTAGCGAAGTTTAGTTAAATACAACATTTCATCTCTGATCTAGATTTTAATTCAAAATTTAATGTAAATTGTTTTGTGTTCATTTTTGAGTCTGAGACAAGTAGTTGTCAGGCATGGAGAGGGAATGCACAGCTTTGGTTTTATTTGGAATGGAATAAGCTTTTTGGTTTTCGACATGACACTATCGATCCAGTGCTGTTGAGTTAGATGACGTTAATGTCTCCATATCTACAGCCCAGCTATAAGTCATCTCTAAACAGAGACACGGAGTCGGAAGTCGTTTGGGATATGGTTGAGAATTTCACTCAATCTCTATCATAAGTAGAGTAACCGAGAGGATGGTACGTAGGAAAACTGTCTTTTTGAGGGAAAAGGTCTGACAAGTACATGTAGAACTTTTAAGGTTTAATTAGGAAGAATGTGTTGGCTGTACTTAAGAATCCTATACCGCAAACCCGTTTTATGAAGAATACGAATAATTTTATACCTCGTGGTGGTGTCGAAGGCTTTATGTAAATCGAAGAACGCGCGCACAAAGCGTTCATTGTGAATGAAAGGCTCTTCTAATCGAGAGTTCCCGGCGAAGGAGATGGTTGGTTGTTGACTTATTCTGACGACCGCCACATTGGATGTTGTTGAGCGGACCGTGTATGTCACAACAGTCATAATCGATTTACAATCATTCAAGAGATATTCGAGAGCGTTACAAAACAGCTAATCACTGATATTGATTTACAATTTTGAGGTAAACGTGGAGTTTTACCAGGTTTGGAAAGGAAAAATAATAGCCTCTCACTAGGCCGCCTAGGGGGAAATATCCATGAATCCAACAATTGTTGCATACACATAATAAATAGAGTTTGTTTCTCTCCGAAAAAGTTTTAACTCGTTAAAGAGAATTTAACTTTTTCAGACGAGGTATTTTAAGTATCGCACAGGGCAGTTTCGAATTCTGCTAGTGAAAAGGCTTGGTTTCAATTTTTATCGTTCACCGAGAAGTCGAGTCTGCAAAAAGCTTGTTGTTTTCAGGCCAGAATTCGGTGATACATTTTGCTGCGCAGCTGGTGTTGCTGAAATTTTCCGTAAGCTTATTTGCTATGTCAGGGACCGTTGGATAATATATCCTTTCGCGAAGGAGCATCCTTCTGTTTTCGATATGTTTTCATTTGCCGTGGAAAGAGTCATAATGGACGAATGTCGTCTACGCTGTAAACGTTTCTAATCTCGTAGAAGATTCTGATAACTTGCTCCGGGATTGTGCCAGGGTAGAGTGATCCATGCCGTTTTCATGCAGCAATAGTTCTGATATAACTGCTCGCGAATTTGGCACGTTTTGAGCGAGTTTCGCACTCCAAAGTGGTCTTTGGAAAATGGGCAGAAGGTTAAATGATGGGAATAGAATAGGAAGCAAAGGTTTCTATTTTGTCCTTGAAGAGGTCGAGTGCTCGCTCGCAGGTTGCCTGCTCGTGGATCACAAGTTCATATTATTCAGAGAGATTCCCAAAGGCGACCAGTCCTCCTCCTTCGTGTTCAATATTGTTCGGTTCGATTCACAAAGTTGCTGACTTACTGTATTTTCGGCGTAACGATGAGGCAATGGTCGCTATCCTCAGGCGAGTCGCCATTAGCCCCGACTAAATCGGCACTCGAACGGGAAGAGGCAAACGTGATGTCTATGATGGATCAGAGCCGTATGATATTCGTGTTGGCGACCCGATGTTCAGAAGTGAAAAGTTTTGCTTATCCATAAATTTTGTTAATGTTCGGCGTTCCCAAGTCCCTTCTACCGGGTGATGTGTAATTCTATGCACATATTTTACCCATATACAGAAAAACGCTAATTAAAACGATTTTCAAGGGTGAAAAAAACCTCAAAACTCCTTCATTTCCGAGAAATGATGACCTGAAATAATATTAGATTCCCGTAGGAATAGCCTGAAGCGAGGGCCAAAGCCTGCCCAAGAAGTTAGATTTTACTCGTTGGCTTCATGGTAAGCCTATTCCTACGGGAATCTAAAGTTATTTCATATCATTTCTCGAAAATTAAGGTATTTTGAGTTTTTTTGTCATTCCTGAAAATCGATTTATTTAGCGTTTTTTCTGTATATGGGTAAAATATGTGCATCGAATTACGCAACACCCGGTATGTTTCTCATAGAAGTCTCCCATCAAAAAAATTGGTCAGAGCAGCTGGATTTGGCAAGTTACGTAGAGCAGTGATTGTTAAGTTATAGGTCCTCGATGAATACAGAGAGACTACTGCGTTAGGCCGAGGTAATTGGACAGTGGCAGCGACTTCTTGAAGGTCTGAAGTTCGTGCTTTTGGGGGGGAGGGGGAATAGATTCGTGAAACCGCATTTTCGCTCTTTCATGTGTGATGGAATTGAAGTTGCTGTATTCAGCACTGAATGTGTAATTCGTGATGGAGAAAGTGGAGTCGAGCTAAAGTTTTATTTCCTATAGAGCAATGACTGAGGGCTAATGGCGTAAAATAATATTGGCGAAGGTGAAATCGAAGAAACCAACTCATGTAAGTTTTTGGGCATCATAATAGATAAACATCTGACCTTCAAAGAGCACATCACTCATATTAGTTCTAAATTATCAAAATCCATCGGAATCCTAAATAAAGTTGAAAATTTTCTGCCTGAAACAGCTTTACAAATGCTCTACCGAACGCTCATTTCTCCATACTTGCAATACGGAATAGAAGCATGGCACGGAACTGATGAAAATAAAACCAACAAAATTTTTACTCTGCAGAAAAGACCCATCAGAGCGGTAAAGACCCTAGAATATAATGCTCACATAAATGATTCTTTCAAAAATTTACAAATACTTAAACTTTCGGATCTCTACAAAATCTCCATCTGTAATTTCATTTACAAAACATTAAGAAATGATGGCGACAGTAGCCTAAGACAATTATTGACTGCGCAAACTGGTCATCACGACCATTTAACCCGAAATAGAAGTAAATTCATGCTTCCTTATTATTCAAAGGCCCGGTCGCAACACAGTATCCTCTTCGTTGGAACCAAAACTTGGAACTCTATACCTGCGGAGATCCGTAAATGTAATTCGCACAAAGTATTCAAAAGACATCTTGAGTCTCACTTCCTATCAGAATACTAGTCGTGTAAGATCACCATGTCAAATCTTGCCTCCTACATGTAACTAATGATAATGTAATAATGTAACTTGCCTTGGGTAACATAACCGATCTTCAGTCTGCTCTTGAATCGTTTTATCGAACATGCTGTTAAATATAGCCGATTTGACCTATATTGTAAAATACAGCGTAAAAAATCGAGTTAATTATCTCAATGATCAGTCTAATGCGAAACTAGGTTAAGTGAACTAGGTTAAACATTATTGTACACCTTAGAATAACGTGATGATAGGATGCCCTAGAAGTCGCTGAACTTGTTCGGGCCCACAGGTAGCTATACTCAAATTTGACCATTGTACTAGACTTAAGAAACATTCTACCTCTGTATCACCTGTGGTAAATAAATTGTTTAAATTATTTAAAATGGCTTTGCATGTGATCTAGAAGTTCATCATTCTTTGCCCAGATACATTGAAAGCTCCACTGAAAGATGTGCGACACATTTTTCCTTTCAAAAACATGAAGATTGGTTCCCCTCCACTGTCCTCTGTTCGATCCCATGCTGAAAACTGTAACGTCCCTGTTTCCGTGAATAATTTTAAAATCCTTGCAGGGGCCCCTCACAGGGTTGATTTACGCATACTCACATTTACTTGAGTCGCTATACATCTTTAAGCTCTAAATGATACTCAAAGTGCTTTTCCTCTTCTCGTCGCCAATACGTAATCATTAGTTTGCATTTTTAAATGTTTTATTTTTTGTTTAGATCTACGAATATTTTCTGTCTATGTTGTAGTATTCTTTTGTATAGTGTAGTTTTAATTTAATCTTATTCGTTTTGTTTTGTCGCAAGATTTCTTTTGCTGAAGATGAACTGTTTAGTTCGAAACGTTCAATTTTATTCATTTAAACTTTACTATTTGTATTAATAAAATGACCATACGTACAGCGATTTTTGCCTTTTCATTTTAAGAATCAGACGCATCAATGCGGATTTAATTTTAAATTGGCTGTGTTACTGATATCGGTCAAAGACTTTCTTAGTTTCATTTCTAACAACAGGGCTGTTTTTGCTGGTACATAAAGAATAAAACGCTTAATATTGGACTTGGTTAAATAGACCGCGCTGATAGCGGTTGAGTTGGCAGGTGGCAGTCGATGCACTGCAAGCACTGAGGATGCACGATGACGCATCTTAGTTTCCTGCGTCAAAAACTCGAGTTGTGGTGTTCGTGGCTACTCTTGATACGAAAGACGAACACGGAGCCCAGTCTTGAAAGTTGTTGCACGGTAGAAAACCTCGCTAAAAACGCAAAATTATATAACCCATCATGCTATTCACATTTTTAGAAAAAAACTATAAAAGTACCAGTTAGCCTTTAAGTAGATTTCAGGAGTACCGCTCATTAAAGATGAATATTATACAGTTTAGAATGTCGCGAAAAAAAATCGTTTTTTAGTCCATGTCTGCAGCAAGTCAATAACATCCGAACCACTATAAGTATAGAGACGCCCACACAATGCAGGCGGTTGCTGCAGTGCGCTATCGCGGGTGTGGTTGGATGCAAGAGCTCCATTACAAGCAGCGTGGACGCGGATCAACGCTCACCGGCAACGAATATCTGCGCTCTATAGCACCTGTCCCCCTGAGGCGGTCATGCAGGTCACCCACCGACCTCATTAGACCCACCGGTGCCCCATCTTCCACCAGCTCGGAGGCTTCAGTAGAAGTCAATCTTGGTCTAGAAATAACTGATGAAATGCAGCAATTAACGTCTAGCTTACTGGTTTGAAAGTGAACTATTGTTAATGATTTGTGTTGCCGGTACACTTGATAACATTGAAATTTTACGCAGTGGATAAATCCTTAAGGGGGTTAGGAGGGGGTTAGGAGTACTTTGACCCTGCTCTGCGAGCACCTGCCGGTAAAGTGCGCAAATTGGATGTTTCGGTATTGGGGTGAGACCCGTCAGTTGTCCAATTACAGCCGATGACATGGCAATAAATTTGAAAGAAAATTTGCATCGCCTACAGATGCGAGTTATCTCATGCTGCGAAGTACCTTCAATAGACCTTCAAAGTATTTATGTAAGAGTTACGTAAAATAGCCATATTTTCGAAGTCCCGTCCGGGGTTAAGCATTTGTGACCGAAAAGAATGTTATCTGACGTCTTATGAGAAAAACTTTTTCCAACAAAAAATTGGGGGTCTTAGCAAAATAGTTACTTGTGTGTTATCTGTCACCACTCTAATTTATGGTTTCCTTTTGCTATTAAGGTTAGGTTAAGTTTAACTTGATAAAAATGTTATTCATATTTATTATTTTAATTTTTGTTTTGCTTTTACTCTTTTTTAGCCCCATTCAACCCAATAAAAACTGTATTTTTTACTCTTTAGTAAACCCAAAAAAGTGGTGACAGATAACCCACAAGTATCGAAATAAACATATATTAACAAGAATACCTTATCACATGAAAAATCGATTCATACTATCCAGAACATTAATCCAATATTCATAAAACAAGTACATTTTTTACATTTTCCCCCAAACTAGTGGTGACAGATAACCCACGAGTCCCGCAAAATATTCAATAGCAAAGTGCATGCTGAAATCATTCTAAAACTTCCACGCAAATATGTAGTACATGGGTCACAGGAACGAACTTGAAGTATATATACATATATACAGGGTATCTCTGAAAAATGTACTCATACTTTGAATGACGATTGCTCACGGACCTTTTTCACGTGAAAATTAATTTTCATTTGTGACTTCTAATTTTCTTATATTTAATTGTCTTGTCTTGGATTTAACTCATTCGGCCTATAACTACGTCAATAAACACCAGCATTAAAACAAAATTCATGATTTCTGTTCATTCAATGAGGAAGATCATTTTTTGGGACACCCTGTTGCTGGAAACCGAGTTATAAGGCCGTGTGATAGGAATTAGGTGACTGCAATTCACTAAAACTGGCAACTCAGTGATGACATAGTGATATCCTTTGAAGTGCTTGCCAAATAAATGAATTACCGCAGAAATGGCGATTATTGAGACCTTTCGCTACCCAGTGTAGTGTTGAAAACTTTTGTTGCATTAGAAGTACAAAATTGGTGTGCATTCACCTTCACATATTTTTTTTAACTTTCTCTTTTACTTCGTTGTAAATGATCCTTAGTCCATCTCTTGGCCATCCATTAATCAGCTTAATAAAGGGAAAAAGATTTGGCAAAAATACTATCCCGAGGTATAAAAATTTCTTGCTTTGCGCATTACATAACCTCCTTTGGTCGGCTTTAAATGCCGCGGTAAGTACTATATGAGGCAAAGTTAAATGAGAAAAGAAGCGTAATAGAGGTCAAATGAAGTATGCCTCGCCTTTCCTGCGAGAGGAGAAGGAACGGATGTGACCTCACAACCAACCCACATTAATTCATGATTCTGCCCCAAGAAGCTCGATTTACCAGTAGTAATAACTAATGTTCGAAGAGACATTGACAAAGACAAGTACGATTAACACACAGTAATGCTTCGTGTCACTGCAAACGCAATAAAACTCCTCATTATGTCTTAAAAGGCGCTGAATAACAGTACCTCCCCAGTAAGTCCATTTGCTTGGATAACTACGTATTCGCCATCATACCATTTCTACTGTCAACTATCTGTCTCATAGCTATTTTTTAGTTTATTTTTCCCTCTGTACATTTACTTTCATCGAGTAATCCTATGCACTTTTCCCTTGAAGTTTTTCTTCAAGTCCTCACGTTTGCACCTAGATGCAAAATTTTTGAGTTTATTAGTTGCATAAATAATAGCAAAATTTACCCCTCGCCATACTAATATTAAGAGTGTGGGGAGTGTACTAAATTCTGGGGTACACAAGGATTGAATATCTTCATAAATTTGTTTATAATTCACCCACTTTTATTATAGCCGAAGAAGCACGCTAGCGTTACTTACGTGAAAGAAAACGTCTTTCTCGTCACCAGAAATTCACTCACATACGTTGTGCAACGCTCAATAAAAATTCAGGAATACGATCTGGAGCTGGACTTTCAAAACTAACATCGTTGTAACGGTACAGCTGACCGCGTCAAATTCTCTGAATCAATTTACAAGATCATGGACGCTGCCACCCGTACCGCGACAACAACGTGAATTGTATGAAATATTAAACTCAGTTAACGACATCTTCGGTTGGGAACTATTGAGTGGTCACTTTGGTAATTCGATCAAAGTTATCTTTTCGTAACTATGCAATGATTACTGTAGTTGTGGCAGTAATGGTAGCAGTAACTTAGGCCCGCTGGCCCCTCAATTGCTCACACTATATCGCATTAACGATTTCAAAATTCAAGCGTCAGCTGTCCCATCTCCCCACAATAGACAATGTAATTCATAGGCTCTTCAGGGGAATTATTAATATATCATGACAACAGACCCTGTAACAGCCAGCCGTCACAGAATTAGTTTTGATGTACATTCACGAAGTAAAAAGGTTTCATCTGATCATTTTTATTATTTTGCTACATATAATTAAGGTTCCATCACTGACGACGCCTCACCAGTACATCCGATATTCTCCGAAGTCCTGCTTAGAGTGGCACACCCAGTTACATGTTAGCAAAGGGTTCTTTAACGACCTTTACATTTGAATCAAGCTAATGACGGCTGAACTGGACGACTTTCCATCTGCGTAATACAACCGCTTTAAAAGATAATAAAACGAATTCGCTTTGAAAGGTAGTAAAATGGAAGTATTTTTTATTAAAATGATTGATTTTTGCAGTTGTATGATGCATTTTTGTGTTTTCCACGTAAGTTTTAATCTGAATCATTTCCTAGTTCTCATCATGCGAAGGTTTTTCGGAACGATCTGCGTGGGAAGTTCGTTTAAACCAATTTACATTTTTAGTTAGTTTGCATCTTTCTAGCCGCAACAAATATGTTCCTAAGAGAAGAAGGAAAATGCATCATTTAGAGTGGAATTAAAAGAATGGGGCATCTATGTACAAGGTGTTCCTACACACCCTACGAATAGATACTGCCACCTTGTAAGAAGTCAATAAACAAAATAACAGTTAAATGAGGAAGTATTGAATGTCGAAAAAAGAATGCAGTGATTCGAAATAAATGATGGTGCGTAATTAAACCAAAATTCATCACAATTCAACAAAAGGAAGGCTTACATAACTTTTAGCTCGGAGTCTTACATATATCTTCTCCTTGGGATTGCTGATTGTTAGGCCAGAAGCAAAAGTGCCTTGTAATTTAACAGGAAAGAAAATAATTCTCCTCGCATAACTGAGCTCGCGTATCACAGATACTTTAGAAACGTAGTTCCGTCTCGGATTTCAAAATTTCATTAGCTAGAATTAGTTCGGCTCAAATTTTCGACGCTTGAAAAACAGCTTGAAGCATCTTAAAAACTCTTCCATATCGAAAACTCCAAGAATTACGGAAAAATATTCGCAACTTGAAAAACTGTGGGCAATCCCCAACTCAATTTAAGTCAGCAGAACCTGACTTTTCTATTATCCCTGATAATGTCAGGAAGATTCCTCCGGAATAAAAAGCCTCTGAAATTACGGCCCTCAGAATCCCTAAGATAAGGACAACTATCGAAGGTGGCTCCCAAGAAGGACCAACCTAAATAATTATCAATCGGGCCGAAACACGACTTGCCCACCTAAATAATCTATCAACTGGCTCCCAAGAAGGACCAGTCTAAATAATTCGCAATCGGGCCGAACAGGATTTGCCGCCCTAACTATTTAACATGTGGCGCCCGAACAGAGCGCCTTCCAAAATTGTTAAATAGTTAGGCTGGTCCTTCTTGGGAGCCAGAAATAGATTATTTAGGTGGGCGAGTCGTGTTTCGGCCCGATTGATAATTATTTAGGTTGGTCCTTCTTGGGAGCCACATTTGATAGTTGTCCCTATCATAGGGATTCTGAGGGCCGTAATTTCAGAGGCTTTTTATTCCGGAGGAATCTTCCTGATATTTTCAGGGATAATAGAAAAGTTAGGTTCTGCTTACTTAATTTTATTGAGTTGGGGGATTGCCCACAGTTTTTCAAGTTGCGAATATTTTTCCGTAATTCTTGGAGTTTTCGATCTGGAAGAGTTTTAAAGATTCTGCATTCAAGCTGTTTTTCAAGCGTCGAAAATTTGAGCCGAACTAATTCTAGCTAATGAAATTTTAAAATCCGAGACGGAACTACGTTTCTAAAGTATCTGTGATACGCGAGCTCAGTTATGCGAGGGGAATTATTTTCTTTCCTGTTAAATTACAAGGCACTAGTCGATGTTTGCTTCTGGCCTAACACTGATTGTCATTAACGCTTATTTGTATTTCATTGAAGGGTGTAGAGCTCATTGACCGTCTCAGTATGTTAAGGATTTATTTACGTATTAGAACATTAACTTTTCCGAAAAAGCGTTAGTCTCAGTCGATATTTTAAATGAAAAGTAAAGAAAAACATTATTTGAATCTAACAAGGCGAAAATTACCATCGCATAAGGGTGAAAATAAATTTTTGGGAATTACCACATCAACAACTAAGAAGTCTTTGACCGAAGATGTCGTTAACTGAGTTCATCATTACCATTGTCACTATTAACTATTATTACTGCATATTATGATTATCATTATTAAAAGACGAAAAAGTGCGTACGCAGGTGCTTGACAGATGTTGAGCAGAGGAGCGTGCAGTAGGCAGGGGTCACTGACTCTGCGTACACAAAATGCCAGCTTTAGCTGGACCGCCGCCGGGCTTCGATATTACACAGCAGTTGGACCTCTGCGTAGTGCAGCTGTCGCGGTGACATCAACGCGCAGCCAGCACCACGGAATGATCTCTTTTGGCGCATGCCAATGCGTATTCTCATACCTCTCTCGGCATCTCGAGATACAAAAAAATGGGTATTTCACTAAATGATGACATCAAAATTTCAATGAATCACGATAGAAATGCACATTTCTTTCAGGCATTTCTCTTCTGTGCTGTATTGGCAACTTTAATCGTATTTACATCGTCAATTCGGGACGAATTCATCCCTTGGAAACCGTTGAACGGAAATTTACTTGATATAACGAACAATAATGCGGTTGCTATAATACCTGCAAATATGGAGAATAGGGCTGCATGCTCGCTGTTGAAGTGGCATGGCCCAACCACACAAAATTGTGCAGCCGTAATCGTGCCGTTACCGCTCTTGCATGGTTCCGTGGATCTCAAAATTCACTTCAAGTTCTGGAAAAGGAGTAACAGGTCTTCAAGTGCGATTCTTTCTTCATTTGAATTCACGAGACACGTCCCTTCGTATCATGAAACCTCGTTTCTCGTAAAACCACTCCTTATGAGTCAAAATGCATCGTTTTCATCATGTAGTAACATCAATTTTGAAAGAGGTTGTGCAAGGCCAGAAAAAATGTACGGTTCAAAGTGACGAGTTGAGAAAAACCGATCGCAAAGAAGTTTTCATGATGAATAACTTGCACGGCAGATAAGTCAAAAAAACAAATGACGAAAGAGAAATTCAATTAAATGATCAAGTTCGCAGCACACTCTCTCAAACGCACTAGTGTTGCTTGCTAGGAGAAGCTCAGCTCAGAATATCTGGATACAGTCGTGTTAGTGAGGATTGCAGTTTCCTGTCGGAGCTTTGCTGAAGACGGTGGGTGATAAGGACGATTAGCGATGAGACCATTACCTTTAGAACGACGCATGGTTGTGCACCTTGTAAAGAGAATAATTATATGAGTTCTAGTTAAGCCTCACGCTTTGTGGACGCCGCGCAGTAGTGGCCATGATACACGCGACTATACGCTCTCAGATACAATGAGGTAGCAAAGATACAAACCCTGCTTTCGTAAAAGGGTAACAGCTAGTATTAGTTAATTAATATCAAAAAGTTTTGTAACATGTGCAATAATGAAGTTTTAAATATTCCCGTACAGATTTTGAAGCACATTAACTTGTGTTCTTTAGAACCCGTCAGCGCTCATTCAACGATGTTGAAGGAAGTGTCCTGGTTATGACAAATCTAAAAACCCATGTAATCAATTAATGTTTGTTGTAGACGATTCATTTTAGTCGAAGAAGTCACGGCAAGTTGACCCTTGTCTCCAAATCACATTTGCAATAGTTCAATTAATTTAAATTCGAATAGGAATATCAAACTATATCTTTATAAATAGAAAATACCTCTTCTACTTCGAATGTCATGAATACTAAATGAAAATTTCCAACAAATCTTCGCAGCAAAATGAACAGAAGTTCTCAACATCAGTTTTAAAATAAACTAGTGCACCTACGCCGTGAAAAAATGTTTTCCAGTCAATGAAAGAATAATTTTTTTTGTGGCTTAAACTTCACTAATTTAACCCATCCAAACTAAACTTGTCTCTTCTTAATCTATACCTCATCCATCAATTTTCCACTCACCTAGTTATTATAGATCAGACAGCAACTTGAAAAGCGAATTTTTTGGCGATACTCAAAACAATGAGGAAAAATACGCAAAGTTACGTGGCAATTTTTCGGAGATGATTTTTGATAAGAATAAATGAATAATCGACTTGAAGGAAATGTATACATGTGATCTTCCTGAAGTGAGGCACTTCTATGCGTATAGGATTCGTGGTGCGTGGCATAACTGGGTACACAAGATTTGTTTGAAAACGTAACCTATCAATAAATCGACGATTCCTATCTACTAGGTGATAAGAATTATAATTGATTACATACATTGCGTGTTAATTTATTAACTCGATAATATTTTTTCAAGTATGTCAAAAACAAACCAATAAATTTTCATTAAATTTCCAGGAAATGGTGGTACTCATGACACGCTTAATTGTACAGTTGAAAATGAACTCATATGTAAAGCTGGTTATGAAAAATAATGTTCACTCTGAATAGCTAGAAAGCGTAGCGTGTTAAATTACTAGCGATAGATATTATAACTCATTAAACCCTAAAAATAATCACTTTGATTGCTGTTTCATATTTTGAACAATGACATAGGCATCAAATAAATTAGGGAACTTAATGAATGTGCTATCATTGTATTGTATACGATCACATATAAGGCAGCAGGGTAAAATATGCATTTCTGTCTTAGAAAGGATTTGCGTGAAGTCGTTTGCACTTGGAATTTGTCAATTTCAGGATCTCATCTGTAATAATTTTCGGAGGTACGTACTGAAAGCTTTCTCTCAACTCATCCTTGTTCTTTCCTGGATTTCCATTTTCCATAGCCATTATTTCAAAATACTTCACTGATTTTCTATTGGGCTAAATCAGGGAATTTGCAGGCCATTTCATCTTTTGACGACGCCCACAAGCCCATGTTTGTACGGAAACTCCGTAGTTTTATAAGCTGCACGCGAGGGGACATTATCTTGCATGACAATTATGTTTTCTGAATGTTACCTTCTCTTTTTTCAACCACGGCTCAAGGTGCTCATGCTGGAAAGCTATGTATCCGTTTCACATTTCAATGCCTACTAGACCTTTCCATGATCCAACTAAGGTTCCTCCGATCATCCCAACCCAAATCATAACTCCTCCTCTACCACCTTGTTGGCGCCTCACACGATTGCTGTGATTTGGTCCATTTACCACCCATCCTTTGCTAGCACCATCAGGACCATCAGAAGAAGTAAGCGTTTCATCGGTGAACAAAACTTTGGAAAAGTAGACTTTGATGTCGTCCTTCACCCATTTCAATCGAATTGCTCGTGACTTTTTGACACAAGTTTTACTGATTAAGCATTATCCTTTAGATGACGACTACAAGGACTTTCCGACACATTAGTCGAAGCAACGTGGTTAAAATTTGTTTAGCTTGTCAATCGTGGACTCTGTTGAGCTTGACGTTTAATGCATAGAATTCTTCATAATATGGTGATATCTATTTGTATTACCCCAACAATTTCCAGAGTAGTGATATGAAATGTCATATGATAGGAAAATTGGTGATAAGAAATAGGAAGCTCAGTCGGCTCATGAAAAGTGCCAGATGGCACTAAATGACATCAAATGCGTGCATAGCTTTTCTGCACGAGCGCCTTGAGCTGTGGTTGAAGAGACAAAGGTATCATTTCCAATTCCCATCTCTCGTGAATTCAGAGGTAGTAACACTCTTTTTAGAATCGGTCAAGTTATATTTACGACTCATCTCATTATTAGAGCACCTCATTATTAGTTTGACACTCGTGGAACACCGTGATTTGCTTTGGGCTTCCACGTCAGTTTGTTTACATTGCACGTGGCTGTGAAAATTTTGCACTGCAAGGCCAAGTCAGGAATGCCAATATTCCCTGGAAATTCAACACATATAGATCTATTTAATAGCTGTTGACATAATTGAAGAATTGTTATTTCGGTAATTATTTGGCACGGATTGCATGTACAGTTCCAAATTGTCTACTGACCTGGATTCATCCAGCTAAGATGAACAATATCTTCACCATTGACAGAAAGTTAAAGGCCCCAGTTAAAAAAATAAGACGTTTTCAAGTCGATTATGTGCCGCGGTAGGCAAGACTTCTAGCCGTGTTTTATTCGGAAAAGCAGCCGTTTTTTGGTCGCCATGTCCCCTTTTTATGGCAGGAAAAAACGGCTACAAAACCATTGAATTCGCTTTGCAGCTGTTCGGAAATTCCCACCTTTATCGACTACATTTCGACTTTCCGCGGCCCGAAATCGACCTTCCGCGGCTTCTCCATTTTATGTATCGACTCTCTGCCGACCTTACTCGACTTTGTACCGGCCTCCCGCGGCAGTAGATCGACCTTGCCCGAACTTAGTTACACTGGCTATTCATATACACACCCCCTCACCCCCCCCCCCCCCACACACACCCCCCTCTCCCCGCACCCACCCACCCATAACCCCCCCCCCACACACACACACACTCGCCCTCACACACACACACAAATATGCATCTGAACACATCGTTGATCACCTTCGAGGACGTCCTTCAATTCAGATGTTGATGAAGACTGACGAGGGAAAATTCAGGCTTGGTTTCCACATTTTGTTGTGTTTACGTTGCTTATATTGCCGTCACTACCAGCCCCACCACAAAGATAAATCGTGATAAATATCAATTGACCGATGTGGTGAAGCTAATAGTTGGGCCCTTGCGCTTGAAATAGTGCCTCTGCAGACCAGCATTCTACATCTTTTTCATCTCTTGTTTCTTCTGAAGAATCTCCATCTTCACCAGAAGTTACGGGTCCAAACTCAACTACATGCGAAATAGAAGAAAGCGACTCATTGTGAGTTTCAGCGTCATTTTCTTATGAAGCTTCAGCCAGAGTAGCCAATGCAGCCAACAGTCTTTTTTTTTTTGGCCGTTGCACATAAATGTAAATGGTTTTCTTTTTTTATTTGAAATTCAGATCGAAACGTTAAAAAATATTTATAAAATCCTGTCATAAAATTATTGATGTACCGATGTATCGGTATCGGTCATTTTACTGGCATTGGTAAAATCCGGCCGATACTTTCCAATAATACGCATTTTATCATATAAATGAAGGTCATAAATCATGAGAGTAAAAGCATGATCAAATAAAGAGGCTATTCATACCTAGCAAATTAGTTAGCTAACAGTTGAATTACAGAGTTTAATCAGGCCCGCTAACTGAATTTAATACTTTGACTTCACGATGAGGCACGTACGTTAGTAAGTGAAAGCTATGTAGCATGAATAGTTGAAAACAGAAGCGACATAAAATTATTATACTTTTAAAACTAAACAGGCTAACAAAAATCCAACCAATTATGTAAATAAAGTTGATGGTGTACATTGAAGTTTTTGAAATTTATTGTAGAAACAGATGGAAATTCGATTTTAATTTATCTAGGTAGTAAATCTTCAATAAAAATTTAAAGACGAAGAATACAGCACGGATAGGTATCATATTTAATACAGTTTAACGAAGCTAAATTTAAAACATGTGAAGTAGTCAATTTTAAACGTTTCTGAGACCAGCTCCATCTTCAGTAAGTCTGAAAACATAAAAACCAAAATTGGTTAGTTCATGACAACAATGAGAAAAGTGACAAAGTGATCGGTAAGAAAAAATAAATCTATACAAAAATTTCTAACGGATATGAACTATTAGCATTATTTAAAGGTGGCTTCTCTTTGGCAATGCGAAGGGATTCTAAAATGCGCAAATCTAACTCGTTAGGTGCAGAGCATAAAATAGAAAATTGTCCCCGGAAATACGGCTGCTACACTGTTCGGTATGAAGGCGGATTGATGAATGAGGAGGATGAGCTAAAGGTCTCCCGGTTCGAAAGCTTACTCCGCGGTGCCATGGGCGATCCTGACGTAAAAAGGCAGCGTCGTCATGCCGACGTAGCCAGACGTACACTGTACGCAACTAAATTTATATACCAGGGATGCCCGCATTTGCTTAGGAATCCTATCTTTGTACCGAAAGAAAGAACCAACTCGCAGCAGATTCACAGTAATTACATTCAATTTTACCGCATGAAAGTGGTGTTTAAAAAGGTTTTCAATATCCCGGGACATCTTGCGCGTAAAATCACCTAAATATGAAAATACACAGTAGAGCTGTTGCACCGAATCGGCAACATCGTTAATACCTGCATATTTCTTGGCTAAAAATTTTTTTATATGAGTATGAACAATTGAGGAAGGAAATCCGTTTTTATAAAAAAATGAGACTAAAAAATTAAATTCAGCATGCAGATCCACAAAACTAGAACAAATGTTGTAGGCACGATTCAATATGGTTTTAATCGCATTAATTTTAGATCTATAGCTACTACAGTTACTGTAGAAACTTACGCCCAATCCAGTAAAAGTAGCCTTACGAAAAACTGAAGAAGTGAAAGCTTTACCTACTCGAGTAATTTTTGAGTCCAAAAAAGATAACGAGCCATTATTCTCAATTTCGATTGTAAATTTTATTGATGAATGTTTCTCATTTAAATAGTCCCTGAACATTTGAGCATGACTTGGATCACGAAACAACAAAAACGTGTCATCAATGTAACGGCGATAAAATTCTGGTTTAAATTCCACAGGACAATCGGCCAGCCATTTTTGTTCCCAGTGACACATGAAAATTTTTGCAAATGTGGGTCATAACGGAAGACCCATGCCTTCGAAGACCCCAGGCCTCCGATTTGTTTATAAAAATTGCCTGCAAGCACAAACATAGAGTTCATAACAGACAGTTCGAGAAGCGTCTTAAAATAAGATTTGCCTAGGCCTAAAACTGTATCAGTAGGCAAAGCAAACAAGGAATTTATAATTATTTCGATGGTTTCTGCAAGTGGAATATTTGTGAATAAACTTTCAATATCAAATGAAGCCATAGTAACTTTATCAGCATTTCGACACGATGTTATCTCGTTAACAAATTGAGTTGAGTTACCAAGGTTAAAATTAGGCGTATTCACTGCAGCAAAAATAGGACGAAATTGAAATTTAGATAGAAAGTCTAACTTATGGATTTTCGGCAAACCACACAGGACACCCGGACGTGAACCTGACAGATACAACTTCGGGTACAGTTCAGGAGAGAAAACCTTCAGATTATGTAAATGTTCTGTGGCTCAACCTCCTCATTCATCAATCCGCCTTCATACCGAACAGTGTAGCAGCCGTATTTCCGAGGACAATTTTTCTTTTTTATGCTCTGCACCTAATGAGTTAGATTTCGCATTTTAGAATCCCTGCACATTGCCAAAGAGAAGCCACCTTTAAATAATGCTAATAGTTCAATCCGTTAGAAATTTTGGTATTGATTTTTTTTTCTTACCGATCACTTTGTCACTTTTCTCATTGTTGTCATGAACTAACCAATTTTGGTTTTTATGTTTTCAGACTTACTGAAGATGGAGCTGGTCTCCGAAACGTTAAAAATTGACTACTTCACATGTTTTAAATTTATCTTCGTTAAATTGTAATAAATATGATACCTATCCGTGCTATATTGTTCGTCTTTAAATTTTTAATGATAGTCCGACTAAGAAATGGTTATTTTACGTAAATCTTCAAATACTACAAAGCTAATAATTTTATTTTAATTTAGCATGTGAATCACCGTACACTAGGAATATTTCATTTTTCTTCTATTTTAAGATGTTTGAAAAATTCACGAACAATCTTATAAGATTGTTCATGAACCAAAACAATAATTTCTCCTCAAAATAGTTATCATTTTCATGTTTTTCACACCTAAATACATACTTTGACGAAAAGAAAACATTAAAATTCGATAGGCTCCGAAACCGGAAAGATGCGCAAACACGCAACCAATTATAAGATTGTTCATGAATTTTTCAAACATATTAAAATGAATAAAAATGCTAGATTCGTAATGAACGGCGATTTACATGCTAAATTAAAATAAAATAATTAGCTTTGTAATATTTTACGATCTAAAAGCTTAATGAAAATAGAATTTTTAGGTATTTCTATGTCAAATTTATAAAAACTTTAAAATGCACCTTCAACCTAATTTAATTGGTTTGATTTTTGTTAGCCTGTCACATACTTTAAGAAATGGAAATTGGGTCAAACTATATAGGTTTTAGTTGTAAAAGTATAATAATTTTACGTCCCCACTGTGTTTTTTTAACTATTTATGCTACAAAGCTTTCACTTACAGACCGTCCGTAACATCGGGAAATCAACGTAGTAGATTCACGTACTTAGCGGGCCACATTAAACTCTGTAATTCAACAGTTAGCTAACTAATTTACTATGAATGAATAGGCTCTTTATTTAATTTTACTTTCATGAATTATCACCGTCATTTTCACGATAAAATACGTATTATTGGAAAGTATCGATGATATATCGGCCAGATTTTGCCGCTACCGATATTTCTGTACATCACTAGCCTACGATCACGCAACGTTTGCTGGTAGGACGCTCCTCAATTTAAAGTATAATTCAACCCTAACTCATCGATAATGCTGATGTTCATCATGTGATTAAGGATTTTTCTTCGGTCAGTATTTACTTTAATGTGTTCACGGAAATCACGACCTCTGTTTTAAAAAATCACTAAAAGAGCACGAAAGACATTTTGCTCGCTGATACATAATTTTTGAGCTATAACATGAATTACGCTCAGGTAAAATTAACGTTATATAATCGTCTACATCGTAGCTGCATTCTTGAAACACGCCCAGTATTTTGGCGGTAACCATCAGTGTCAGTACGGCTATGTTAAGTTATTTTAGTTTAGTGTATTCAGCTTATCTAACGTTACCTAACCTAATTTAACCTAGCTAGCATCACGTTATGCCGTATTACATCATATTTACGCGTCCGTTTCTCCATTTTTACATACTAAGTTCCTATAACTTTACAGGTTAATAACTCAAAAGTTACGCATCAGCGAGCAAAATGTCATTCATCTGAAACGTTCTTAAATGTGTTCCTTTAGAGATTTTTTGAAACAGAATTCTTAATTTCCGCGAACGAATTTAAGTAAATATCGACCTATTCTTCTTTCATCATTGTTATTCCTTAATTTTATAATGCAGCTCGTCAGATATTTCTGAAGTTTACTTTTCTTACTAAAAAATTGAAAACTAGTGATGTTCTGATAATAGAAAAAGGCCGATACCGATACTATCCGTACATCTAAATTGAAAACATTGCACATTGTTGCTTGTCAAAGGTTTCTCAAGTGGAATTATACTGCAACCTGAAAGTTTGAAGCTAAATTGTGTTAACACTTACTGTAAAATAAGAATGGAATTAATAGTGAAGGAACATACACTATTATATTTTGCTTCTATTGCTTCGTTAAACTACAGTTTAAATTTTGAAATATATACAATTGTGCACTACCAAATATGAAATCAACATTGGCCGCACAGTAGTGCAATCCTGATTCCTGATTGACCTTAAGTGCGTAATTGTTCCTTCTCATTAATATATGTATACTACTATTCATTCACACTAAAAAATTATTGAGACGACAAGGTCAATCCCTCATCAGGCACTTGACAGCATGCCATACCGGCTTAATTAACGTCTTCAATGGAATAGGAAACTTACGTGAGATCGAACACCTCATACCTTTTTAGAGCAGAAATTTTTTCAGAAATAAGAGACACTTCAACGTACTACACACTCGCACTGAAATAAATTCTGACATTGCGTGAAAAACCTTATTGCATAAATGAGAAACCAGCACTACACCTGTGACGCACAACAACATTCCTGTAACTGACGCGAAAAAGCTTGAGTGATCAGACTTGTCCAAATGTGCTAGCAGTGTTGCCATGTCTAACTCGAATGGAAATAAAAATTTGGCTCAGATGAACAACAGGATGGTATTATTTAATGTACACTATACGAAATGATTAAATTGACATTTAAATACCATATAACATTATAACTATCTGTAAGGTAATGTTTTAGGTAAATGTACCTTTTTTTAGTTGACACCTTTGACTAGCAAGTTTTCCTCGGCAGCTACCGACTGTAATTTTAATGGCAAATAAATTTTGCTGTCTGAGAGTGGTCAAGAATGTTCGGATGTAAGATTTTCCTTTAAGAATGTTTTTATCTTTCATTTGAGAGTAATTTGAACTCGACAGGTGAATTATTTCAAAAGTTATGAGTGATAGACTAAACTCTAAAGTTGTACTTAAGATATTCTAAAGAAATTTCTGTAGTTTCCAGAAAACCGTTGCTCGACTGTTAATCAAATAGGTCGAACGCAAGCCGACATTCTCCTCTTGAATCCGCCTTTGGGCAAGGGCTCGATTTTTCCGGCTTGTTTCCGTCTAAATGAGACAAGCGGATAGCCGTCGAACGGCAAATTTTGGTCGAGAGCGGCCGACAGAGGAGCGTTCTGACCTTCGGCGGCCATCTTTCACTGTGTTCTGCTACCTGTCGACCTAAAAACGGCATGAATTTTTAACTGGGGCAGAAACAAAAGAAGTCCACATTGTTAAATTTTATGTGTAGTCAATACTAAAACGAACGTTCCGGGCCTTGACTCTTCATCAGCTATAAATCTGCAAATATAAACAGAGAATTTAATACTCTGACTAGGTAAATGCACATATTGAATATAACTAAAGATGTTTAAACATCGGTAATTGCGAATAGACTCCTATACCCTAAAAGTTGAACACAGGTAGCGGAGAGGATGATCGTTTTCTCTTTTAAAACATTCCCTTATTCTTTAACGTCATTTTATTCCCTTAATTATGAATTGAAAATCATGTTTTTAGATAAACTGCGAACAAAGATTAAGGAATGCGAAACTGTGGCACGTACGAGCAACTTTTCTTCGAGAACTACGAGAGTTATAAGTGACACCACCAAACTTTTTTTCTCTCTCTCTCATGCCGCACGACAAAGGCCGACTCTTTAATGTATTATACTTCTTTGAGCGAAGCTTGGAAACCTCTGAACCTTCTATGGACCTCTTAATCCCAAGATGCCCTAACCTGTGCAGAGGAAGCTCTCCAGAGCACCTCCTGGAGCAATGTTTCACGTCGCATGATATTAACAGTGTCAATACAACACGATATTGCTCTTCTAAAGTATCAAATTATCCTCAATATAGGGTAAACACTACTAAAATATTGGAGGTGCGTTGTGACGTGTATCGAAGGAACAATTCTCACAGAAAAGCTCTTATTTGAAAAATCGCCTTCGTTAAAGTACTTCCAACTCAAACGCCTTTCTTTTAAACTTCCCATGAGCCAAAAGCCCGCCTCTGCAGGACGACTTGAAATAACTTTTTACACTGCAAGAAGCATTCAAAGGATGTGCGCCTTGCATGGAGGGAGGGCTTAACTAGTGTCGAACAAGACAGGCTGACAGCTGGGCACCACGCACTCGCACCTCGGGTTAATGATCTCTAGCGTATCTGCAGCTCAACTTAATGATACCCCTGTAACCCACCTGTGAAAGAGGAAATGTGCTCAGCGTCTAAAAGATTCAAATTCTTCTTGAATCGTTTCAAAAAAAACTTGCCCCTACATGAGCACAGGAACGTACAGACGCGGTACTGGTTGCGTGGGCTCGGGACAATGCCCGATGCGCCCATTGTGTTCACAATTCTGTAGGGGGTGTTCACTAATTATTGGAAGTGCGGCCCTGGGATAGATCTGCAGCGGGTAGATGAAAGGGATGAGATTGGAAGAGTAAATACGATTCACCTCACAGGAAAGAACGAAAATTCTAGCACGGTGAAGAGAAATGATGTCAGGAGAAATAACGTGCTTGAATTTAGAAGAACAGTGGCTTTGGATGTACGAGGAGAATATAAATGATACTGATCAAAGTGCTTGTAAAGAGGAATTTATCTGAAGATCCAAAAAACAACGGTGTATCTATGATAACTTACTCCAAGTCAGAGTTCAATGTAGAAAGAGTATTGAAAGTTCTGACACAACAGCATTTTTGTTTTAGTAGATTTGTCATCTTGACACCAGTTATGGAAAATCATTTTGGAATAATTTAATCTTCTTGAGATGGTATTGGCATTGGTTTGAAGTCAGTTATTTCTAAATTAATTGTAAACGATAATAATATCTCGTTTTCGAGTTATACATACTGAATAAATGAAATAAAGCTTGCCAAAGGTTGAAAGACAATATTCAAAAATGTGCAACCGTTGAACTCAAATATTTCATGCATATATCGTTAGTTCATTCTACAAAATGAAATGATTTGAATTAATTTAAATAGTTTGAACATTCTTGAACTCGTCGCTTTCCCAAGGCTCCTTTTCACAAAGCAATGCCACAGGAGTGGCGTCGGCACAGCCAACACAGCTTCTGAAACAGTGATGTGGGGTTATCCTCATCTCATGAGTTGAACCACGTAAACTTCTGCTATTGATTTGTTTCCGAATATGTAGACGGCTATCCCTTCGAGCATACAGGGTTTGCATTGACCTACATCTCAGCAAAAAATATTTAATTTAGCAGACCGGTTAAGCGGCAGATACCACAGTGTAATTTGAGCCAATATAAGAGAACTAAGATAATGGAACTTGTGAATGAATTTCAACGAAAATGTAGCAACTTTCAGTTTTTACCATCACTTGCCGTTCAAATTGATAAAATTACACGCTCATCGCCATCGGTATTTTTCGTTAACAGACCTCTGAACGCTTCCTTAGAATAACTTCCTATTGGTTTCATTTAAAAATTACCACCATCTTAAGCCTATTGGCAAGCTACTACATTGTTTCACGCCCTTCTAGGGTCATCAACGTTCACACATGGTACAGACGCCGTACTTTCCCACTTTTTTCATGGAAAATTCTCCAAAGTATTAGTATTGGAATTATTGGAATTACAACGGGCCTCTGAAGCCCACTCATAATTCAGATAAGAAACAACAAATTCATAGTATCACATTTCATGACAAATTAAAAGTTACGTTTTAAAGTGCACAAATATATTCGTAGTACATTTAAAGCTCACGAGCTCTGTGTTGGTATCATAAATCATTTCGACAGTAATCAGCAGCTGTTTCTTCTGATCTGATCAAGATGGACGAAAATAGCGTATTCTGGAAACACAATGCGGAATTAATTTGAGCAATACATGTGTCTGGGCATGACGTTACTCATACATCCACGCGAATGTTTTAGTCGCTAATTCATTGTTCCCGATGCAAATATGGATAAAAATTAGCTCATAAACCAGAGAAAGATAATTGGATGATGAAATAAATTTACTGTTACAGTGACACAAGTAGAATACGGTGCAACTATATGACATGGGATAACGGTAAGAATATTATTCATTGGCTAGACTCTACGATAGTACGTGAGAAATGCAGGAATTTGGATGAATAAGAGTTGACCAAAATGATACTCTGCAGCGTTTGTTATACCTGATGTTTGCTCACAGTCCTGTAAGCGTCCAATCTAACTCCATTCCTACTACTCGGGATGAATGATTCATAGCCCCATAAGTATCCCATAATAGGTAACTGTTCAGCGATGCTTATGTATATCCTCGGGTGTCTGCCAAAGTTTTTGTTAAAAATAAAGTCCTGAGAGATTTACGCATGCACTTATGACAATTAAAAGTGATGTTAAAGTCGATAATATATATGTAAGACTAGCGCGAGAATCTATTAAAACGAGGCATTGAAAAGAGTTAGCGTTATCGGAAAAACTCATTCTAATCTACCAAAAAATTACTTGGGCAAAAGACTTCCAAAACCCAACGCTCCACCAGTCACGTATCATTTGGGATGATGCAGAACAACGTATAGATTTAGGAATTCAATACCCTGCGAAATGAGCTTTTTATAATGTTACAAAAAGAACTGAGATTTTCATCACCTAATATACCATTTTACGATTTTTGAGATGTATTGATTAATTTCCAAGATAAATGATGGGAGTACTTACATATCAATTTTTAACAAAATACTCGCGAGTGAGCAGCGTACGCCGTAGAGCGACGCTTCATGCCTATACCATGAACGTTTATTTCAACTCCCGCCTGCTTGCTGAGTTTGAAATTAATAAGAATTATACATTATTCAGATCTACATTGCTTCAATGCCTTCATTGTGTAATTGGCCGCTTATTATTGCCGTCAAGAGTTCAAATTATTTACTTTGAGTGTCATGTAAATTGTGAAGTTCGAAACAGAAAATTGATTGAGCCTGCACTACTGGCACATGTCTGCCCCCTCTGCATCTTCGGTTAAAATTAGAACTCATAAATACGTCTCATGCAGATTTTGAAGCCGTATTTGGAAGGAGAAGGCATCAATGAAGATTTCTTATCTAACGCCAATAGAGTCATGACATAATTGCTTATACTATCTCTTCTTGCAATAGAGCTATAGAAACTAAATAATAGTACTGATTCAACTCTAAGGCGGGAGCACAGCAAGCTGAGCACTTCACCCCCGATTCTCGTGTATACTTGTAAAATGATATTGACTCTCATCACAGCAGGGAAAAATGACTCATTTAAAACTGCTGAAATACCAATAATATTGAAAATTTAATAACTGAAATAGTGAAATTTTTAAAAAGGAAGTTGAACTTAATAGTTTTAGTTGTTCTCATTTGTATGACAGTTATGATGAAAAGAAGACAAGGGACGGCTGTCAATGTTCAAAATTGTTGTGTTTTATTCACTTTTCCATTGTGAGAGTATTTTCCCTCGCGCGGTACGTTTTGATACTAAATCAAGATTTGGAAAATATTAAATTTCACAATTCATTGATGTCCAGTTGGAACACTAAATGTCGCGGTTTTTTACCGCACGTCAATTCATCAAAGGGAGGATTCACAAGTAAGGGAGTCTAAAGCCCTTTTTTTTCATTTGATTCCGGCAAATGTTTCATGTCATTTATGACTTGGGGTCACGTAAAAACAATCCACCATCAAATGCACGCGAGCGTTAACAATTTTACTTTTCTACTTTTCCAACTTTTAACAAAGAGCACCCCCTAACAAAAGCAACATACTACACAAGTAAATATCACGAGCAACTGGAAATTTTGTCCACCTCGCCTGCCACCAAGTGGAGGCCACCCGCTTGCCACCAGAGCAACGTCCCCGCGTTTTCCCGCCACTTCCATGGGCCGCACCAGCGTCGTGACGCAAGGCGTCGCAGTGTTGATGACCTCTCGGCAACGTGTCCTGGGCCTCCCACGTCTTGCGCCCTCGAGCCTTGGCATCACAGGCGCTCCATATTACAGGGTTCGAGCCTCTCTGTCATGGCTGCTAACCGTCATCGTGTTAGGGTGCAACGTGCTTTGGTTATAATTATCAACTTTTTGGACGGACAAACTCAGTTCGGGGAAATGAAATCGCAAAAACTCTGTACTGATTGGAATCAATATTTGAACTGTTTTTTAAATCAAATTTGAATGAAGCGGGACGACTTTAAAATTCAGTTGTTCAAATTTCAGTGGATTAACTCTGACATTTGTATTAAATCCAATTTAATTTTCCAGTTGAAGTATTGAATTTAAAGTGAGAAAGATTTTTACAATTTTTTAGGGTTATCACTGAAGGTCGCACGTTGCAAATTCCTAAACAAACAACGAATGATTTGGGAACTAATATCCTCAACGAAAAGAAAAAAAAAACAAAATGACTAGTGATTCCTCAAAAATGAGTCATTTCAATAGCTGCCAAACTCTGTCAGGAGTTTCTCTTGCCATAGGCGAAAAGAAAAGCCAAAGGATGCAAATTTGCCAAAATATTTTTTCAATGTGCTGATACGTGAATTTATTTCACTATTGCTTTTGGTGAAGTAAGTATGTACTAACATTTTAGCAATTAACTCTGAGTCCTTGTTAGAGCTTCAAGTATGCCTTATGAGTTGCACTGACAAATTGAGCAAGCGCATCCGTCAAACGCTGGTTAGCCCATCGATCTTCGGTCGCCTGACATCTCAGTCCCATATTAACTGGCTCACATTGCCGCGGTCAATGGCTTGGCCGGACCATTGTCAATTGCTCCACTATAGGTTAGCTTCGATTTCCTCACAGATTTCAGGCAATTCTTCACCGAGCAACAGTGAGTTCTCGACACGAAACCAGTCAGTCACCTCACCAGATCTCATTTCAACGCTATGTCAGGCGTTCACCTGATAACGAAGGGTTCCTTAAGTGACCTCAGTCATGAAGATCTACTCCATCAAACTACAGTTCATTATCTCGTTGGGCCCAAAAGTCTGCCCATCCATTGCCCTACACTCGGAGATGGTAGAGAGTCCGAAAGTCCCAGCAGCGATCCGTTGCGTACTCTGCTGAAGATTCTCCTTACCTGCGACAGTCCAGGGTCAGCTTTGGTTAGGCACTGAGGCACTGGGCCAGTGTGCCACTCCGAGGGAGAAAGTCGTTATTCCGGCACCTCCCTTTACTGCGCTCACAACCTTGGCCTCAACTCCGAGAAAATAATTGCGTCACGCGCAGAACGCAGTTATAATGCAATCAGGGACGAGTCGTGCATGTCAACAAAAATAGTGCGGCCGAAGCGAAGAATGTAATTTGAGGTTTGATGATTATGACACGGAGATGACATGTTTTAATTTCAATGTACTAAGTACTTATTACGCCTGTAAAACTCAAGTGAGCTAACAAAGTAAATTAAAACAGCGTGTGATTTCGTTGCAAGCCGTTCTGTAAAAATAGGTGCGAGCATGAGTTCGTAGCATTTTTCTTAACTATCCAACGAAAGACCTGAAAAACTTTTTAGTATGGAATAAAAGTTAGCTAAAAGTTAATTTTATGGAATTAGGAAGATTTACGCACAAGAGTGTATTACAATTAGAAACTAGTCTAGTTCAACTTCACACCTTTCACTGTCCTTTCTGCTGTTCAGAGTCTGAAAGCTACACCCGTATCAACCCGCTTAGAACGGAGGTCTCTTCCTATGCTATCATGATGAGTTCATTAAAGAAACACAGCTTTGAAATATTGTTAGATATACGGGCCTTGGGGAACATATCTATTATATAATACAACTCTATAGCTGTCGGATGTTCCTGTATCACTGTACTCGTAAATGGTGGTCTTTTATCGGAGATGAACGAGACTTCGGAGACTGTAAAATGAATTTTATGCCCCGCACAGACCTAGGTGACAGCTGGCAGGTGCAGTAGTGAAAAAGACGAAGACGATAACATCAATTAACTCAATCTAGAATAAAACATTGAGAGGAACACGCTTAACCAAAAGAAAACTTTCAAATGGGAGGGTATTTTTTGACAACACCATTTTCAAGCTTGGAGAGAATGTAATACAATGAGCGATCGATAACCATAATTTACCTGGAATACTACACGTTTGAGAACCGCTAAAAGCATACCAACAGTAAATATGTTCAGCTCGTTTTCAAAATTATTTTGTATTCGTTTGTTCAACTTATTTCTATTTCACCTATATATGTCTATATACGAATAACAGAAAGTAGAAGTCACACATGTCTTCCGATTTGAAGCCTAGAGTAAATCACTTGATCAGCGTTGTGTAGTCATGCAGAGTTTCTCAGCTCCTCAGGAGAGCGATACACTATACTATTTCATGTAACATCATCACAAGCTCGGTCGTATTCATTTTGAGATGCTGCAGCCTAGACTTTGTGCTACTGCTACAAAACTTGCTTATCATGTCTTCGCTGCTTAACCTCAACTTGACCGCGAAAGGATAATAAAAGTACAACCCAACAACCGGCAGACCACCGGTTTCAGCACCCACCATACTCACTCAGTTGCACGCAAAGTCACAAAAGCAGGATTTTTCCTGTTAAATACTCAGGAGTGGCTGTGGGTTCTCTGAATTTAGCTGCAGCGGCAGATTGCAGGCGTGCCCACACGAGCTGCATTCAACAATGCATGTGACGCACAAAAAAGACTTCGGTAAAAATCGCATCAGAGAAAAAGAAGACTCAATGCGTGGGCACAAAAAGCGACGCTGGACCCGAGGAGGATCGTCCGTTTTTAACCTTGAGGATGACCCTAGTAAATCTGACCATGGGGAGGCTGCTGCTGCTGCGTAGATGCACCTACAACACGCCGGGCGCTTGCACCACCCTACAAAGGAAAGCCGCCCGAATATCACTTCAAGAAAATATTGCAATGGAGGTCCAGGAAGAAGCTTCTGCGTGTAAGTCAACGCTTAGAAAAATGCAGTACCAAAAAAGTTGGTTGTATGAAAAACATGCTGCCGTATGTGATTAATAGGATATTTCAAAAAATGAACACAATTCTCTCGGAAGAAAAATCCAATTGGGGTGTAATCGCACGTTTCAGTCCATCTAGACAAGTCTGTGGTTATTTTATGTCAATGTAGTAACTTTTTTCGAAAAAATATTCAAGTGAAACACAATAAATTTTAGTTCAATAGAACAAGTAGTCAAGTTCGAATCTTGGAGCTAAAACTTAAATTGAGGGCACCACACGTAAATCTAGAAAAATATGAGCGTGAATAACATCATCTGTAAGATAATTTCGCATTTTCTTACGCAGCATCAGATTCGCGTACTAGTAATGGTAAAAGTACTGAAAATTTAGCTGGAAAAAAGTTTCAAGTGTCATGTCGATGCAATTATCTGGTACATTATTACCCGTTTCAGTCTCACTTAGCTGACGAAGTTTAGCTCAACTACTGTTGCTCGTGCTATCTAGTCTACTTTGTTTTGAACATTGATTTCTTTCAATTCATTCTAGGCGATCTGATGCCTTTCATTAAAAGCCAGCATGACCAGTTCTGTGCCTTGCAGTTTTATTTATTCTACTACCTTACATTTAAACGTTGTTAATGCCTCGCCTCTCGCACCTTTGCTAAAACGATTGAGCTTCCAATCTATGCCCTCGAGCCTCTGCGCTGCTAAATTAAAAAAGACCCAATTATTTGCATACTCAAAATATCTAAGGAACCAATATACTTTATTTCTATTGAGGAATGTATTTAGAAAACAGTTTGAAGTTTCCAGTTAATATTGATCAAGAATGTTATGAAGTTATTACATTTATTATAAAGGGAAATATTAGTAAGAAAAACATTAAGTTCACCAAGTGACAATTCATCCCTTGAATGAAAGTGATTTGTGCAAAAACGTTTGAAACAAAACTCATCGACGTATCAGAAATTCGCAAAAAAAAGAAATTTCTAAAATTTGCCCAGAGAATTTTATTCTTATGGGTATAATAAATACAGACGACAGCGGCTGCCGTGACGTGACATTCATGCACGTATTTCAAAAGGAAGCCCTTGACACGAAATGAACTCGCTGCGTAATCTAAGGTGCGGTATTTCCGAATGTTATGCAAGATGGGGCTGGCCACACCTTAGTGAGGCTGGTCCGCATCTGATCACTGCTTGGCTGCAAGTCCCGCCAGGGTGTGCTGTCGCTCTAACTCCTATACCGCAGTACCAAAGTAAGAACATATTATTAGTGATTGAGTGAAATTTAAATTAGCTTCAATTTCTATTTTGCAAAACTGTGACCATACTTCAAGAGGGGAATGTCTGAACATACAGCACAGGTACGGTTGACGACACAGCAGAAAGTAAGCAGTTTGATACAGGATCATGGGCATTTGCGTCAGCCACAGTATATTATTCTTCAAATCCCGTTTTGAAAAAAAGATAAAAATTTTCACTCTTCATGAGTAGCGAGACGAATTGAGCTCTTTAACTCACCTTGACAATATATTTACCCACAAACAATTTCCCCTCTGAGTTAATGAATAGAAACCACGGAATTGAAACTACGTTTTTCACGAGAAAGTAAACATAAGTATGTAATGCAAGCATTTAATATAACGTGCAAAATCGTCACTACTCTTACTTACACAGTAAAAATAGAGGCAACGTGCGGTTTCAATTCTCAAATAACATTGACGGAAATACTTCCGCTGTGAAAACTGTGAAAAGCGCAAACATTAAAAGGTATTTTTAAACAAATTTTTACAAAATAAGACCCAAAGTGACTCCAATTCCTTATGAGTATTTAAAGGTCTCACAATGATATAATATGCGCTATGTAGGCCATAACTGATATTAACAATGTGCGAAGGATATCGAGCAGCATCAGTAGTCTTCGTTGTAATGTATTCACAAAAAGGCTGCTGGCCAACAAATGAACATCGCAACGCTGAGCAAGTAAACAGCAGGGCAGGTCACATCATCACAATACACGTACATTACGCTGCTCAGCCTGCAGGCTCCTAAGCTCACCTCTTCATGGAATAGGCGGAGCAGGAAGAACATTTTCGTTAAAGGGAATAAGGCAAAATTTCGCGTCTCCAAGCTGTAATGGAATACAGTATTCGAGATGTATTTAGGTTGATGCAAATGTTACTTGAGAAAATTCAAATTCTTAGATCTCAAGCTTCATTTGAAAGGAGAATTTAGGGAACGAGTATAAAGATATTGAGCAAAGATATTGATAATAGTGCAAATTAAGTATGAAGTTCAAAATTTTGTAATTGACCGTTATCGAATCACAATGCAGTTCTGATTTTTTAAGTCAGACTTCTAGTGAAGGTAAATTGATATTTTTACTCAAAAGTTCACCAGGAATATGTTTTTATGAAAAATAAATTCAAGGAATGGCTTCAAGATATAATGAATTCGATGGAGACATAAGGAACGAAGCTGTAAGTGAAATTTTTTAAATTTCTTGAACGCCCTCTGAAAATTTCAAAGTGTGAATTGCACCCACAGAGTTCATTTACTTCTGGGGAGAAAAAAATTTCCAACGAAACATACTTGCAACAACAGTTCTTGCCTTCGAAAAAGCTTGCAGAGCTTTGTCATAAATACGATACGCCTCATTCAGATCTTCAAAGGAAGGGCCAAAATACAAATTCCTTTTCTAATGTACTTGGGGCTCATACACTTTGACCGAGGCACTAGCGTCGCCTCTAAAATCGCATGAAAACATCACCTATTTCTAGGAAGTACCTTGGTTCACTCCCTTCTTTGTTCGGGCAGCCTGCACTCGGTCAAGAAATCGCTCTCGGTGCCTCACACTTGCAGGCAGGATACGACCGCGCCGACTCACTTGTACCGTATGGATTTTGCATAATTTGTTCCGCATGAGCTGAGAGAGACTTCGGAAATCTTATGGCTTAAAAATGTAATAAAATTTTGAAATATTCATCCGAAAGCTAATGCAAATAGTTTTTGAAAAACGATAATTTAGTCGTAACATCCGGAAAAATGCGTATTTTGATAAACGCTCTATGTTTAAAAGTAGGTCATTGCAAAATAATGAGCCTCATGAAAGGAAATTCCTTTAGTAATCATGAGTCTATTTTACGCGAGTAATTTTCACAAATACAAATTTTTCTAAGAAGCTTTAACCTCTTCAATGTAATACCACAAATGACACGTAACCTAAAGCTCAAAATTATTTGTTAGCTTTGCATGAAAACAATGCTTGAAAAGAGGATAAAGATTTATAATGTTTCGAGAGCATCAACTAAAGAACCGTTAATCAATGCATGCTCTCCGAGATGAGCAAGGTTCAATTTGCTTCAGTGAGCGAAGCTACAAATGGACATCACTCTGTAGCGAGGAACTGAGGAGAAATGATTAATTGGTGTTTTGGTCGATGGAAGGCAGCAATACGATTTATTAAAACATCATCTAAGAGCGAGGCTCACTTCATATAGCTGTCTGGTCGTACCAATTGCGTCATTGTCTGTAGTTACGATCTTTGACACAATTTTTTAGCATAGTGATCCTGTCTTTTTGAGATTTCATCTCTGTTAAGCCTTCAGCAGTAAATTTTTTTTCGTCTATTCTCTAACGAAATTTATTCACTGCAATGAAATTCATTCACTGCAATTTAATAGAAGTCCTCAACTCAGAAGTTGTTGGAGTTTTTACACCAAAGCTCGAAAAATGTCAGAATCACAGACGAGAGTTGGAGTTGAGACAATTTGGAGCTAGTGGAGAGTTTTCTACTTTTAGCTCCAAATTTTGCGGTTGTAAAGATACATGTACCACAAATGTACTCTATTTATAACCAGTTTCACAAAGTCATATAATTTTTTATAATTTTGATACAATCCTACAAACATTAATAATACACTTGCTGATACTTATCCGATGCGACTGATGCTGAAGATTAGATGGGTTACATTAAGTTTTAAATTATTTTCAGCACGCCATCGGTTAAACAACCACCGATGTAAAACTCTGTTCTACGACAGGTAGATACATGCATCACATTCTGTCTGGGGAGCCACTCGATTTCAGCCGCGTTTAGCCAATTTTCAGCTTCGACGCTTCCATTAAGATGTCGAGCATGAAGTGTCTGCAGGACGAACGCCCACCGAAGAACTGCGTGTTCTGAGGTGGTCACGTTTGTAGATCGGATTGACATGGCAATTTTGTGCATGCTCAACTATCAGCGGAATAAAATTGAGCAACTGCGTGATCATCAAATTATCACTTACCGTAGAATTACTCAATTCAATAGATTCTCCTTAGCTACTTAGGCGGCGAGTGCAGCATGCAATCGATTGACTTTCTGCCTTCCAGATGCTTTATCAACCTACCACGAGACTTCAAAACCGCACTACAGGCTCAAGTTTGAGGAGAACCTGGGATTATATTGTTCATGAATTTAGTGTAATACATAAGTATCTGTTTAGTGTTCAGTGCGTAGGTTGTATTACTTGGAGGCGAGCACGGGAGATTTACAGATGAGAATGCATTCACCAGATGGCCTGCGCGTGCAGCTCTCTACAATTGTGGCTTCATTTTGCTAGAACGTGGGCGGGTGTGTCTAGGTCTCTTGTGGGCCAGCAATGAAAATTTGTTACATTTAAAGAACTCTGTCTTTGTAGTCTACGATAAGTTAAACAGGACATGAACAATACTATGAAGCCAATTTATAAACTATTTTATGCATTTCGCTATTTCACGAAGAGGCTAGAATTGGCGTCTCATCACTGCATGCAAGTTTGCTTCTCAACCTTCGTTTTGCCTTCAAGTGCGTCATCGTATGCAGTAGAACAACGTGGTCATTGTCGTTAGGGTGAAGAATTAGTACTCAGTTTAATTCTAGAATGACTCCTAAAGTACATGAATGTGACAATTTCTGGCTTACAACAGGGAAAAAATCCTCAGAAAACTGCCAAAAGTTGGAATTTATTATATTTTCATTCCCTTTCGGTCAAAATCACTTACCGACTTCTAATATTGTATTCTATGTGCTCTCATTTTCACAAACGTAATTCGAAAGCTTATTTGTGACCCAACACGTGAAACATCGCACCATTATATAAATAAACTCGGTCAATATAAGGGGATGCAGGCCCCTGCAATTTTAACGCCTTCATGTAGGGCGGTAATAACTCCCTAGAGGTGGCCAGGTAAATTTCTATGGAAGTTGGCTCTGTGTGGCAGTTGGTCAAGGGGAGCGAGAGGAATGTGCCCGATTCTGGTGTAGGGGTTGTCAGAGGTCTTGCATTTGAACTTGCTGACTGCGGTAGCGCCGGTTGAACAAAACAGGTTTGAGTCTAACGAGTGGGGTTATTTAGCTTTTCCCTGCATTAAAATTTCAAAGTTCATAAAAACGTATATCTACAGCCTGACGCGCGAGTATGCTAATATGTCGGCTCCTGCAAGTATATGCGGGTCGATGCAATTGTAATTGTGACACGTAGACGATATGAGTTAAAATTGGAGTACCGCAACAGAGCATGTCAACCAGGTAATATTGGATGATCAAAGTACTATATTCTTAAGCACTGTTCCGTGGGATCATTCATATGAATTTCTTACCGATAAGGACCACTTTACTTATATTCGCCTTCAAAAGTATTGGCTAAAATTTAAATGCTGAAACTATTTGAATACTCACGGAAGAAACGAAAGACTAAACATTACAAGCAAGACTAATAATTTGGACGCGTCATTTAGCGTCCTTTCTATAAATTAACGTACATTCATGTCACCTAACCACAACCGTGGCAACTCACGGATAATTTTCCTGTCTTAGTAAGGAAGAGCTCATTTTCTCAATGTAAGAGTAAAATATAGCATGTCTACGCGCCCATGCCAAAAAAGTTGTAGCATTAAACTGATCTGTAATCTGAAGGGAAAAATACTAGAGACAAACCGTGACGTAATTCACTAAATTTATTCGTGCTTTAGCAGAGTTTTGAGAATTCAGCTCCCTGTTATTTCTTTAATTTTCTAATTTCCTTCAGGTATAAACATCGTGTAGGTTTACGCCTACATAATTTAAATGAGAATATTTTCATTCATTTTAAAACGTTATCAGAGTAACCTTTTGAAAAGAACGCAGAAGAGCATAAACTAATAAGCACTTATGAAAAATTCGCTACGTTTTAGCCTTGCTATAATCTTTTACTCTTTCATGGCTGCTTGCAAAGTATTTTCATATTTAGAGGCATTTAATACCACGCATGCTTCAGACGTGATGCAGTTCACAGAATGTACTGCGACGCTCAGGTTGATTTTCTTGCACGATTAAGAACGCATTGTTTTAGGATCTTGCCACAATAATCATGTGAAGTGCAAATTTAGTTGTGAAAAGTAGATTTACTTCAATTTATCAATTTATAGCACACTCCGAAAGTAGGAAAGTTGATCCAACTGTCATTATACATATAATTGTTTGTAAGAGTTCACCTACCGTAGCTGCTCAGAAGAGAGTTACATACAACAGGGCACGACGCTTTTCATTAACACAATCAGTAGGTGTGTAAAGATTTTACTGCAGGAAATCGCTTGTACGGAACACACGCCTATTTTACGATAAACGGGGAAGTAGAAAGAGAAAAGATAACACCAACCTAATGATAAAACTAATCTCCACAACCTCCTACAACGATAGTGGCTGATTCTGGCTAAGTGGCCGGGTTACCAATGTTTGTCCGGATGAGTGGCTAGGTCATCCCTCGGTTTGAATCGGTATCTAGATTACCATTAGGTCTGGATAGGTAGCTACCACTTGTAATGGGTGGATGCTAGATTACCACTATAGGTCTGAGGATGTAGCTAGGTTACCACTCGAGACCGCTTATTCCCTTTAAGCGGCCCATAGATGATCAATTTTATTGTCAATATAATTGACAATAATGAATATTGACCATTTAATTGATCGTCTGTGGGCTGGATTGACGACCGTCCATTTTTTAGATAAAAATTTCATCAATATATTGAGTCAAAGATATTGACAATTAAATCAATCGCCTATAGCTATAAATGGGCCGCTTTAAGCATAATGACGAAGACACTTAACACTTGTCCTCTAGAGGTTACATTAACTGTGCCACAACCACTGCTGCAGCGAACTATCCTCACAAGTTTGCGAAGCTCTGCAATGAGTGAAAAGAACAAAACTGACCCACTCAAGTTACCCAATGAGGAGGGACAAACACTCTGGGGACCCATGTCCGTGCAAGTGAGAAGGAAGGAAAATGTTTAATATCTGATGATCGAGACAGGCTCCCTAAAACAAGTTAACAGCATAAGAATTTGAAGAACACCATGTGGCCAGTATTTGAATGGCTGCCTCGAGAACAATGGGTTACCAGATGGGACCAAATCAACTTTGTTTATTCTAACAAAACACAGGTCTATCTTTTGCAGTGTTCTTTTAAGAATCTGAACAAAAAATAGGTGAGCACACATTCTTGTGAGGTATTGCGACACCTCGGCGAGTGTTGCAGTACAGATTTACAATAAAAACTAAACTTATTACACTTCTGCAGGAACTCAGTGACAATGTTACTCCGAATCGAACTGACTTAGATTTGCTATACAGATTACTACATTTTTAAAGTTAATTTCAACATTATACTACACCACGAGGCCTGGTCAGGCTGCTTACATAAATAATTCTTTAGAAATATTCTCCTTAAACTAGAAATTTGTAGCCAATCGTACCCGCGTTACAGTGTATGTGAATTTCAAATTTCGCCCTACGTCATTATCAGAAGCAGGGATTTCAATTTTGTCTTATTTCATAAGAGCGTAGATAGTGCCTGGCAAGCAAGCAAAATTATCAAAATTTAAAAAGAAAATCGACTTGAAAAGGGCCATTTGAACAATATGTTAATTTTCTAATTAGCAATTTTAAAATTAGGATTGAATAACAGAGCTTTCCGTAATAAAAATAAAAGGAAAATGAACATTAACCCTCAATACAACCTGGTAATTACTAAAACCAGAGAGTTGGCAGCTTTATATTCATTCGTACAATATCTCAGATAAGCATACAGAAAACTCTTCAAAATTTTAGTATAAAACATACCTCCTCCAATAAAACAATCGAACGCATAAATTTAACTGCTTAAACGCACCTCTACCAAATATCCATTTCCATGACGAACTCAAATTTCCATGCACTTTGTGACGAACAGAGTTCATGGTTGTCAATATTATGCTGAAGCAAGCGCACCCGACACAGCGGGCACCCCACAAAGAGACCGATCCGAGAGGGTCAATGCCCGGGGCACACACAGGCCAGACGTGACGCAACTCTCACTCCGTGAAGGCAAGACTTGGCTGTGTGAGTGACCATAAATTCAGACAGAAGGAGCAGCGCAGAGAAAGTGAGGCGCTCATCAACAAAATATAATGATAGACCTCACGATCATCCTATTGACTAACGCCGGTATTTCCACGTAATCCTTCCATCCGGCATCACCTGGCTTATTTACGAAGTATTGCAAGGAAATGAGTAAATTCAAAGGGAAATGAATCACTCAGAGCACAGACGAGACTAATACGGTAGTGGTAAGTACGACAACCTCGCACGCAAGGGAAATATGGAAGTTTCTTTGCCGAGCAAGTGATACGAAACGAAATTGACGTCCTCCCACATCATTATTTATTCGATAATATTTCAAGCACTATTCTTGAGAATTTTAAAATTTGGCTAACAATTAAAATGTAAAACCACACACATGCTGTTTTCATGATTTTATGAGACCATGCGGCAAGAACCCACTGATAAATTGAAGTTCGGTTTTCTACTTCATTTTAACAGGACTAAAGGTTGTGAAACAAGACAGAGCATCTATGATTATAGCCGTAGAAGACCAATAAGTCTTCAGTAAGTCCCATAGACTCTACAGTATCGACAACTGACACAGGCCAGATGCTGCGTCCTTCCGTAGCTACGAAGGTTTCTGTAGAGGCGCTGTAGCGCAGCTAGTAGTACACATATAAGCAACGCAATTCGTTTACGTACGCAAGAAATTTGCTATGCAACACACGTTACGTAATTTCAAAAAGAAAAATAGAGACACAACATTAAATATTGAACACGTCCAAAAAAAATGTTTTTATTTTACGCATCGCAAAATTCATAATCAATTCATCCCATCACAAGAAACGTCTATTCACAACCAAAAAATTCAAAACCGTCATACACAAATAAAAACAATAAGTATCAAACTTACGCTTAACATGGCACACCAGCATGTGTATGTTAAATAAAAACTGCCTCAAATCTGAGAAAAATTATCTGATCATGAGTGAGCAGAAAGTACAGAGTGGAAGACTACGACTGTCCTCGTCCGGATAAAAAGACACCTCAAGCAAGTTGGTCCGGGAGAACGAATGTACGAGCTCGTGTCTTGTTCTGTACAAGATGTGTTTCGTCTCACCAAAGCGCTAATTTTGGCCATAACCTCATATTTCAGTGCAGCGGTGTGTCTTTCACACAATTGCTACACACTAGTTTCGAATCCAATAATGTCGGCGAGGGTGTCAGGAATGTGTCTGTTAGTGGGTAAGTGAACTTTCCCGTTCAGTGGTGTATGGTAAATAAACCTTATTTCTTTATGATGTAAAGTTTGCACAATCTTCGCTACGAAATAATAGAGCATGGAATATGTCAGACAATGCCACTGCCTTCTGAATTGGTAGTATATCTTCTTTACAAGTACATTTATCTTCACACCGCAAGTTAATTCTGAAGAACCTCAATTATCTCGTGAAATGATCAGGAAACGGCAATCAAGTACTTATTTGTGCCATATGAAAACTGTACACGGCACATTTTCAGAAATCTTTCTGTTTGGTATAAAAAAATTCTAGTGGCTCTACTACTTCCGTTTCATGCATTGTTTCTAAATGAATTCTTTCCAACTTCACTCCATGCAAAAATCGTTCATTTAGAAAAAATAAAAAAAAATTAGAATCACTCCTGAACTTCGGGAAAATATCAGAGTTTATACAGACTTTTTTATGCCTTCAAGGTTTGGTTACTGAAAACTTAGTGAAATAACGTCTTCCAAATCGTACATTTATTTATTTCATTCCATTGCATAGCGTTTTACAAACTGTGTCTGTATAGGTTTGAGAGCAATAGAACGATACATATATTTTTAAAAGATAGTTGAATTATGAATTCACAGAGAAAACCGTAGCCCATTTCAACTTGAGAACTTATAGATTTAATACCAAGCAGCAGTGCCTAGGTATTTACGCAATAACAAATAAATACAATGCGCAATCATTGTCCTCACTCATAATGAAAATATTTTCTCTAATGGTATTCTTTGATTATCATTAATTTGGGCTCAACTCCCATTGAAACTACTACTCGGTCCCTCCACTCGGAAATAGTTGGTCTATATTAATGTTGAAGTTGGTCGGAAATATTTGCTCCAAAACAATTGTTAACCTTTTAGAAAGGATACTTGCAAAACTAATGGCGGTCTCAAAACCATAAACTTTATTTTGTAATTCAGTACATAAAGTTGTTAATGAATAAACATCAATGAATAGTATATTTAATATGATAAATAACAAAAGACAAATTCTATTCCAACCGTTATCACTTTATTACAGGAAATTCGTTACTCCTCATTCACCCGCAAGTTTAAAGACACAAATAAGCTTTACCGACAGTAACGTACGTAATGTGAGTTTATTTTAAAGTGAAAATGAGTTATTTAATTTTCATTTGCCCAAAACCAGCCGCGATTAGATTTTGCTTTGAACGCAACTAAAGTCTCCAAGATCGCAAGTCGTTTATGACGCCGGAGTGTACAGGGGCACGCAGCGGCCACGCTGAGTTATGGCACTGCGGTACCGGGCGGACACCGCGAGAAGGATGGCGCGCCCGGGGGCATGACGCCTGACGCAACGCACGAGGTGGCAAGATAATTGCACGTCTCTTGCACGAGAGAGGATCATCTACACGTGACGCAATGAGGCGCCTGGCCAGTGTACGTTGTCCTCGTGCGTGCTGCTTTTCGGGTTCACTAAACGCCCCAATGTACAAGTCAAGTGGCCCGAGTTATTAAGGGCTTTGACCGTGCCTGGTATTCGGCGGAACCGTGGGCCCCTTTCCTTCCTCTTATTGTCTCACACACGGAGCTGGTGACCCATGTCACAACTCGCAAGAGAAAGCCTTCACTCGTTGACCCTGAAATACTGAAGTGGGTGTCAGACACATCATTTTCTTGCCTTAATTTACGTGAAATATTTTCACCTTTGAATAAGGCGTTTTATCACCGAAAATTCTTCATTCGGGTTTTCGAAGTGTAATCTACGTGAAACGTATTTTTTAAGGTCATCATTCACATGCTTACTGCTCATCCATTGGTGCAAGTGGATAAGCTAACGATATCGTGAATTAAATTTGATCATGTTTTCTGAGATTATTCATTAGTGTTCTTATTTGCAAGTTTAACCCTTAGAGTGCGAAAATTCAAATGGCTTAGGGAAAAATTTCCTGGGGGAAGGTTGTCAGTACTCTGAAATATCACTGAAATTGTCCTAGTGTGGGTTTTTTTTCGCTTAAGCGAGCGCCTACTCCTTTATTCTAATATAAAAATTATAAATCTTTATAGCTCTATGCCTGATGAAATAAAGTTTTGAAAATAAAGTTTTTAAATTTTTGAAGAAATAATTTATAAGTTTTTGCCCAAACTAATCAAAAAATGACTCAAAGAAACTTGCTCAAGTTAATTAGAAAGGTCATTGAATATGTTGTACAGACCCTGTGGCGTAAACTTATACAGAGGTAATCAATGGTAATTTACGCGAGCAGGCTTCTGGAATGTCTAAAAAATAATTTAATGAATGCTATTAATTTTTCTAATTTCGTTATTAATTTCAAAATATTTCCCAACTACTTAAATTAGTTTAAAATTATGTTAGCAACGCTAAACTGGAAGCACTAGCCATCTTGGCACTGGAGTAACAGTCAGAACCAAAAGGGTTAAGACTCTCTAGCCACATAAAATGCTATCTCGATGGAGCAGAAATGACTATTTATTATGGACTGCAGAAAACGGGGAATCAATGCACAAGGTGTCCTTCCACAGTGGATACCCTGCGCATGGAAACAGCAAGCAGCAAGTTAGTAACGTGAAAGAAGAAAAGACGCAGAAGTGAGAAAGTATAAATGAACATTGAAAGGTGTAAAGTTAAACGAAAGAAAGAAGTCCCGGAGGCCTATCTTTAGCTGATGTACGTGAACAGTATTCCTGGGGAATTTAGTGCGATGAAAATTGTATACCTCAGAACAGCGTTGGGGATAGGATGCTCTAGAAGTCACTGATCTTATTCGGGCCCACAGGAAGCTGTACTCAAATTTGACCATTGTACTGGACTTAAGAAACAATCTACTTCTGTATCTCTTATGGTAATTAAATTATTTAAATAATACATGAACTATATATATAAACTCGTTATAAACGCTATAAACACAGGAAGCGCGAAGAAAGAGCCATTTCATTTAAGAATATCCATCACACACGGAAGTCTTGCAACCAAGATTTTGATAAGTGCGGTGAAAGGACCAAATGCTTCTATTAGGTAACGAAGGATGCAGGAGATACACGAGAAATAAAAGGTGCCGCCGGTGTTCAAAGAGTACTTTTCCCGCACGACAAACGCAGGTGGGTCTGTCTTCCATTGCGAGTTACCTCGTACCCTCAGAATTGAGCCATCATCAATCAATCCGAATGTATTCTCTGTGTAATTTCTACTAAAATTAAAAATCTGAAAAAGCTTATAACAAACATAGACGGAAAGTTTTATTTACTGCACTCTTCATGAGACTCACAGATTAAATAAATTCGTTGAAGTCCATGCAATCACAATATTAGTGTTCCAAAGAGAGGAAAAGGAAGGCATCATTTAGTATGGAGTGAAGGAAATGAGGAATATATGCACGAGATTTTTTCCCACACAGGATCCTCTGTACAGAAAAACAGTAAGTTGGGAAGGTAGTTTACGAAGCAAGATAAAATTTGAAGAAGAAAATAGGTGCTAAAAAACAGACAGTACTGAAGTGAAGAAAATGGTCCACAATAAAACCGAAAATTCATTCTATTTCAAAAAAGATAAAATTTTCCGAAAATTTTCTACTCGGGACTTCACATTTTCTCCCAGGAGAGACTTATAGATTCAGTAAACAAAATTGAAAAAACCACATTAGTGGATACAATATGACTCACATGAATCGTTCTAAACTCAGAAAATCTGTTCAACACTAATTAGAACATCTAAACTCAGAGTACAAAGCCAAAAATTAAGATTAGATTATAAGTTAGTTGAAGCCTCCCAAACCAAAACAAAGGAGTTCCCAAGCGAGGAAGGTACCATGTAGTATGAAATTGAGGGAACGGAAAATCTACAAGTGTACAAATGTGTCTCCACGCCCTACGTACAGGAATAGCATGAATGAATAAATTTTATGAAACAAGATAAAAGTTGAAAAAGGAAAGAAATATTTTCTGAAAAAGGACAACATTGCATTGAATAAAAATGGTCCGTATCAAAATCGAAAACATTCTATTTCAACAAGAGGAATGCTTACCTAAATTTTAACTCTGGACCTCACATTTTTTATAATAACTTCATCGTACATTTAGAAAATGGATCTAAACAGAAATTTAAAAAAATGTCAGTGAATAAACGAAGAAAATAATAATTCATGAAATATCTTACAATTCTCTCAAGCTTTCATATGCTCTAGTTTAACTCTTTGAATGACAAAATTAAGTTGTAATGATATACAGCTGTTCTTTCTTCCTAAAAATCATTTACTCCTACACCACTATGCAGGCATGAAAAACTCCGATCCAAGTAAATCTGCAATCGAGCTCCTTCATTTGTGAAGACCCGGGCAGATGGCAATATCTACTCGCATTTTAATCGCTTGCAGAAAATGGCAGTAGAAGAGCAGAGCATCGCTCACCATCTGCCCAGAGCGCGACCACGCCAGCGTAGCGCCGGACAAACCGGACCGGATCGCGTTGGGGTCAACGCTCGCACGAGCTGGGCGCTCTCTGGCTCAGGAAGGAAGCGCCTCCTGCTGGTGCTCGTGATGCTCCTGCTTATACCTGATGCCCCTGCTTATACCTGATGCTGCTGCTTGTCCCTGATGCTGCTTATACCTGGTGCTGCTGCTTATACCTGGTGCTGCTGCTTGTACCTGATGCTGCTGCTTGTACCTGATGCTGCTGCTTGTCCCTGATGCTCCAGCTTGTACCTGATGCTGCTGCTTGTACCTGATCCTGCTGCTTGTACCTGATGCTGCTGCTTGTACCTGATGCTGCTGCTTGTACCTGATCCTGCTGCTTGTACCTGATGCTGCTGCTTGTACCTGATGCTGCTGCTTGTACCTGATCCTGCTGCTTGTACCTGATGCTGCTGCTTGTACCTGATGCTGCTGCTTGTACCTGATGCTCCTGCTTGTACCTGATGCTGCTGCTTGTACCTGATCCTGCTGCTTGTACCTGATGCTGCTGCTTGTACCTGATGCTGCTGCTTGTACCTGATCCTGCTGCTTGTACCTGATGCTGCTGCTTGTACCTGATGCTCCTGCTTGTACCTGATGCTGCTGCTTGTACCTGATGCTACTGCTGTTGCGTGGTGTGATTCCTTCACCATGCTCCCCCACTCGCGCATCTCCTATGGCGCACGTCCACTGGTGCACCGCCACACGTGCCACAACACTCCACACACACTCCTGTCGTCACTGCCACGCACCAAAGCTGCAACTCTTTACTCTTAATTACAAAATTATTAAAATCTAGCGCTCACATGCCCTACACATCGCGCATCAAAAAATAGAGTTGATTGAAGCCCCTGTCGTAGTATACTGAACTATCCGTGATAGTTCAGTACCGAAAAAATAAAATACACAGCTGCATTGAGAATTATCAAAAATTAAAACCAGAGGTAATGATGTAAGAAAAAATGAATTAGATACATTACAGATCAATAAAAATTAAAATAAAATGTTATAATAACAGAAGAAAAAATTTATAAAACGGTAATGCATATCCAATAGTTTCTTCGTGCACGAAAAATGAGTGTGTTAGAAGCCCGCACACCTTAAGTTACGTCATAACAATATCTAGAGCTTTCGTGGAATGATAGTTCTGATATATGGTAATGAAGCGTGCTCTCATTTGTTTGGAATTTTTAATAAATAAAACATTTGATAGTAGTCTGACGGCAACCATCATGAACGGCATTAACTACCACTGCAATCTGCAAAGTTTACTGCCAGAAGTGTCATGTGAGATTTCGGTGTACGGCGTTCTCATTCCTTCGCAGAAGAAAACGCCTCTAGGGCTCAACTCGACCGATAGTGAATACTGCACTACTGTGCATTATTTGAAAATTTCCTCGAGGTCGTTTAATTATTCACTGGTCATGATCTTGATGGTCTAGGGAATCAACAAAATAGTGGAATATTAATACAGTGAATCTTTGGACGTTCAATTGAAATCCTACCTGACATTTAAAGATCGTTATTTTCCGACATGTTTCCGGTTTAGAAGATCAAAAGGCAGTTGTAACTCAGGAATTCAATGCTCCGCGGGACATGATTAAAAAAACTACAACAGAATTTCCGAAAGGAGGTTCCACTATTGCGTCGACATAGCCGGTCGCCGCCTAAATGATCCGATTTTTAAAAGCGTTTACTTAAAATCGCATTTATGAATGTATAATACGTTTGCGTCAAGTTTTTTCGTGTACCATCACTAGTTTCTCTTTCATCGAGCTTTAAAATCATAGCATCGCATTCCCTGTTCTTCTTGAATTAAATTTTGCAAAATACTTTTCAGGAAATCAACATTTGTAAGAGATCGTATCCACATTACAGCTTGCGAGACGGTTAAATGGTGTCTTTATTTGTACTAAAAGCATGGGAAAATAACTTACGCCATTTTATCCTGAATATAAGGCGTGGGTTTTTGCTCCATAAGCAGAGCGTGGACGGTGACATTCAACCATACAAGCAGACAAACAAAACTGCCAGTTTATTAAGCGTAGGATTTCTTACAGTTGTCTTCGAGCGACCGTATAATTGTGCGAATCTCAATCAGCAGCCTCTCAGAGTTACATTATGAACTTCATAGAACATATGAGTTAATTTATGTCAAGTATCAGATTCGTTGATGCAAACGTTTTCCTACAAATATCTTAACAGGAAGAAATTGCAAGCATTTAGGTATAGAGATAAAGTGGGCCACACGTTACCATAACGTGAGATTAATCGGTACGGGAAAAATTGGTTTTGGAATAGCCATTGAGGCCAACTTTATGAGACAAAGCTCCATCTTGCTGGACCCAGGCAATTTTTAGGTTCATTTATTCGCGCTCAACTAACAAATATTAGCACATACTGATTTTCATTAACAGTCACTGCATTACCACCAACATCTTCAAAAAATACGGACAAATGACTTTTCATGATTTGATGCTACACTTTCACTGTAACTTCAGCTAGGTAAAGTAGATGCTGAAAACTCTGAGATTTTCAGACGACCAGAATCTGTTATTTTTTCTATTAACTTCATCTTTCAGGTGAGAAGGAGTTTCGTGACTTGCTTATCTCCGATCTGAGGTCTTCATTTTCTTAAAGTCGTAGAAATGAGAGTGTAAAATTTCTCATCTTTTGAAAGTCCGCGAGATGGAACTCGTGGAGTTTGCTAACCTATATAGTTTAGCTAATTGTATTAATAAAATATCACCCTTATATTTTATCATCCTTGTATAAGGATTTTTCAAATATTTTTTCAGGATAATACTTCTCAGTGAAGTTCGAGGCACTCCTGGCTGAGTTGAACGTTTCTTCGCTGAATGTGGAGGCTGAGAAGCAACACTCCTTGAAACAAGCTGTTATAGTGGCATCGTTTAGACGGCCCGCTGTCTGCCACAGCATTGTTTGTTGGTTGTGGATCCGAAACCTTTGGATTTGGAAACTATGCTTTTATCCGAATGTCTATGATCACTAAAAACGTTCGAGTAAATTCTTCGCACGGTCATCATTTCTCCGTTACACTGTTGGTAAAATTATAATTTATGCTCACCGCTCTTTTGCGTAGGGTACCATTTCAACAGACCACGAGGTAGAATGGTACCACGCGAGGTAGACCACGGATGAGTTGGATGGATGGGGTGAAACGTGCTTTGTATATGAGAGGGGTCTGACTGTGGACGTGGCGAGAGGGATGACTGCGGACAGAAGTGAGTGGGGGCAGTGCGTAAGAAGGTAATTTTATTTTTGACGCGGTACTGGAAGTTGCCCTTAACCTATCCTGTGCGGGGGGAGGGGCGGCACTCAATGAAGCGGTCGGGGTAAACCAGCTATGGCTGTCGGGCCTGACTGTGGAAGGTGGTTGTGCTGGGCTGCTGCTGATCCTGGCAGTCTGGTGCGGCCAGTGCTGCCTCTCTCGCCTCCTAGTGCTAATAGTGTTGATTGTGGCCTGCTATCGGCTACCCTCCCATAGGGAGGAGAAGCCTGGTATATGTATGTATGTACCATTTCAATAGATAAATTCGTGATTTATGAGAGCAGTGCATTGTAATTGTTGGTAGATTAGATGCAACACTTAAGTCAACTTTAAATTTAACCTTTCATACAACATTGTAACGAATACTATCTTCATACTATTCTTGGTGTAGATTTTCAAATATAGTGTTACTAATGGGCTACTCAGTAAAGACGGTTTCTGTAAAAAGTTTTTTATATCCTTAAAAATTCAGTACAGTGATATCTTTACTGCCCGTGTTTTTTACTCTTCTGATGTATTCTTGAAGTGGATAGGCTGTGGAAAAGTCGTTCCTTTGTTGTCTGAATTGATTTGCCCATAGTACCATTGTCATAATCATCGTTGTTAGACTGCCACTGGTATCAGGTTTGACGAAAAAACTACCACTCGGCAAGACTTAAAAGCACATTGAGGTACAAATTCAACGGGAAATAAAATATATTTGAGCTGCTCGAAGAAGTAAATTTTGAAGTTCACTTAGACGGTAAAGAAGTAATTAAAACAAAAAGGTGAGCAGTAAATGTCCTGCAATTAATTTTCAGCTTACGTCAAACACTATCACAAGATACATCAATTTTCACTATCACAAGATACATTAATTTTACTAACATTAGCACAAGTTCGGGAACTTATGATGAACAATTTACTTACTAAATAAGAAATTGAATATACGTACTTTTCTGTGTCATTTTTCATTTTCTTGAGCTTGTTCAAATTTCTGTCCCCAATTGGACGTAGAGAGTTGATATTTAATGAAAAGTATTTTGTTTATCATACGAAAACTCTTTACTTTAATAGAGACTATTATTCTGTACATTTTACCTATTGCGAAAGAGTCCCTGATGATGCAACATATCAATCCAAAAACAATGGTGCACTTGGACTTGTTTATGATACATTTCGCATCTCTTAACTGAAAACCAAATGTGAAGCACTACAACTCATTTTTTTAGATACGATAAAAAAATTCGGTAGGCCTTATTTCGATTGATTCAGAGAGTACGCTTGGCAAGATTATAATTATCTAACGCATTTAGGAGTTAAGGTAATTTTTTTCTTGTTCAGAAGACAAAATCCCTGCTGTTGAGGACATGTTGATGTGCAGTTTTGACGGCGATGTACGAAAAGAAGCGTCTGGTCATCCTGCCTCCCTCGAACAATGGAAAGACATTCATGTGAAAAGGAAGAACGAAAAATATTTCATTTCTTTAGATACGATAAAAAATTCGATATGCCTTATTTCGATTCGTCCAGAGAGTGGGCTTGGTAAGAATCTTCGGATATGGAAAATGGCGCCAAAACAGGAAAGACACAGCACCAAGCCTGTGAATCATTCAGTGGGCCTCTCAGATCGCGATCTCAAGTGGAGAGAAGTGCCTTCGACAGATGCTCGCTCATCAGTCCCTTTTTCCAATGAAAGGTTATACGACGCAATGAATGTCTTACAATATACAATGCATAAAGTATTGGTGTAACCTTGGAGAGCGAGGAGTGTTCTGCTCAATTTCCTAGGACATTAAGAAAATTATTTAGCACCATAAATTAATCAGATATTGATTTCAGCTAGCAAGGCTCACGTACTCGCGTTTAGAACATGTGATGATGTTCAGCCTCACAGTTCACCTAAGCATTACAGAGATGTGCTTGTCACTCTTGCCCAACAGGGGCAACATCACAGCTCAGCTACAGTAACTTCTGAGCAGCGTGTTAAACGGTATCAACAATAGCGACACAACAGCTGTAGCAACGACAATATTGCTGATGCTTTTTTGACATATTCCTTATCAGATCTCTGCCGAGAAACAGCAATACCATCACTACCAGCAAGAGCAGTAATGACACCACTAGCAGCGGCAGCAGCAGCACCTACACCAAAACTACCACCTACACCAACACCAGCAGCTACACCAACACCAGCACCTACACCAAACCTAGCACCTACACCAACACCAGTACCTATAAAAAGAACAGCACCACCAACACCTACACCACCAGCAGCATCACCACCACCACCACCACCAGCATCAATACCTACACCAACACTAGCATCACCAGCACCACGAACGCCTGCACCAACACCAGCATTTCTTGCCAGCACCACCACCAACAACAGCATAGGCACAAATACAATCAGCAGCAGCTCCACCACCACCACCACCACCACCACCACGAGCACCGGCACCAGGACCACCACGAACAGCAGCAGCCCCAAAACCACCACCACCACCAGCACTAGCACCCCCAGGAGCACCACCACCAGCAGCACGAGCCCCGGCACCAGGACCACCACAACGAGCAGCACCACGAGCAGCACCACCACAAGCACCACCACCACCAGCACCTCCAGCACGAGCACCACCACCAGCAGCACCACGAGCACCACCACCAGCACCTCCAGCACGAGCACCACCACCAGCAGCACCACGGGCACCGCCACGAGCACCACCACCACCACCACCACCACCACCAGCAGCACGAGCCCCGGCACCAGGACCACCACCACGAGCAGCACCACAACACCAGGTGGCATACGGCCGGCCATGGAGTGCACAACGCGAGGCCATTACGCAGGGCACAGAAGGATGGCCCTGTCAGACCAGCTCTCCTCAGGCTTGCGTTTTTATTCCCGTCTGATTGAGGAGGTAGCTCCTTGAAATTGAATAGAGAGGGGCAACCCAATTATTTCCTAAATCATTCAAGACAGAAATAGTCGCAAGTATGATGAAGAACCTAATCTAGAAATCGAAGGAATCGATGAAACTTTTCAAACTCGTCAAAAACGTGCACCACTGTCAAATCTGAAGTTGTTTTCCCACAAAGCCAGATTTTCATTCCCCATGTTGCCCAACAATACATCCCACCCAAAGTAATGGACAACCAAACGTTCAATACTTTTCTCGGCTACGACGGTTCACAGGTACTGTGCAGGAGTAACACACCGTTTCATGGCAAAGAAAATAAGATAATTTAAAATTTACCCACTTCTATGAAATCAATTACGGGTATATGCGGGAAATGTATCGACATATCCTATGTAAATCGATATTCCAATTAGTGTTGTTCTATTTCATGAGATTGCAGTGTCTCTAACGCCCATGAATTATTTCTTTTAGAATTGTTGATTCAGCCTGCATGGCAGAGATATTAATGCGGGTAGATAGTTTGGTAGTCAGCAAATTTCGGTCTGTAAAGAATTCTTTTCAGTCCCTTAGGAAGTCGACTGTAATTTTCCTTAATGGTAATCGGCTTTTTACTGAGAATATCATCTCTGGCGCAAAATAAATGAATGGATCAAACAGAAACCCTTCTGGGCAACCTGTCCTATTAAAATCTTGAAAAGTAAACTAGTAGAAAGTGACTCAATTTTGAAGGCAATTACCGAAGAAGAAGCAATCAACCTGTGATCAATGGTAAAATTTTGTGCATGCTCACCTATTTTTTTGTAAGCCTCAAAATAGAGTGCTGCAAACAAATACAGGATGGGGCAAATCAAGTGTCCTAGATTTGAAAGGCGCGCGCAGCGGCTGTGGTGGTGACGGTAAGATGTGTGTGGTCACCACCGTCTTCCTGATGCCATTTTCACAAAGTGAGCTCACAAATGACATTGTATACTGATTCGAATAAAACAACAAATTATTCTGTAAATATTGTCTAACTTTTCTAACAGCCTTGCAAAACGAGGGTCATTCAAAGATCACAGACGTCTCAGTTCAATTAAAAGAAGAAACCGGAGATGAGGATTTTTCTGTCCTTTGGTTTGCGACGCAGAACTTCTCTAGAAACCCGAAGCTTAATTCACTCGCGTCTGAAACATGCCGTAGTACACGGTAACGGTAGATCAAAGTGAGGAATTACAGGATCGAGCAACTCTTTAGCCTTGTTCAATATTAGCCTTGCTCTGCGCCGAATTCATCAATATGAGACTCGGCTGGTGATTCACACGAAGCTGAAAATCCTGTTCTAGCACTTTTATGAAAAAATTAAAGAGCGATCGATTTCACAAAATGTAATTTCGCGTGTTGAATAAACTCCCCTATTATGATTCATTCTATAGCGTGTCAATAACCATTTCAGAGGGACTGATAGTTCCCGATACGTTTTGTGAACACTCTTTTTCTTAAGAATGAGCACATACAGTATGTTTATGATCGACGATGAACCTCCGAGTATATAAGGAAATTAAATTAGAACATGAACTAGTTTAAGCCTCCCTAACCACACGAAATGCGCTCCTAAGGGGGTAAGAGGGAGGCAACATTTAAAATGTTATTGAGGGCTTCCTCACAAGTCTCCTTGTGCATAGAAACAGCAAAATTTAAATAATTCACGAAACAAGATTAAAATTGAAGAAGAAAGTAACAGCCTCTGAAAAAAAGACAGATGAAAAAAGACATCCACTACAAAACTAAGAACCCTGATCTATTTCAGAACAAAATGCCCACCTTACCTGTAGCTCGGGAAATCATTTCTTCCCCTAAGAGCGCTAATTCCTGTACATACAATTTATTGTTGTATCCCCTGAGGGCAATATGCATGTAATTTCTCTCGTAATTCCGCGACCGATTTTACAGATGCGTGCAGTCCTCCAACACAGATCCAGCTTCAAACATTGGTCTAGAGGACCTCCTCGAGCGGCACATAAAAACATAACGCGAATATTGAGCAAGTTTAATAGCATGCGGAGGATGATTGCGGGGGCGGACCCTGAACGCGGCTGTCAATCCCGTGGCATTTTGAAGCGTAAATTACACACGTGCTCGAGCTGCGGCTGGCTATGCTTAGGCGCAATCTTAAGCGTCAATGAAAAAGGGATTTTCGTTGCTACGCTATCAGTTGCATCTATGGTAAAATGATCTCTGGTAGTGCGACTAGGAGAAGAATTTTAATATGATGCAAAATTTTATCTAAGTTGCCGATTGCATGAAAATTATGTGAACGCGGTTTAACAAAATATGCTAAATCACCTGGGGAGGAGCCTTGAATGTAAATGTTGGTCTAAAACCAACCCTGGCACTGTTGTATTTGTCTTCTAAATTAGATTAGATTAGATTATTAGTTAGTTTAAGCCTCCCTATCTGCAATAAAGGCGATCCAAAGAGAGGAAGGAAGGAGGCACCATTTAGTATTGAGTTAAGGGAAAGGGAAATCTGTGGAGAAAGGGCATAGAAACAGTAAGATGAGAAAGAAGTTCATGAAACAAGATCTAATTAAGTCGAAGAAGAAAGTAGTAGGTGCTGAAAAAACAGGACAGCAGTGAACCGAAAAAAGATGGTCCGTAACAAAACAAAAATTTGTTCTATTTTAACAAAAAGAAAGCCTACCTAACTTTTAGCTCGGGCCTTCACATAGTCCCCCTGGGAGCGCTAATTTGTCCCCTAAAGCTACCTGTACAATGTGTTCAATACGCTGCAAGTTTCGGCCGTTGTCAGTTGTTAGACCATGATGCATGTCTGATCTATGTAAATCTGAAAATGGACAAATATGGGCTTCCGTTCCTAAGGTAGCAAAAGAATCTTTGATATTTCAAGAGTCTCTGAATAGAAAGTTTGTATTGCATGCAAGAAAAATAGAAAAACCTCTCCCGCTACGTCACAACGCTGACAGAAGTTTGTGTTAGATGATCGTTACTGACGACTTTTGAAGAGCATTGCATGGAGCATAAAATATGAAAACGCCAGCCGCAAAACCCGCGGCTGAACTGAATGTTGAGCTTACAGAAATCGGCTGCAACAAAACAGTAGGAAAAGAGCTCCATACGCTGGGATTTTCAGGGCGAGCTGCAACGCCCAAACCCCTCATCAGTGAGGCAAATGCCTGAAAGAGAAAACGTGGTGCCCAAGCCATAAAACCTGGATTACAAACCAATGCAAACAGCCATTTGGTCAGACTAGTCTTGTTTCACACAGTTTCTAACTTCTTGTCGAGTTTAGATCTGGGAACTCAGTTCCGAGCTCACAATGCCGACTGCTTGCTGCCAAGAGTAAAACATGGCAGGTGTTTGGAGAGAATTTGGACAGCCATATCTTGGTACTCCATGAGCCACACGGGTATTAAAAAAAATGGTTTTGCTGGCAGGGATTGTTTGACCATTTTTATCGAACATGATCATCTCACGGTACAGTATTTGTTTTCGAATTGAAATAATGTGTTCCAAGATAATAACCCCCAATAACCCCCCAATAACAATAATAATCTGTTCAGACACATTGATCGCCCAGGACATATTTTGTTAGCATGAGGGAGGTTTAATGTGCCTCCCCTGGCCACCACATGCAGACACCAGATCTCCACATTATTATGCTTTGTGAAATCCTTCTCGTAGAAAGGCGAGCGATTGCTTTCCACATCCATTAACGTTACCTAGATTTGCCTCTAAGTTGCAGTAATAGAACAAAATTCCCGTAAAATCCATACAGGACCTACATTTATCCCTTCCAAAAAGACTGCAAGCTGTTTTAAACGCTCACGGTTTCCCTACACACTATGTTAGGCGTGGTAGTGTATTTTTTAGGTGTTTTCAAATTTCTATCCAATCGCTGTACATTATATTTCTTCTGCATCTCACAATCGGAAAAAGGCGGTAGGAATTGCACTTTCATTTCTAATAAAAGAATTTTTGAGTTGCCTGCAGTGAACTGTTTGTTTTGATTAATATACATCCATTTACAACTTCAAGAGCACGTACAATCTCAGAAGCAGCAAAGCAGGTGCAGTGCTAACTCAAGTTATGACGAACTTAAGCTCGGCTTGTCTGCTTCTTCAATCTAGCGACACAGCAGCAGAAAGAAATTTTGAGTTGTTTTCACAACGGGTGGTGTGTGGAGAGCGTCTAATGCATGAAAATTGAAATATTTCTCCTCCTGATATCCTGAAAGTGCCTCCTCATTTGTGAGATCCTAAAAAAACTAAGAAGAAACTTCATTCCGCATTACGACATTACTGTCCGTGTGCTACATCTCAGGAGGAATTGATAAAAACATTTTGGCTCGCTGACGCATGATTGATACGCAGTATCATCAATGATGCAGGATTACACTGCATCTTTCCCATGACCGCTTCATCATCCCTGAGTCCCGCGGTCGGAACCCGCTTAAGGGGATCATCTCAAGATTTTGACTATTTTCATCCGATTCGTTTGAAATTTGGCCAGTATATGTATTTGTTGAAAGTAATCTTTTTTTATTCATGTAACTTTTTCGATTTATGCCTTATTTTTTATGAAAAGTTAGTTTCTTGGTACATTTTTATGGACATTGTAAAAGAGGACTCGTCATTGAGTTTTGATGCTAGGACAAAACTAAACACAGTTTTAGAATCCTTGGAGCATTTCTAACGGAAGTACGGTTCTAAATTTTAGAATTTGTGATTTTTTTATATATACTCGTATGCGATATTTTATCACTAAACCAAATATACACAAATTTTTGGATTTGACACTGAATAAAAATTTGGGTAGTATTTGGAAGTTTGGAGCCGTACTTTTGTTAGAAATGTGCCAAGGATTCTAAAACTGTCTATGTTTTTTTTTCCTAGCACAAAAACTCACTGACGAGTTCTCTTTTGAATGTTGAAAGTTAGAGGTTTTGGGTATAAGCCATAAACAAAATTTTTTGTTGAAGTGAAATATAATGGACAATTTATTTAATTGAATGCTTGTTTCATTTTTATTTCGATAATCTCCATGCATGACTTTATATTCACACTGTGAATTTTAATTTACAAAAAAAAAAAATTAAATATTTTTTTTACAAAAATTTTGAAATTTTATATTTGTAGTCTGATTCTTATAAAATTTGACGACTATGTGTAACTTTGAAAAGAAACACAATTTCTTCTATTCATTTTTTCGATTCAGGCCTTAGTTTTTGACAAAATTCGACATATTAGTTTTTTAGTTCATTTTTATTGATATTTCAATGAATAGAACTCATTGAGTTTTTATGCTAGAACAAAAAGACAGTTTTAGAATCCTTGAAGTATTGTGAACAAAGTTAAGGTTTTAATTTTTTTATTTCCCGTTTTGTTTTGGTTTTTATATGGGGTCGAATTATGGTCGAAAATTCAGGATTTTTAGTCCTCTTACCCCCCGGGAGGGGGCCCAGGGGGGCCCCCTAGAGCCTTAAAATTTTAGGACCGAATAGTCCACCACCTAAGGGTCTATTTCCAACAGCAAAACAAAAAAAGCTCACCGGACCGACAGGGGCCTGGCAGGGGCCTGACATGATCCCCTTAAAACAAGTGAATCAGGAGAACGAATGATGAAAACGAAAAAATAATACACGAGAACAAAAAAATGAATCAAGTCAATGCAGCATGAAAATCATTCAAGAAAACAAAACGAGAGAGCAAAATAGCAATGCAAGGAAACAAACCAGAAAATAAACACCTAAACATAATAATGAATAAAAAACGTAAAACCCGAAAACAAACAGCTAAGCTTAAAAATAATACATTGACACATAATGAAGCAAGCCAATGAAGCAAGAAAACAAAGGAAGCCAAAATATAACATTTTGGCACTTTAACAAGAATATCAGGGCTATTTGAATCTCATTTCAATCGTTACGGGTCTGCGAACCGTACGTTTTCTGTTTGGCTATGAGTACCTACCTCTGTGTAGTACCACACTACTGCCGAAATACATTTTAGTTTGATAAATCAATAATATTACTCAATCGTTCCCACGTATTGACAAGAAACTCAAATATTAGAGCATCGTTTCAAAGAATGTGGAGTCTTTTTTCTCGTGTTAAAAACATGTATTTTCCCCGCACATCCTACGTAGAGGATGAAGAAGATGTCCTCAGTGACCCCTATAGAACAGGCTCGTGCGGCCAGTGCGCAGCCATGCAAGAAACTCTTCTCTGCAATTAGCGAGACTCTTTTTGCTGCAGCGTCTCGATGACACGCGATGAGGGACTTGTATAGAGCCAGATAATTTCGCCGGTTGGGTCATTACGCAAATTGGTGCTTGCATAATGCATTAGCTTGAGTTTGGCTATTTTGGTACATTGAATGTGGTGGCATATGGAGTTTAGGGAGGTAGCAGAGATCGTGTCGTAGCCCAACATATGCTACCACAGCCCGTATCTCCAAGAGCGAACAAAAACACAAACGGGCTCGAAACCTTTGACAGTTGTTCTTCTGCATTCGTCGCATGAAGAGCTAAATACAGATGTTTTCCTGCTGGAGTTTTGCATGCTCTTTCGTGCGCAAGTCGATCTCTATTCGCATAAATTTTGGTTAGAAGTGGGTAGCGAAAACTACCTTCCAACAATATTTTTCCCAGGTAGAAAATAAAGTTTTAGGTATTCATTTCATCAGGTAAAAAGTCTTTACACATGTACGAGCATAAAAACGTTGTGTTTTTCTGAACTTAATGAACAACTAAACAAAAAGTATCATGGGGGGCTAAAAATAGTAACCATCTAGAGTCAGCTAAAAAGGCCAATTGATGTGAGAAGAATAATGGAAAAATAAAACGTACATGAAATGAGCTGCTTTTTAACATACGCTGGAACTCTCAGAGAAAAAAAAGAGGAAAAATCAAGCACAAGGCCTAAACTTACAGTAATCATTCAGCAATTAAGCGTTATTGGCCCAAACGGTGGTAGCGAAAATACTTCGAGGACGCAAAGTGCTCAACTGAAATAAGCTAACGATGGCAGATACTATATTGCACACGATATCTGCATAGGAGCCCGCAAAACTAACCTCTTGAACATAGCGATACTGAAGGACTATATTCACAAAATAACTACATAGTGTTTGGGAACATAGAATTGAATTTCTACTCGAAAACAAAGAAGGCTTGAAGAGTACAATATAAGCAGCATGCAGCAAAAGATAATTTACGACCTACTGAACGAGACTAAGCTTTAACTGTAGTCTGTAGCAACATTCCCACTACTGCCAGCAAAACTAATTGGGAGGAGTCTGCAAATTATTGGCGAACAGAGGTTTAACTATTGGAACTTATCAAGATTTTTCAATTTTTGAAAAATTGAAAATCTTAATGAGTTTCAAAACCTTTGAATAATAATAGAGAAAAGTCTGATATTCAACACACTGAAAAAAGATTTAATGCATGACTATCAGCACAACTCGCAGTAGAAAGCTTGAGAACTTCAAGAAAAATGTTGATGATTCTGGCCGAGACTCATCCTTTTCACCGTTAGAAGCATGATTCATATTTTGGAAGTAATCATGTGCATGATACATATATTCACTTCGGTTCAGGTTTTTTCACTAAGTTACCGGCGAGTTCACGTGGAAATGCAGGCGTCGGTATTTCACTTGAAGTTGCAGGCGTCGGTTTTTCACTTGAAGTTGCTATTTCACTTGAAGTTTCATGCGTCGGTATTTCATGTCAAGTGCCGGGTTAGTACTACCATTGCAGTGGGCAGCATTGCAAAAACACAATTGTCACCACACGACGCAGGGCAGAGCGCACCCAGGGCCGGATGTGCACGCAGTGCAGCTGGCGAGCGGCCGGTGAAAGTAGATCTGAAGAGCAACTACGCAGAAAGTCGCCCATGGCGCGCCCTGGGATGTTGACCTCATGGCATGCAAGTGCCCCGGGGCAGAACTGAGAAACAATTTACGTTTTAAAACTGACACAACAGTTATCGGGATTTTAAGTCGACTTGGCTAAGGTACGAGCCATAGTAGACGTGGTACGAGATAGCCAAGTCGACGTAGAAAAACTGACGCTGCTAGCTTTAACGCTAAAAAGCGACAAATTGTTTCAAAATCCAGCCTCTGGGACAATTACAGAGCCACGCTCACAGCCGCGAGTCGGCGACCACAAAGGCGGGCACCTTCTCAGCCTGGCAGTACAGGAAGCAAGACAGAAAATAAGGTGACTGTGACGGAGCAATATAATGGCGCTGCTCTCGTGCAACTCATCCAGTGAAAAACTTTAACCCTCCAGTACTGATGGACCAAACTTTCCCCTAACTCATCAAAAAACTTAAGGAAGAAGTAGTCTATGTAATGTTTTTGAGTTGATGTTGAGATTCCCAAAAATTTCAGAGCGAGTATTTTTGAACGAGTGCGCAAAAATCAATATGAAGATGATCATGCATGCGAGATATCGCCAACAGAAGCAGTGAAAATAAAGCTTTGACAATCCAATATTCATTTAAATTGAATTTAAAGAAATCATTCGCATATATTTCAAGCCTGTCCGTAGGCGAAGGCGGAAGGAGAATTTTAATCTTGATGTTGACATTTTAGAGCTATGGACAGCATCTAGAAAAAATAAGATCGATATGATTTCAGGTATTAGGGGCTTGTTTTAAACCTTCAATTTTTACCGCACTCCGCTCATAAATCTAGAAAGCCAAGACCAGGCTTTGAGCACGGCTTGTGCATTTAGAAGTAACTTCAAAATATATTTTGCTGAAAATTATGCATATGATAAAGTGTTACATGGAGAGCACACTTGCTCATCATGTTCTTTACACTAAATCATCAGTTCGCGGCATTCATTTTCTACCAAGGTCATGCAGTTCTAAATTTCTAGCGGAACTGTTTTGAGCACGAGAATCCAGAGTTGACAAATTAGTAGTTTGTAGGTAAAAAATCTCAAGTTTAAGCGCTTTATCAGAAAAAGTTGACTACAAATGAATCTCAGCGTCTGGAACCCGTTAGGTATAGTCTTCATATGCAAATTTTGGTTGAAAAAAATATAAGAATTTGGTGAGAAAGAAGTTTAATATGGAAATGCTGTGAGGATCGTCGTACAGGTTTCTTTTATATTACTCAACGCAGTTGTTACATTTTCTATCGCTGCTTCAAATCCAGTTGTCAGTTGATTGCTAGCATTTCCTCCACTGCCTCTACGATGGATTGAAGCTCTCCTACACTTCCCCAACTAGAAGTGCATGAGAATTTCGAGCACGTTGAAAGTTATGTAGCTTACATGAAAATGAAAATATGTAGAGAAATACAACACCTATATGAATTTCTTCTACATGCTACATTCAGCAGAGGCAGGTATATAAGAGGCCTTTTTAGCGATATAATAGGAAAACTATTCTGCAGTCTCGTGCATGACAATTTTCAACTTTCTGGCAATTTTACCGCAAAAAAAGCAACTTTGAATGAATTCCAACAACTATATGCGTCGTGTACGATAGCTTTAAATTAAAAGCATTGATTCCGAAAATTTCAATCAATTATATATTTTGTAATGCTTGGCTTTTTTGATCAGTATAAACCCAATGTCCTTGAACTATAATGCATGCACATGGTAAGATAAAAAACTTTACCGTCTTCAGTAACAACAATAATCAATCTTCTTTCGCTCGTTCCTCGATAATCATAAAAACTAAATCGCAACATAAAAAAATTTTGAAACCAGAAATTGTAAGTGAAATTATGGTTGTGAACCCCGTAGACTACAGCGACCCTTATTCCTAAATTCATTTTTTTGCTGGAGTTAATTTAGATCAGAAGGTGAATTTAAGCATCCCTTACCACAAAAAAAGTATTCCCAAGACAGCATGGAGGGAGGCACCATTTAGAATATAATTGCGAGGACGAGGAATCTATGCTCGAGGGGCTTCCCCACCCTCCCTGCACATTCACTGAAACTGTTAAGACTGGGGGAAGTTTGTGAAACAAGATGAAAGTTGAAGAAAAAAGTAACGCAGGGAGAAAAAACAGAAATGAATTAAAAAAACGGCCCAAAAAAACTCATTCTATTTATACAAAATGTAGGCCTATCTAACTTTCAGTTTGGGACTTCACATCTTCCTCCAAGAGCGCTAATTCCTCCTGAAACAATAGTTGTATATCCTCATGAAACAATAGTTGTATATCCTCATGAAACAATAGTTGTATATCCTCATGAAACAATCTTGCTTGAATCACTTGGGAAAATTTTTCTCAATTTCACCCCCCGAAAATGAATAAAAAGCCTAGAGCAGCCTAGCATTTTACAGGGAGGTCATTACCACCAGATCTGTAGGCTTTTTACCGAGACACAGAGGCAGAGCGTAACTCTTTGGGGGATAACGATCCCGGTTCGATCCCAAATCTGGACTGCACCTTACGAGATGAAGCAGATCCTCCGGTAAAGCAGGAAGCAGAGAAAACGAGTGAAAGAGGGCATAGGGAAAAACCCGTAGCTCACTGAACTTACACCTCACTCCTTCTCCCGTATACCGTGAAGCTTAAGTATTATATTAATCCCAAACATAACTCGGAATATAAAATGAAGCAATCTATAATTTTTTCTGACTCTCCGTAGAACAATGTCTCTCAAACTTTCTGGCGTGTCGCAATTTTTTTTCAAAGTGATAGGGGTCGTTATGATGCAGTTCATTCACAAAATGAACATTCCGTGGGGAAAACAAGCCAATTCGGTGTGCATTTTCGACATCATTTGACAGAATATCATAATTGCATGGCTGCTATATGTACCGGATATAAATAAGGGTGTGTACTACAGCAACGAGCTATGGTAAATGTTGGTTAATTTGAAATACATCGTTATATAACGTGCATAATACGTTTATTTACACAATCTTTACCGTACGGCTGATGAGTACCACACTGAAAAGTTAAGTAATGCACAAGATGAAATTCGTTAAATTGTGATATTTCTTTCATTTACAGCAACTCGCCGCGTGTCGCAAAATGATGGCTCTAGAGCGACACAGCGGATGGCAGAGCACCGTTTAGAGGAACACATCTTTATGAGAATAAGCATTTTATAAAATAATTTATGCACCCTTTGTTACTGAAATTTTATCGGATAGTATCGCGCAGTGTGGATGATAACATTTTTTAGATATCTAAAAAATTTCATGAGTGTGAGATGAATAATGATAAGAAACAAGTTCATTCAGAGGCCTGTTCATATGTAACTAAGATTATTTTTGAAATTGTTGCTTCTGGAGACTGGAGTACTCTGGCGCATGCATTCCGAGCACTTCAAACTAAGCGAAGGTGCACTGTAATTTTCGATTGGACTATGATGCATATGTGCTAGAAATATGCTACTGTAAACAATCTTCGCAAGTAATAAACAATTAATTAACCAAAATATATAATGAGTAAATTTTTCTACAGCATTTACTGGTGCTAAGTATTGCAGGCTCAAATATTTTGCGAGGGTTTTAAAACTATTCTAATTGCTAGAGCTGGAGCCGTTCATCTTTCACAAGTGTGCTTTTTTAATATAACATACATTTTAATATAACATTCGTGCTCATTTAATATAACATATAATGACAGGATAATCTAACTCTTTCCCATGAGAATGATATTCAAAGTTTATCGTTTGCAGGAGAGTTTCATCTTTATTTTCCTCAAGTCTTGTAATCAGTTTCCTGCGTCAGGCAACACGTGGTGCAGGTGTTACTCCACTTATTTACGTGGTTGCCAACTGCAGCACGTGAACAGCATACGCTCCGCCCACCTCGAGTCGATGAGTACGGGAAACGTTGGCCCGCCCCTACGTGGGTGCCGCACGCACATCACAAGAAAGGATGTTTTATCCCAATCAAACATGATGCAGATCATCTTGTACAAGCCGTATTGAACATTATTGAGAAACACTAATTTATTTAATTCACACAACAGTGCACAAGTCCATCTTATCATGCCATTAATTTTAAGCCAATTAAGCTTTTAATGCATTCAATGGATCGTTTATAATTATATGGGACTTTTCGCTCTGCTCAAAAGTGCACGCGGATAAAAGTGCCGTACGCTCAAATCATCTTTATCGCTTTAAGTGGCCGAAAATACTAAAACGCTGTGATTAATGAAAATATGACTATACTGATATTTTAGCTCTAGCTTTATAAATACGTGCACCATTTATTATTATGATTCCGTTGTGGGTGGTCGTCGCCTACAGAGGTTAAATGTCCTTTGAGTACAGTGTTGAAGATTCGAGATTTTGTATTTCATACCCGGTGTTTCTCCCCGATATGAAAAGTTAACTATAATTTATCACTCGGCCGGGGCTCATGAGTCAAGAAAGGGCTCGACTGAGGAATAACTGTTATTGCGTCCTAGCTTTAATTATAAAGTTTTGGGAAAAATGATGCTCGATAGAAAATGTGTCAACTAAATTGGAATCATATATTATTTCCTCTTGTACGATCTCAAGAAGGAGTTGTGGCATGATCTCAGCTTAAATTTCAAACGCTTCCCTTGATGAACAAGCACAGCGAAAGAGTACTGTTACCAACGACGAAGAACAATTTAATACTAATTTCAAAATATTTTGTCACTCAATTATTTGGCAAGAATATTTGCATTGACGAAAATATTAGCTACTGATTCTTTGCCGTTGAAACAATATTTATGATTTATTGTTGCTCATGACGCACAATGGAATACAGGTAAATTTTTCATTAGGTAAAACTAAACTGATTCCCGCCTACTTTCTCTCAATTTGTTTACGAAGGAGATGTTTCGGAAAACGATGTTGAGGGCAGGTGTGCAATAAATTATTATTAGCTTACACCCTTTTCATTATAAGAGGTTATTGCTCAAAAAAAAATTTCAGGCCTGCATTGGGCATGTATCGGTTTAAACGTGACTTTGAAGCCGTACCATGCGGTGCATAAGACTCCGCCCATACCCGTCAGGTGTCAGGCGTGGTTGCCAACGCTGTTGTGTCGGCAGATGCGGACAGAGTTGCCAGCTAGGATTTAGGGACACGCTGCACAAATATGTAGGCAAGAATGCGAGTTACAGGTGTCAGAAGCGGGTTCACTGCTCTCGTGTACACTTGTTCATTCTTGCACCGGCTGTCCAGCGAGCAGCGTCACCCATTGCCGCTCCCCTCGAACTTGAATGGAAAACTGCAGAGTGATCTCGGTATAAAGCCGCATAATAGTGGTGACTATAGAACGTGTTTCATCTTCGTGACACCAGAACTATACAGTACAAGTTGCGTCTGTACTATCAGTGTTCCAATATCATGAAGCAAATCAGCTGGCAAGAAAGTGTTGGAGAAAATGCTGAAGCGAAGCAGCTCAAACGGCCCAGAAGGGTGAGTTTAGTGATTCGTGCTCTCTTAATATAACATATAATGGCAGATTTATCTAATTCTTTATCACGAGAACGTCATTCCGGATTTTCTAACAAATACATTTCGAGTAAGCTGGTTAACACAGTGGTGTCTCAAGGACAACTCTAAGGTAGACAGAGTTTCTGTATGTTATAACACAGGTTTTAATTAACTTTGTAAAATAGCTATAGGCCGAGGACTAGTTATAATTTTACGCCCGCTTTAAAATAATGTATAAATGCAAAATTGTCGACTATGCGACGTTAAGAGGTGTAGAAAATTGAAGTGTGTTTTTTGAGTTGTGTTCTAATACATTTTATATGGTTTGAAATTCCCTCTCATTTTGAAACTCAAAACCTCAATTCTGAATCTACAAGAATTCTTGAAGATTCTCATTGGTTGTGAAAAACTACTGACTCATTTTTTAATAATTATTTTTTATCATGATACCGCATATACAATCTACCATAAAACTACTGTATATGCCCCATTCGTTTTCTTTTAGCTATTTAGGCTTTGATCGTTCTCATGATTACATTAGATTAAATTATTTGTTGTAAAAAAATCTACTATTACGTACTCTATTTTTTCTCACACTTTGCAATCATTTTTACATTCACGTGATTTGAACCTTCCCAAGTTGATTATAACTCCCACTTAAATCCTGTAAGTTTTTCTGACGTCATTTCAGCCAGCAGAACGTAAACATTTAGCCAGGTAGCCAGCATGAAACGATTTACTTAATTAACTTGTGACGTGGAGCTGTTCTTCTGGTTTGGAAATTCAAACGGTAATTGACATCTTTATTCAAGTTCACGAAATGAACCATTTTTTATGATGCAACGTTCATTTCTTATTCTGTCAGTCAAAGCGATGAAAGGTTAAAGGTCAAATGAAGCAGCACTTTCTAAATGCTGTGCTATATAAAAATTTTAATCCTTAGAAGAATTTAAATGAGATGAGTTTGCCGCCTTTAGCATTAGTTCCATTTCAGTCCGCAATAAAATAACTTTACATTTGCCTTGTGAGTTTGCGTAAGGAAGCAAACTAAGTGAACAGAAACAAGCCTCTAACTGCGTTTCATTTCTACTTCAACAGAGCAACAAGCCGGCCATGGAGAGAAGACGGAGAGAGAGAATCAACGGCTGCCTAGAGCAGCTAAAGAACTTCGTTCTTGTGGCGGAGGGAAAAGACGTAAGTGCTCTTATGTTACAGTGGAACCTTTACTATTTACTTTCACTATTTATTTCACTATTTATTTGTATATGTATATTTTTATCAGACAGGCTACCTTCATTGCTCTAATATAACAATGATAAGGGATATTTCATAACAGCCGATTGTAATATTCAAATTTGATTCACGAAAAGCTGTCTAAATATAGCATGTCATGAACAGACGTATTCAATATTTCTCCATTTCTTCGTGCAGCCTGCCAGATACACGAAAGTTGAGAAGGCTGATATTTTGGAGATGACCGTCCGCTTCCTCACCGCTAAAAACCGCAGGCAAAGCAACCTACGCTCACCCACAGACTCGGCGCAGTACAAGACTGGCTACGAAGCTTGTATTGAAGATCTGAAAGAAATTCTCAGCGCCAAAGAAGTCCTTTTACCTCCAGAAATGAAAGAACGTTTGTTCGACCATCTTCATTTGACTGCAGCGGATAAAGGTAAAGAACAATCCACGTTTAGTGACGCGTTGACCAACGACGCATGCTATGCCTCAAATCTTGCTCAAGGCATCACCATTCACACAGCTCTGCCCGGTGGAACACACACGGGAAAATTAGCCATTAATTGCCAGGACCGGCCCCATAATCAGACCGTATACATTCCCCCCAGCAACACTTGGTCTCCACCTGTCGGCAACACACACAACATGGAGGGCTTGTACTCCCCTCCGTCCTCCCCGGAATCTTCGAGGGCTCTGAGTCCAGCATCTCCCAGTTCTAGTTTAACGTGTACAGTACTACAGCCTCATGACCCCAACACCGGTAAACTTTCCCGAGGTCTGGGAGACCGACGATACTGCATAGTGCCTCCCCAACCAGAGCTTATCGACACAAATTCGTCCAAGCAATCAGTTTCGGAATTATTCGAAGACGATAAAATTTTGATGCAGACGCACTCTAAAAATCAATCTGAAACCATTCGTGTTCAGTGTCCCAGTTCGCACCCTGTTTCACTCAGCATGCATCCTTGCGAAGGATCTCAACTCTACCCGGAACCTCAGTCGGTGCCTTTGAATTTGACCGCCCCGAAACCTAAGATCAAAAAGGAAGAGGAAGTGGTTGTTCCTCCTCAGTACTTTCGCTCAATTTCCCCCCATCTCCATGACAGGTCGCTAAGGCGGTCCCATTCATTGTCACAGCAGGAGCAACAGCAAATGTTGTTCGCTGAACACTGGAGGCCATGGTTCAACTGATGCACAAATTAAAATCCCAGTCAGCGATTGTATATCCTAAAGCTACTCTCTAACCAGACTACGTTCGAATTCAATATAAAAACTGAAGGTGACAGTGAACGAGTATGTCATTTAAAAGTCAAACGCGGCTGTGGTTTGCACAAAGCCTTTTTTATCAGGGTAGATTTTTATTGGGGTATAATGTTATGAAGACTGGAACATTGGGCTTTTGCTTTTCCCAACCAATGATCTCATTAAAAGGCATCATGTATAATGAAATTAACTACGGAGGCATTCTTGGCATGTATTTCTTTTAAGTTTTAGCATAGGTGTTGTAACCCCTGTAAGAAAGCGGTAACTGTTGTGCTATTCTTACCCGTTGGCCAACTCAGACTCAGAAAATGTAGATTAATGTTACAGTTTTTACATTCTCTCGTCGTTGTTAGATGCTATATATAGAGTAGACTCCATTCGCAAGCAGGCTTTTATATATTCTGGCGTCAAAAGAATTTGTGAGATGCAGAGTATAGAACTGATGTATTGTCTAATTCAAGAAAGGATCCTGTTATACTGAAAGTTTGTCAAATGCGTACATTTCCATGAGAAGACATATTCTCGAACCCTCGAGCACACTAACTATAACTGACGGAAGAAGTGTTATGTACCGAACACAACATACGACTTACCAGATATATATCTACATATATGCAATGTGTTTTGCCAATTAGTGGTATAAAGAACGCCTGCTCAAATGCTCCGTATGTATTTTACTGAAAACTTCATTCTAAAGCCATTGAGACACTAGTCTTTAAGTTGTTGTACTTGTAATTAGTTAATAACTCTCTTCATTAAGCTATCATATCATTAAGGGGTTCTTTCAAGCAGATGGAGTTTGCTGAATATTTCAACTCATGTTTACGCAGTGAAGCCACCTCTATTCAGCCTCGTACTTATTTCGCTGCTCAGTACAAATTAGTATAGAATTTCTTATAAAACAGAATTTCTCCCATGCTGATGACTTTTTTATCCTTTCAAAGTTTGCCACGTTTTCCCAGAACATAGGCGACACTGGGGTATCCATCTGACAATTTCTTTCGCCGCGGTATAAATAATAAGCATCATTCAATTCAAGTAGATGCTAATTTGTTTAATTATTTATTCGCCAACGGATCAATTCTTACGGTTTTGGTAGCCAAAATAATTATATTGCAGAACAGTGGGCAAATATATCTACTTGTAGATAAAGTCTGATACTATTGCGCGTAACATCCACCAAAATTGTACACGAGCCATTGTCGTCGGAGTTGGTTCTCGCGTACATATAGTTTTGTTCATGCCTGTGTGGGTATTTAAATTATCAGAGTAAAAATCTTTCCAGGAGGTCTAAATGCTTCCTTTAGACTTCGAAATTTGGGAATTCTCACTAGGGAATTTATTTTAAGGTCAAGAATACAGCCCTGGAGAGATAAGAATTTCGTTCTCATTTTTCATAAAAGCTCGTCACCGTGAACAGCGTACGTACATGGTCATTTTCCAACTTTTACCTCAGAACGAGTTATTTATACCTCTACTATATATACAGAACGAGCTATTTATTTAGTTATTTATACCTCTGCGCGTTATTTCTTCTCTACCGTAATTTATGACATTTATAATAGTTATGTTGGCGATTGTCGGAGGCACTTTCTCTAGTGCTCCAAGTCATTATTTGAATAAATCATCCATCATTTTACTGATCTTTAACTATTACAGAAAAACAGTGAATTGTGATTCAAATTCAAATAAACTTATATCCAAATAATAGTTACAAAATGAATTATTTTCAACTCATGCGTACAGTTTCTGTCCAATGTTTCTTACTTCTGGAAGCCAGTAATGATATTTTACTGCAGATTTGCTAAGATGATAAGTTATTTTAAGCCTTGCTAGCCACAACATTGGCTTCCCCAAGAGAGGAAGGAGAGAGGTACCATTTAGCATGAAATTAAAGAAACGGGAATCTATAGAAAAGGTGTGTCCCCATCCCTCTGCATACTGAAAAAGCATGATCGAATTTTTTTATGAAACATGGTTGTACATAAAGAAGAAATTAATACATAGGTACTAGGTACTGAAAAAATGGCAGCAGTATTGCGAAAAATAATTAAACCCCAAGCCCCAAAACTATTTTATTTCAACATAAGGAAGGCCTACCTTATCTTCAACTTATCTTCCTCTTGGAACGCAATTCCTGTAGATACAACAGTTGCACCGACTGAGATAATTTCCTCTTATATTCCCTCGCATAAAAGATGAAGTTAATTATGAAGAAATTGGATCAGATATAAAATTCTATTGATTCAGATAATGATGAGGAATATGTAAAATCAGATGCACAAAAAACAATAATATCACAGACTATAGTTTTACCTCCAAGAAAATTTTCCCATTGGTTCGTGTATTTGTCTTCTTTTCATTTAATTGATTAATTAAACAAAAACTCGGCATTAAATAATGTAGGTATAAGTGTCCTATTTCGCATCGCTAAGTTATACCTAAAAAGAAGAAACAGTGTATTTGGAGTTAGCCGAGATAAGTTTTGGTAAAATTAGAGCTCGTAAACACTTTGATCATAGCGATCTTTAGAGAGATTGTGTCATGCAGTTCAACCATTTCGCTGGAACAAGACACCAGCAAAGAAAACTAATATTTTAATTTACCTAACGGAAATTATGAATCACTTAAAAAACTTTGGCGTGATGAAAATCTTTTGAAGCGTAAGCCAGTGTGATTGCAGTCGTGAGAACTTGAATATGCAGAGCATTACAGCTTCACTTTCCGTAATGCAAAATATGTTTCCTCACAGATAATAAAAGTGTAAGTACCTAAGGTGATAAAATACCCCCACCGCGAAACTTCTACATGCGACTGCATGGTATTTCGGGGTTATGAAAGCATTCATACGTCGCGCAAAAAATTTACCGGTATATTTTCTCAGGACAATTCAAATTTCACCCTTTATTTAGAAAAACAGTGAACGAACTAGTCAGCTGAAATATATAAGGAAGAAATCGTTTATTAAAACTGAAGATAATTTAAAAATTGCTCAGTAAATTATTGCTTAGTGACTCCAGTTATCACCATGATTTATTGACTGCATTTGAGCGAACATAACAAACACATCGCAAAGCATTTAGGAACCATGGGTGCCACGGATGGCAACTGTAATTTGGGCAAAAGAAAGCCCTGGGAACTATTTACCACTAAATTAATATTTATTAAACGATAACCTCAGAACAATACCGTTAATTTCTTTATAATGTTATTGATCTAATTCAAAACGACCATTTTAGGAATTTATCTAAAAACATCACCAATATGCACACATGAGATCGAGCACAAGGGTATCACTGCCTTACCTTTCCCTGCGACCAGCTGCAGCTCACCTGAAGGAGAAAAAATTTTCATTAATGAACTTAATTTCCAAGTTTTATAGAAATAAAACTACCAAGCGCTTTAGCTAATAATTTAACGGAAGTTTATTCTCACATCAGATTTCACGTCTTGAAGCACGTAAATCATTAGTATAGGGGCGTAAATTCTGGCCGCTCGATCACATTTAACTCCCTAATGAAGCCATTTACTGACAAACGTGAGCCTCCCTCCAAGAACTAAGCCATTCAATATCTTTACTTTACTGATTTCGCAAATAGATAATTTCGACAATAAGTGTGCTATCCATGTTATAGAATTTACAGCCTCATATCAATTAGAAGAAATAAAATTATTGCTACTAGTGTTTGAATTAGAATCATCAATTGTTTTAACCTCGCTAATCAAAGCAAAAGTGTTCCCAAGAGAAAGGGGAGAGGACACTTTCTTGTTCCCAAGAAAGTGTTCCCGTGTGTACAAACCCCAATTTAGCATGGAATTGAGGAAACGGGGAATCTATGGACGTGTCCCCAAAATTTTGCAGGCAAAAACAGCAAAATTTGAAGAAGCTCAAGGTACTTTCAACAATTTTATTAACGATGATAGAAAATGTTTCTGAACTAAATAGGTCTTTGGAATAGAACTGACTAGTGATGAAAAGGCTGTGTCCTAAACTGCAAATCTTGATGCTCCTAAAGAATTGATGGAAATTTCGAACTCAGGCTGATTTTTTTTTAATTGAATAACTTCTCCAAATAAAACAACAACCCTTTCTTTAATAGCAATATTGTTAAAACACATTCCCATGCGAATTTACTAAAAAAAAACAGAAATTCTGAAGACTCATAAACTAAAATACTTATCTTCTGTTGGAGTACAGCACGGAGAAGAGGTCCAAAAAAGAAAGAGCAAATCTACTTCACAAGGTAATTGAAGGACTTGCTGCGTTTTACTTCGGTAGTACCAAGAGTTAATTGAGAAGGCTCCTAATGTACCACGTAAATAAACTTACTTGATAATTGATCACGTTGTGTCCTATTGGCTAAGGAACGCGTATTACCGACGGTGACAAGCATAGAGCGATCATCTCAGTTAAGTGGGAGTTTTTCAGAAGCCGAGGAGACGTACGCATGACAAACGTCAGTGCCCGAAGACGCTCACTGCGACAGCCTTTGTGCTCGCTTGCAATCGACTTCCAGATCTCAAACGAACTGAGGTGTCTTACTTCCGTGAGGAAAATACCTCCGCTATCATGACTCTTCTGATGCAGGGAAAACTTTTCACTATCGGGTATGCTGTAATGTACGTCTTCAGATTAGATTAGATTAGATTAGTCGTTAGTTTTAGCCTTCCTACCCAGCAACAAATGCAATGTACGTCTTTCTTTGCATAATTTTATAATCACTTGAATTAATATGTACAAAGCTGTGCGTGTTCATTTATTAGCTCTTTATAAGTTCATCGAGAAAAAAAGAGAAAAATTTATTCAATGTTAAAAAACATTGCTTACATCTGATAGTAATAGAAACATTTTGCCTGTGAACAATTGGTATATTTAAAAATAAATGAATTGTAAAAATGAAAACACTTCATTTCTACGCAGCTCATCAGAAAAAAATCTAAGATTTGTAAGCCAAGGTAAATCAGAAAACAATTGGGGAAAAATAAGCCTGCACGGAGAGGGAACAATGTGGGAAGGGTTCGAGGGCCTTTGGGAAAGCAACCCCAATATTCTTATCATAAATACATGAGCGTGATGTAACCTTGCAAAATAATAGCGATATACCTTCAAAGAAATCGCACATTTGAACGCCTCCTAAGGGCACTGAAAAAGTTGCCGTGTGTACAAACTCGGGTCGGGCATTGTATTCGAACATATGTATTAGCGAAAACTAAGCTAAGGAGGCGGTTGATTATTTCCGCTACACCTAGTGAAATAAAAGAAAAGGAAAAAAGAAAGGAAAAACAGTTCATTTCCAATCAAGATGCTACACAAAAAACATAATTGGTCTTTAAAATGTCTGAACATAAAGATCCTTAGTTGATATACACACATGGGTATCGTAGTACCCATGTCAATAGTCGAAACGAAGGCTGTGAAATAATTTCGCATATGAAAAATAGAATCATGATGCACGCAGCTTGTAAACAAATATTTAAATAGAATATGGCAACAGACACGAACCAAATGCTCATCTTACGGCGCTCAAAGACCTGATAATAAATGAGATCAAAACTGTTCACTCTGAAATAAATAACTCATTTCAAAATACAATTGTTAATAACTTATTGTAACATTGTAGAGCATTACTAACGTAGTTATTCATGAACTAAGTACCTTAAAAATATTTCTTTAGATTAAGTGGTTTTAAGCACTCATGTAATCTAAACATAGTCAATTTTTTTATTGTTTATGGAAGAAATTTCGTGCAGGCACGTAATAGGGAGATCCAAATTTACATGGTACTGACTTCTTGCTGCCAAACTTTCTTTGATGTTCGAAAGCTTGGTTACATTCGCCCAGAAAATGGCCCAATTACTGTTAAAACGATGATTATAATATGACTCAGTCGTCGAACGGAGTTTCAAATTTGAGCCTTTAACAGGAAACCTAGAAATCCCTTACTTGTAACGTAATACTTATTGCTCAAAACAAATAAATATTCAAAATACAGAAAGTTTCAGCAAGTACATAGAGATTTCATAACATTTTGAGCGCTGCTTCTTGTCCACATGTGGGTATTATGGACGGGAAGGAACACGCACGAGAACACGCAGTGTACAGTGCCACTCACAAAAGACATTCCCACACACACACACCGGTCGGTGCTCCGGGCCGTGCGCGCAGGTATGCGATGCACCTTATCTGGCTCGCGGCTACAGGACCATTTTTTAGCTTGCTTACATTGTCAGCAGAGTTTGGAAACATGAGGTATTTTATGAAATTTCAAAGAAGGGGATTTGAGGCTCTTTCTCCCACGCTCTCTGTTCTCTAATTGTGTCCGAGCCAACCATGAGCCGGTGCGTAAGTTCCCTTCAGAGGTTTTGATCCAATATTTTTATGATGTATCTCAGAGCGTTTACCTCAATGCGCTGCGGGATGTTAAAATCTCTGATGACGGCAGAGGGGAGCGTTTGAGAGCGGTTTTACGGAAATTTGACCAATTATGAGACCACACAAAAGCGGTATACTGGAGTCAGACTTGTGTCAATAGATTCAAGGTAGGAAAAGCTCTTTTTTACGGTACTAGGGAATTATAATTCTCCCGAACTATTTTCAGCTTTCGGAAGCATAGACAAATCGAGACCAAAATCAAGCTATAAAATTTACACAGGTCCCATTTTAAAAGTTAACAGTTTCCTAAGGCCGAATGAGTACAGCATTCATAATTTTAATATTGACATAGGTGGGGTGGATTTTAGATTAAATAATTGTTGATCGGTTTGATTCATTTTAATAATGCATAGCACAGCACACACAATAGAACTCAAAATTACTTTGACAAAAAGTGTACACATTCTCAGTTATACTAAGAGCAAACAAGGTTTCTTTCACAAGTAATAGTTTCAGTGATAAATTCGAGTTCTGTTTACTGCAATCTTACATGAAAAGTTCTTTTCTTTGATGCTCGTTATTCGTCAGAACAAATGGAAACACTGCAAATGTAATTTTCCATTTTTGAATGTTCTTGACTGACGAGCAGGCTCTTGCCGATTAAAATACGTTTCATCGATACGACCATGTTCTTATATACAGATATGCTAAATAAATTCTAAGCATACTGCTAATCTAATCATGAAACTTTAAAACGAAAAAAAATTTGAAAAAATTACTTACTAACAAGTAAATTTTTGGCCAGCGGAAGCATCTGCGTTGTAATCTAGCCGTATGCATTATTTACAGAACCCTGCGCCAACTCTTGCAAGAAAACGATGCACTTATAGAGAGACTCAGCTCCTTCAGAGAGACGCAGCTCTTTGAGAGAGACGCAGCTCCTTCAGAGAGACGCAGCGCCTTCAGAGAGACGCAGCTTTTTCAGAGAGACGCAACTTTTTCAGAGAGACGCAGCTCCTTCAGAGAGACGCAGCTCTTTCAGAGAGACGCAGCTCCTTCAGAGAGACGCAGCTCTTTCAGAGAGACGCAGCTCCTTCAGAGAGACGCAGCTTTTTCAGAGAGACGCAACTTTTTCAGAGAGACGCAGCTCCTTCAGAGAGACGCAGCTCTTTCAGAGAGACGCAGCTCCTTCAGAGAGACGCAGCTCTTTCAGAGAGACGCAGCTCTTTCAGAGAGACGCAGCTCTTTCAGAAAGACTCAACTTTTTCAGAGAGACACTGCTCTTAAAATGGCAGAAAGATACAACTCTGGTTTAAAAAAGAAAATTTTACAGAAAGTGGCGACTCATACGGAGAGGTACGCACTCTTATAAACAGAAGTCACCGAGCCCTTCGTAAATGCAGATTGCGCTCTCACGCAACTCTCCGAACGATGCATTTTAGATATTTCCAAGGAAAGAAGCTGTATGGTCCCATAAACTTCAGCTGTTCAAGTATACAAATTTATGCCCGAAAAGGAATTATTTCCTTGATGCGTACGGGCCTGTTTTTATACTTCATCTAGCAGATCCACGAGCCTATACAGGAAAAGAAAACAAAGTTAACGCTCGCTAGCTCCCACAAAAGGATTGGATGAAAAAAGGGTAGTCCCTACAGCGGAGGCTGATCGCAGTTTTTGCGGAAACTTATCGTCCAGAAACTCGTCTCTACAATGCCGCCTACAGAAGGGTGGTGGAGAAGCGGCGTCGGATCAGCTCTCACGAAAAAATGGAAGTTATTTTAGTGTAGGAACGTGGTTCATTCCAGTCTTCTACACCATATTTAACTTTAATTTCATATGATTTGAGCGCTATTACGAGAATAACGTTTGCTGGCGATAGGCAGAAGAGGCGAATTCTATAATTTTTTATTCATAGCTAGCTAGTATATATGGTGATTGAGGGGTTGAATTACAAAGATTTCACGATCTCTATACTTCACTTCACTCATTTTTAGAGTCTTTTTCACAATCACGTTGTGCATACTACTTCGTTTGCTGATACCTGCTTACCGAAATTATTTTTTCATTATTCATTTGAAGAAGCATCAGACGACCAATTTACGTCATTTTGAAGCCCCACACTGTAAAAACCTAGAAATCTACTTTCAGCTCATGCTTTTTTTTCATTATTTTTCTTGAAAGCATCGTGGTTTCTTCCTTTACAACTGTGAAAGGCTTTATAGCAGTGTATCCCGAAGTTTATTTCATTATCTTCACACATGCAGGATTGTACAGTGTTGCAACGTAAGCATATACGAATACGAAAATTGAAATAATAATTTTCTACGGTAATAATATAATAGCTCACCGACTACGGGCATGTAATAATGTTAGAGCTATATATAATTAGAAGCTCAGATTTATCAAAACGCGTCGCAGCTCAAAAAACTTTGATTAAGCTCAATAAATGGTGACCTAAGATAATTAGTTAAGATTAGATTAGATTAGATTAGATTATGAATTAGTTTGAACCTCCCTAACAAAAACAAAAGTGTTCCAAAGAGAGGAAAGTTGAAGGCATTATTTTGTATGCAGTCCAGGACACGAAATCTGATCACATGGTGTGTTCGCACACAAGATCTTCCACGCATAGAAACAATAAGTTACGACAGAAGTTCATAAAGCAAGATAAAAGTTGAAAAAGAAAGTACTGAGTGCGAGAAAAAGGGCAGCAATAAACCAAAAAAAGTTGGTTTTTAATAAGACAAAAAAAACCATTCCATTTCAAAAAATGATCCTACTTCGGCCTAGAAAAATATAACTTTAAGTTGAATAAAAGTCTCATCAAATTTTAATATTTCACCACTGCACGCAAAAGTTCTCATCATGATGCTGAGATGCCTGTTCATCGTCCCAGGTGCTGTGCCGTCCGCTGCATTCCAGGCGGTGTTGAGGCGCGCGATCCCCGTTTTTACGGCCCTGCCGACACCACGTAGCTGTCTGCTCTAATTAACTCCCTCTCTTGTGCAGCGCGAACCCGTACACCAAGGAGCTGCCGAGCACAGAAGAAAGGTAGGGGTTCTGTGTGCTCGGACCTACCTGGGAAGTCGCAAATACAAATTATTTCTCTGTGATATTTCTAGACGACATTCATATTTTTTCTGTTTTGGTCGTATTATCAAGGGATTCATCGATCGCACATGCTAAGCGTTGTTACTGAAATGATTTCAGGTAACTAAAGGCAAGGCTTTAAAGTTTATTAGCTTAGTGTATTAAAATTAGCGCAAGTACTCGAGTTCTGTATAATTTGTATTTTAAAAAATTCTCAAGTTTAGGAATGTCGCATTGATTCTCAAATTTAATCAAAGCGCGTTCTAAATACGCAAAATTAATTTTAACGACAGTTGTTTAATTTTTACAAATGGCCTCAATCGAAAACAAACTAAACTGCCTTCATACGTTTCCCCGCATGTTAGTCCAGTATAAAAATTAATGCAAAACAATTCTACCACTTCCAAAACTAAAAGCTAACTCCGATCTTTTGAGCAGAAGAAATAAGTGAAGCGGTCAAAACTTGGTAAGCCACAGGCACGCCGCCACCCAAGATGTTTATGCGGTGCTTTAGAGCATCAGTTCGCTAGAAGCAAACGAGCGCGCGCTAAGAAGAGGCGCCTGTCAACACACAGCCACCTATTCTTTTTTGACATCGCGCGGCTGCCTGTAAAACACAGGCTGCTCGCTCCTGGAAGCTCCTCTTCCTCCCGGTAATTAGCCCTTAGGACTCCAGTTCAGCTGGACTCAACCCATAGCAAATGGGAATTTTTTGCCTCGTGTCTTGTTACATGAATAAAGCGCTCGTGGTTGTTCATGAGCAACGTTTGCCAGTGATCTACAGGATTTGTTTTCTTGTTTTAAATGCGCAGGCTTTAATGTACTTCTTAAGTTTTTGAGGTAACCGTATCTAAACTATTTCTAGACTATACGATACCATTTAGTAACATTTAAAATTTTCAAACGCGCGAGCTGTTGCTGGAGTTTTACAGGATAGATCATTTAACGGTCGGGTTGGAAAATACACGCGAAGATTTGGTTTATACATTTTTTGTGAACATGCATCATTTTGAATAATCTCATTCAAATACGTTCAAAAATTATATCGAAGATACCTGTAAACTTTAATTTAAAGCCAAAGGCTTACGTTTTCAAAATAGAAGCCTTCTGCTTTTCTGCTTACCAAAAAAAAATCTTACAGTAAAAAATCAAAACCTAAGGCCTGTATCAGATTAGAAAAGTCAGTCAGAGTAAGCGTCCATAACCACAACAAACTTTTCAGCAGTTAACCACAGAAAGATATTCGTGACAGAACTCAAACCTATTCTATTTCAACAAGACGCAAGTCTACCTAAACTTCAGCTCAGGACCTCACATCTTCCTCTCGGGAGGATTAATTACTACGGATAGAATAGTTTTATTCCTGAAGGGCAGAAAAACCTTACGTCTGCAAGACAAAAACCTTACGTCTGCAAGAAAAAAACCTTACATTTAAATTTCCAAAGCCTCGTGTTTCCAAAACCGACCCGTATTTGTACAAAATCAAAGCCTATTTTTAACTCAGTTGCATTGAGCGGAGAATATGTTACACCCAGCATTTGCATGCAATGCGCTCAAGTCAAGCAACAATTATGTCATATCAAATTAGTGAATTATTTCTCAGTCAATTTCGTCCACGTTTACATCACTGCCATGATAGAAGTAGTCCTAATACAGACAGCTTCAGGGTTAATAGAAAACAGACAAATAATTCTGTCCCACAAATTTGATTCATGAAATGTATAAAGTTTTTTCAAGTGTCTCAACATAAAGATCCTTAGTTGGTAACCATAAATAATTAGTACTAGTCCACTCCCCTTTATTAGAAAGAAAGAAGGCGAAATGGTAGAAAGGTAATCTCTCAAGAGTTGATGAGGCCGAGTGCACACGGCCCGTCAAAAATGTATAATAATGTTCGACAAATCACATGGCACACGTTCCTATTTCCTCAGAATTTACGTGATATGCATTCCTACTCGAATTTTATGGATTAAATGAACACTGGAAATTGTGGAGTTAATGAAGCTTGTACCACAGATACGCTCATCACACACTGCAGGCTGGCTTTGGACAGACGACAGACAGACGGACTCTCCTCTTATTTTAATATAGATTGTAATAGCACTATCAATGGTTGAACAAAAGTTTGAGACATAAAACGCTTTTATTAGTGTCCATTTACGTTAATATATGAGCTTAGGCTTTCTCTATATTAGAAAATAATTTAGGAAGTAAAATCGACAGATGTAAATAATTCTGCATCCAAGACTGAAAGGTTGACGGGGTAGAAATTTGGAATTATCTTTTCGAGCTCACGTGTCGAATAGTAATACCTGGTAACTAACTTGATGATCACTTCGCAACTCCTTTATCATTATTCAAAATGACCATTGGATCAGCATGGCTGTGAATCAAATTGCAAAGTTTCCAACAACTCGACAACTGGCCTCTTGACTAAATTAGACAGATACGAGTGCATACACGGTGCAGGTACATCAAAGGTACAAGTACCATGCAAGGTACAAGTCCTATGCAAGGAACAGATGCATTCAAGATACAAGTACCATTCGAAGCACAATTTTAAGTACCATGCAAGGTACAGGCACATGCAAGAGACAGGTGAAGGTACGGCAGACCATCCTATTACAAGTAACAATGAAATAGCTGAACGCAAAAAATCAAGAAATTTATACAATCGAATTACAGTAATTCGATCGATATTTCTAAACAATATTGAAAATTTTAACTTCAACCTCGCAAATGAATTTTGACTAGATTATGAGAGTAAAAGTTAGTTTAAAGCCTCCTTAACTACGACAAAGGTGTTCTCAAGAAAAGGGGAAAGAAGGAAGAGAAGAGACCATTTAGTACAGAATTGAGGTAATGGAAAATCCATGCACAAGGTGTGTCGTCGCACCATGCGCATAGAAACAGCAAGGTTGAAAGAAGTTTATGGAACAAATGAAAATTAAGGAAGAAAGTAGCAGGTGCTGTATGAAGGACAACAATAAATCGAAAATGATCCTTAATAAAATATAAAACTTCTACTTCAATAAAAGGAATGCCTACTAAATATTCAGCTTGGGACTTCAAGTCTTCCCCAAGGAGCGAAAATCTCCATGGGTACTAAACTTGTATCCACTGAAGGCGAGTTGAAATAATATATGATCCATTAATGAACATAAAGCTTCCTTTTTCTTTCCTGTTTGAGCTTCTGCGTATGGCAAAAAATTTTTCTCCAAAAATATCTTCAAAAATTAACAAATTTTTATCTTAAAATACAGATTTGGAACATAATTTTCTCTTTGAGAAACCGAAGGCTCTCAGTTTCAAACTTAACATTCTGCACCACATTCCACCTGCTCCTATTAATTGCTATCGTTTTTTAACGGCAACAAAGAACGGTGAAAGCAAACAGCAGACTTTTAGCCGAGTTTTTGCTCAGGAGGGACGAACCCTCCAGGCACATTTCCTGCACGCTTTTTCTATAAATCAAAATTTCCAGGTATACCGTTTTTTTGGCCTCACTTCCAGAGTTTTTTCGCTGCGCAGGCAAAGGCATATCAGCAATATTGTTTACGCTGAGTTAGTTCCTTTAAGGAAACGATCAGGTTCTTTTTTTGGTGTCTTGCCTTTCAGAAGTTCATCAAGTTTTTCAGCACCGAATACGACACATGTTCGTACTTATCTAACGCTCCATCGTGGCAGCTATGGCAATATAGCCTTGATACCCGCGTTCCTTGAGGTGCTGTGCCGAGGTATGAAAGTGCGTGGAATGTTTCCAACATCCACGTGGATGAAAAGAGTTCCTATCCATCTATAGCTGTAGGTTGAAAAAATAGCTCTAAAATTAATTCGCGAGGATGTTTTCACGACTGAAATAATTGTGTTTTTTTCCGTAAAACTACGATGGAAACAGATCGTTCCTAATTTTTAAGGGTTTAAAATGAAAAATACCATGAAAATAAAGAACTTTATGTTGGAGAGCAATATTCAAATGCGCGATTCTCCTAAATTGTAGTATATTTTTTCAACCTGAGTGTTCGTTTAAAAATTTAGAAAGCATTAGCAAATTCTTCACCAGCGTCGATGTGAGCTTTGCGCACATTCCTTGAGAGGATATACCTACACGCTTAAAATCCCATTTTCGAGCTTTGGGAGCACCTGAAAATCTTGGTGTCATTTGTCAGAGCTCGATGGTCAGTTGCTGTGACATGCCCCTGTTACTGATACAGTAAGCTCAGCCTCCCGCAGCCTAACGGAGTTTTTTACACTGGGCGACTTCATAAAAGCCGAGGATATTTTGGCGGAATTATGTGACAATGAGGGAAAGCGAGCCATGATGAAGCAAATCTCCGCGACGCGGGCAGGTACTCCAGCGAGACGAAACCTGCGACTCACATCGATGCAAACTCAACACTTCCAACAAAAGCTCTTCGGTGAAAAATGACGACGCGGCACAGAAATGAAACTCTGAAAAATTCCTTCAACAAGTGAGAGAAGCTAAAAATTTTGTAGGAAGATACTTCGCAGACGATCTTTCTTCGCTTACTCGCATGTCAAATTCGGTGAAAAATCCTAGGAAAAATACTGAAACTGATGAACATTAATCCAAAGTTTGCCAGTACTGGAATTCCGTAACATAACACATATGGTAATTAAATGTTAGAGCAGCTGTGGACAAAATATCGCCCATTTATTTGTTGTTTGAAAGCACCATTTTACTATTCGATTGAATTTAATTAGGAAGAGACAAGAATCTGGTAACAATAACTAGTATCACGACTAATAATGAGCTACTTTCGCTAGTAGAAAACATATCAAATTAGCAAGTTTAGAGCAGTCACATATAGCATCAAAAATTGCATTTCCCTGTTGTTAGTTCTCTCAATTCAAAAGATATTGAGACAACACCCATCAAGTCGGTGTTCATCGACTATTTAAGTAATTACAAGCCGCATTTAGGAATTCCATTATTTCAGCTAAACGCAAAATCCTTGTTGTAAACAAGCCACCATGTTATAGTCAAAGGGCAGATCTCAGACCAGAATCGAGGTGTGCAGGAGATTTAGTCCTGACCCATTTGAGGGTCGTGCGAAAGGGCATTAGGATGACTCGCCATTCTGTAATACTTGCAATGTTGCAAGAGCTTTTCACAGGTTTGCAGCAGTGTCAGGTTGCCGGCAGGGTTGTTGACTGAAGAATGACTACACAAAATACCCAGTTTCGGCAGCTGGTCAAATGTTGATCTTGCAACGCGAGTCGCTAGCTTTCAAGCAGAGCGAGCGCATCTATGAACTGAAGGCTAAAATCATCAATATTTCAGTGATACAACTTCTCAAAATTTTCAAGTTACAGAACTTCATTCCTCATTATTTCTGATCTTTCTTGGTTAAAAATTAGAAGAAAAAAAAATTAGTTTAAATATTTTGATGACAATTTGAGAAATCATATTCTCCTGTTCTACGAGAAAAAAAAATTGAAAAATGTTTGGTGCTGCTATCGCGTGAGGTCTACCCCACTATCTATGGCATGAAATCTACTTCTAACTAGTACTATCCCGTATGGACCATAAAAAAGTAAACTCAACTTTAAATGTTAATAACTTTACAGTGAATGGAGATAATTGAATTTTTTGTATTAGATGGAAAAAAAAAGGTTTTCCCTGAAAATATTAGGTCAAATTAAAATTGGTGGTACCAGTAATGAGATAAGTAATAGTCGTGAAATTGTGAGTAATACAAAATATTTTAATGAGGTCATAAATGATACGAAGGTTAAAAAGTCATTGTAATATTGTTCTAAAAAACGAGTTATAACGAAAGTTTCTTTCAGGAAATTTCTGTTCGAATTTATTTTAAATCCTTTAAACTCTATGCTCCCGCGTAGACGCTGTTGATGAAAATTCGTCGCTCCTTTGTTAGTTGAGCAAGGATGGGCTTAGTCACTCAAAAATTCAAATTTAAAGGTTCAGACGACTTGGACTTTATTTATACTCAGGACTAAAGCTTTGTAGTTAGGATTCATATCTATGTGTGTAATGTAAGAAATGAAACTGAAATATCTTAATCCAATGCTTTGAACAGTTAAAGTTGGGTTTAATTTTTTATCGTCCATAACTATTATTTATCTCATTACTGATACAATCAAATTTAATGTGACTTAACGGTTTTAGGGAAAACATTTTTCTCCGCCTAATACAAAAAACATAATTAGATTATCTTCATTCACTTCAAAGTTATTAACATTTAAAGTTGGGTTTACTTTTTACGATGCATACGGTAGAGTGAGTTTAGGTTAATAATGGATATTACTAGTAAACATAAATTTAATTTAGCGATGAATACTTAATTTTTACATCTCGAACTGCACCTGGATAGGCGACATATGGCTGTAGACTTCACACTATAGTAGCACCAAATGTTTTTACTGTCGATAGCCTGCATATTTGACCTTAACAGTACTAAGTATTCATTTCAATGTGATTATGTCAATCCAATTAATTATTGTACAAAATAATGGGGACTAACAGCATTTACAAAAGGAAATATACTTGAACCATGAACTTGGAAAACTTTATTTTAGGTTTCAAAGATTGATTCTATTTGTGGATAAAGTAGCAACGGTTTCCCGCATGTCAGTATGCTGCTTCAGAAAAACTATCCCGTCTTTTTTTGAAAGCCAAGCAGATTAGCAGATTGAAAGCCAAGCAGATACCACTATGCATGGAATAATTCAGTGTAAAAATAATTTGAAGCTGCTTAACATCCTTGAATAGAGAGGCACAACAAGAACACAAGTTAGGGAGAGGCGTTGAAGCAAGTGCACCACAAGGAGCGTTTTAAGCACATGTTCCGGCAGCGCTCACCTCTGCGACATCCGCTTATTTTGGGGCTCGTGAGGGGCACAAGGAAGACGCCTGTTTGTTCTTCTCAAGCATGCGCTGTTCACACGCTCACGGAACCGCTCATCATTTTTCAAAATCCTTGTCGAGAAGTCAAGCGCTTCACCGCATGCGCGCTGTACGGAGCCGCCACCAGACGCGTCCCGCCGGAAAGGCGTATGTGTCCAGAATTTTGAGCGAACGTACGTGTCCGTTAAGTAATCAGAATTTTAGCATTCATCTAATGTTTTTCTATCGATGTGATTGCTTTCGTATAACTGGTGAAGTGAATCAATTTCGAATATTTTCTTGATGTGAATCTATTTCAGTGTTCTTGGTAAAATGTAATGATGAAAATATTTTCGTTGGAATGGGATAAATATCTTCAAGAAAGCTAAAGCGCTGAATGAAGCATGGAGATAAAGCTGACTGAAAATTAACCCCTATTTCGCATATACACTGTAAATTTCAGAAATAATTTCAATGTAATAATTAAGATATTATAATACTCATGGCACACGGGATACGCCAGTTAAAACAAGTAATGTCACTTCCACAAAATTTGAATTAAATTTCCAAATAAACTTATCATTAATCTGCAAGTTAAGTTTCAGTTTTAACGATTCTTTGCTTGAACAAAATTTACCACCGTTAGAGACATAGCTTGGTCATCTTTCGGTACCAAAAGTGGGCTTCTTGTATTTAAATCTGTGATCTTGTTTTATGGTTGTCGACCTCAACGTAACTAGGTCAGGAGCTCATTCCAACCCTGAATTAATCATCCTCACCACTTCATGCTATTATCAAAGTCTCCAGTGACACAATTTCAAGAGCTCTTGTGTGAGCAATAAATCGATTCCCGTTCCAACAGAAGATTAGCGAAACCGCTGCGCAGTCTTGCGGTGATTCACGTGGCGATATCCATGCTTTAATTTAGGCATTCATTGGAGGCATTTACAAACGGTTTCCAATGAGGTTAAAGTCTGAGTAATTTCTGGGGTACTGTGCGAGGCAAAATTAAAGTTGACCCTCATTGCTGAATACTCCTGTAAAATAAAATTTGAGCCCAGTAATCTTCAATCGGGAGCGGTTTTTTCTTCAAAAATATTGTTAAATAGCATCATAAAAATGTCCTCACGAATAGTTTTAAGGAAGATGAATTCTTTCCTAAAACCTTGACCCAGAACTAATTACAAAAGTATAAATTTCATTTGCTATTGGCTAGGAAACGTGCCATTATTCTACAATGCGAGCATTACAAAAACAGTCGATGGGAACATTTTTAATCTAATTTTAAACTTAGAGGAAATAACCTCACTACTGTAGCTTAAGGGAGACCTTTGGCGCGATGTAGGCTGAGCTACAGAAACGTTAGCAAACTTATTGTTACCACCACTGCTACCACTCCTGCTGCCACTACAGCTACTACTTCTACTATCACTCTTTCAGCTTGAATTTATATGTTTGAAGATATATGCTCAAGAATTTGATTGAATTACAAATCAATGGAATGGCGCTCGAAGTTTTGAGAAATTCGCGTGTGCAGAGCTCAGGTGAAATAAGGAGGTAAGAACAGCCCTGCAGCCTGGTCATTAAGAGACGCTCGTAAACAATTAAAAGTTACCGGGGACACCGGTCGGCTGAGCGCCGTTGGTATAAATGTATTTATGAGCAGCGAGCCGCGCCTTCCTTCCTGCCGCCCGTTACCTCCGTTTGTGGTCAGCGGGAACCTCTACAGATTCCAAAGATTCCAGGATGACCACAGTTCTCCCCTGAAGATGTCTGCCCTATAGAGACGAGCCTGGAAATGTTCAGAACCTGAACAGCTCCGAACGCGGCTTGTGGCATAGGGAGTTATTTGCTAATACTTACGTTTGACGCCTCTTCCTGTGATTCCCAAACGACGACCGATAAACGAGCTCTTAAATGTGCCCTAAACTGTCGTCTGGTGGCGCTTCTCCTGGCAATTTTGGCGATCTCCAAGAGGATATATCGCTGAGAGACTGCGTGTGAAATTTAGCATCCTAGCCATCTGTTCACAGATATTATTGGTGATACCAGCACACTTTTAAGTAAATAATTAAAAATGCGAGAAATGTTCCATAATTGTGGTGAGTTTCTAATAGGAAATGACCTTCACATAATTAAATAAGTTAGATATATTAAATAAAGTACTACTGAGCAGTGACTAGAATAACACTTCTAAGACCGCACTCTCTTTTTTCTCTCTCTTTTGTATGGTTGTGGCAAAATGCTTTTCATTCAAATTTAGCAAAGACTTGAGGACAATCAGGTCATTATACGAGAGAATTACATTTCAGCAATATGCTGACCCTGACTGAGAAAAGCCGTCATTCAAAGTGAACAATATTCTACAAATCTCAGCCGTCAAAAAACGACACGAAAAAGAAAGAATATCATTTGCGGCGTATAAGTAATTTTTCGGCAGATAGAAAAGTAAGGAGAATTTCGTCGTGCACCACTAAATGCAGGACCTGACATGCAGACACCTATATCGCCGATAATAAATTATAATTAAACTTTGGGACTTTTACCTGTTGCTCGAGAAAATTCATTGAAAGAAAGCTGCTGATTCTGTATGCTGTGATGAAAACAGACTTAATTTTTAATTTCAACACCCGCCAGACCAGTGTCGTAGCCAGCTTACATTAAAATACATACTAAGAAAGTTTCAAAAGTTCCCGAAAATTATATCAGTTAAGAACAAGCTGAAATTTCTAGAATTATCCATGGGAGCATTGGAAAACATCTAGATCGCAGGTCAAAGAACAATTAAAATACCTAGCAAGTTGCGCAGCAGCTCACGTCGGGGCTGCTAAATGTGCCTTTATCTCAGCTAAAATTTGCAAATTTGGCCTTTTTACCTAAAATTAAACCATAAAAATAATTAAGTTTCCTTCAGAAGTTTCTAAGGTACGCCTTCGTACATTTATCAGGTATACCTGAGCATTCAGGTGTACCTGTGGAGATTTTTATTCGAATTTTTATGCGCAAAAAATCTAGAATCTTGACAACAAAAAAGGCCAAGCTAATAAGAAAGGCCAATAGTGGTTCACATTACTATGGCCTAGTAAAGGAATGCAAGTATACCATGGTAATTTTCATCCTACATTTAACAGGGGGCCGATTCTTCACATAAGGTCAACAAGACTAATTCAAATCAAACAGTAATCGTGACCTGATAATGAAAAGCTGAGTTTGTCTTTACGCAGAAATTGAATGCTCGTTTAAATTTAGTTGTGCTGATTTAATCAACTGTTTCAGGTCTGGCGTACGTCCTCCAATGTTTGTTTTTATGGAGCATAAATTTTTAAATTCATAAATTTTACTCGTTCTTAAAAGAAACGCAGATTCGGAACAACGGCAAAATCCGATACGGAGCTTATTTGAAGTGATGGACGGGTTATAGTCTTTGAAAATTCTACGGACTTATTAACGCATATTTCAATACTGTAAATTTTCAACATAAAGATGTAACTCGGCAATCAGCAAAAAAGCGTGAAATTAAATTTGAGAGATTGATTGTCACTAATGTAAAATCAAATATTGTTTGAATATTTTTTAAATCAAAGCTCTTCTCAACTTGGAATGGCTAATATACCCTGAAGACACACTGATAAAAATAATTTAAAACTACCCAAAAACGGTAAACTTTTTCTCAACTTCACATAACCAAATGAAAGTTTAGCTTCATTTCGTGACTTGGCCGTGTCATTCCTTAACACGAAAATACCAAGTACGTATACGAGACATTTTCTTATCCTTGTCCAAATTATACTGAAGGAATTCCGCAGTGCAGAGCAGTTTGGTAGAAGGGGCGCGTTTGCCGTTAGAAATAAATGGATGTTATGACGGGCAGAGCGGAGACCATTACTGCAGAGCTGTGCAAACACGCGGCCAGCCTGGCGCGTCATCTCCTGCCTGCCGCTGCACTTCCTGGGCCTCCTGCACCTGCGCGCTGCGTACAGCACGCACGCGCTCTGTAACTGCAGTCTGCTTGCGTGTCTGTGTAATAATATATCACAAACATTGTGATATATATATATATATATACATATATATATATATATATCACATATATATATACATATACGTATATATACATATATATATACATACATACATATATATACGTATATATACATATATATATACATACATATGTATTGTAAGTATATATATTCAGTTTCGACGTATATATATATATATATATATATATATATATATATATATACGGTATATGTACTTGAAATGCTGAGTAACTACAGTGCTACTGTGCGTGTATGAGTGTTTGTGTATTTGAGGCGATGTACAACTGCAGTGAGTGTGTGTTCGAGGCGCTGTGTCGCTGTGTAACGGTAGTGTGTGCGTGGTTAGGACTTTGCTTCGCTGTGTGAGTGCAGTATCTGCGTGAGTTTGTGTATATGTGAGGCATTGTGGCGCTATTTAAGCACACTGTGTGCATATATGTAAAATACGTTGCAGGACGAGTGTTTGTATGAGGCGCATATACATTTCGGTGAACGTTTGGGTATTATGCTACGTAAACTCTTAACAATTGTGGTATGTCCTTGTTTGGCACATCATGTCATTGCAGTAAGTATTTTGCCCACTGTGAACCCACAACTGCAGCATCAGAGATCCAAGTGTGTGAAACGGCCTGCCTGAGCAGCGTGCTACACTGCGCGTGCGTTTCCGTGACTTATAACGTGCCTGTGTGGATATTTTGAGGCACACACACCATGCATTGCACATTTTTATCTGCATGCGTTGTTTTAGATTTTGAATCAGAGTGCAAAAAAAAATTTGTCAGGTGTATCTGTGCGCGTATATAAGGTGTTCTTGCGCAGGTTTATCAAGTGCATAACAGTGAAGCGTGCGCGAGTCGTGAGGCATGGGGTATTTTTAAAAAATCGGAACTTCAAAATGCTCGAGCTTATTTAATCAGCCTTAGAGTCTTAGCATGCTTCTGTCAAAAGTTCCAGAAGTAAGCAGATTTCGCTTCAGATGCAATATCTGCTAGTGGAAAGACTTCTCGTTTTGATATCGGACTTTGAAGCTGTTTGAAATAATAAACACGGAAATAGCCTCTGATAGTACAACGGTAGCAGAGTGTCTGTGGAAATATCAGTCCATCGAAAAATATAAGGTGAGAGAAATAGCACACTTGCTCTTTAGCTGTCATTCCAACATTGATAAATTTTCACTCTGAACTTATTCTAGTAGTTAAATCGTGTACATAAACCGTGGTCTAGCAAATATAGTGAAAATGGATAGTTCTCAATTGCACATACTCTTTTTTTTCCTAGTTGAGTGACCACAGTCGGATAATATAGCATCTTTGAAATTTAACTGCAGTTAAAAAATATGGACATCTAATATTCTTAGATATTGTATACTGTCGATGCATTTTTTCAACCGGATCGCCGTATTTTAAACCCGTTAGCGCTTTCCCATAAATCGAAAGAGGTGTTCATAATAGGAAGTTTGGTACAGGTGGAGAAGGTCCCAGCTAGGTGGTAATGCGAAGAAATAATGATCCGCAGAAAAATTATCTAAAAATATGATACAATAATAGCATCGGCACAATAGGACGTCGGAACAATCATACTCTGAGTAGGGCTCAACAGTAGATTGAAATAAAATTTGCAGCAAGAAAAAATTTGAACGCTTTAGTGAGTGCGTTAGGTGCACAACAGAGCTACCAGACTGGCCTTCCGGCAAAAGTTATTAAATTTGGAAAAAACTGATTGGAAAGAAAGGATAAGTTTGACAATTATGACTACAAAATAAATCGTTCTAGTAACTATGAGTTCGCGCACGCAACAAGGTCGAAAAATACTAATATAATAAGCTTTTGATAAACTCACACCGGTTTCCCATTCCTCAAATGGCTGTGAAAATAGCTCCCAATAATTCATTCAATTTTACTGACATGATGTATTTTCGAAACTGCTTTAAACCAACGCGTACTTTGAGATTTATTTATTAATTTTCAGTGTAAGTTTACCACCTCAATTTACAGGGGTTATTCGAGATGGCATCCTTGTCGAATACAGCAGAGGAATTCATTTTCCAATTCTTCAAACCCAACAATAGAGAGTCGAAGACCAATTACATTTGAATTTGTGTTAAAATAGCCGACTGAACAAGAAGCTGCACATTATGCATGAATTTAAATACCTTGGTTTTCAATAGAGAGACAGCCACTATAGAGCATTTAATTTTTCCCACACTGCATGTGTGGTTATCCACGAACAATGAGAGCGGCATGAGCATCGTTTTGGCCTCTTTTGTAATGTTATTCGTACCGGAAACCCAAGTTCAAATTGCGGAGCTATTCTGCTTGATGCTGGGAGCTGCAAGGAACGGTCAATAGAGCTCTGCAGTAAATCAAGTCCGGTGCGAAAGCTCAATTCATAACAAGGGAATCACTCTTCACAGGAAACAATGAAAACTCGCAAAAGGGCGTCCTTTGTTTGCACTCTTCTCCCTAATAATTACTGAAACAGAAAGCAAAGAACAAATGCCAAGAATGCGCAGGCGCTCTCAACAGAGCAGTCAAAATACTGACCGTGTGGTTGCGCACAAATTGCGTTTGTGGTCAATGACTGGAACTGAACTAATCTTCTCGTTCTGAAATTTGTCCGCTGCGGTACATACATAACGGTGCGTTCAGAAAATATGCATAGTGGCTTGAATTCAATGTCCTAACACTTGAATTTTGCGTCGAATTTGTTCTAGTTTTGTCATGAAACTAATTGAATTGTCATTAAGAATTATGCTTCAAGCGTGAAAGGGAGGTAAGACTTTTGAAAAACAAATAAACGTTCTCTAAAACCCAGTCATTTTGGGGAGACTTTCAATAACTGTCAAGATAGTTATGGCTAGTGTAATGTAACATTCCCCTTATATTGGATGGAAGAATGGAACACTAACAGATTGTTAGATTATCCCTAAATCGAAGATTAAGCTCAAGGCAAACAGCCCTAAATATTTTACCAAAATCGTGATTTCGACGTGAAGCTGTCAAATACTGCATCGAGATTCTCCTCGTAAATTTCACAATTTAGAGTAAAATGATCGCACTGCCAATGGGACAATAAAACGTGATGAATTTGTACATAATGAAATTATAACAGCTGTGGTGAACCAAATGCCCTTTCATTGCGTGCTTAAACCTACCTTATTATTAAATAATTATACATTGCGCTTCGGTGTAACAGTGCTAGATTAAAAATTATGTAAGGCACAAAATGAGAGGTTACTCAGTTCTCTCGTACCAGAAGTTTGGCAACTATAATACGGGTCTCATGAAGACATCGCTCGGATCGCTCTAGGGAGTAGACCTCTGACCGAGTAAATAGGTCTCTCACATTCCACGCTTCCACCCACTGGGTTAAATTATTCAAAAATTCTATTGTTTAAATATCACTTCATATTTAAAAAAAAAATCAACACAGATTAGAATACCTGAGGTAGAACTTCGCACAACTTATTCTTCAGACAACTTGCTAGTCGAATTCTGCAGAAACTACTTACTTTAAACTGAAAATGCAGAAAATAATTGAAAAACAACTCTAATAGTCTATGATTTAACGCCATCAAATTTAAGCTTCTAAAGCACAGATCAATTCATATTCAGAACTTTCCGAACAATAAAATCTCTCATTATGTCAACCACTACAGAATCTTAAAATGTGTCCTAACCATAAATTTAGTATGGCCAGTAGAAGCACAGGCCTCACACACTTTAAATAAAGCGGTGTCGGCTAAAACCCGGAACACGGCGGGCGGATGCGGACAGGGGACGCTGCGGGGCGTTCCGGCGCGTGAGGGGAGGTCGCTGCGTGAGGCCGCGTGGCCTGCGTCGCGGCGCACATCTCAGTGCTCCGAACTGTTCATTTCTGTTCTTAGTTGACGAGTAAAAATCATTGGCTGCATTTCTGCTCTAAGTTGACGAGTATAAATCATTGGCTGCATTTCTGCTCTATGTTGACGAGTAAAAATCATTGGCTGCATTTCTGCTCTAAGTTGACGAGTAAAAATCATTGACTGTTATTTGGATGGCATTCTAGTGTGAATGTGGTGAGAAACTTGAAATATTTTGGCATAATCCATCGAAGGAGGGTTGTTATTGACTGCGATCCGAATATGATTTTAGTAGTATAAATTTTGTGAGGAATTAAATAATTTTTTACAGTAATCGTCAAAGAGATATGAATGTTCAAGAATAATATTTTAAAATTTTTTTACTTTTCACAGAATTTATCTAAAAAAAATGAAGCCCGAATGAAATTTGAACAAAAATTTAGCAAGAAACTATTATGTACAGTATTTGTTTAAAATCTATCAAAAAATGGTGATTTATTTTGAAGTTTTGAAAATGCCAGCGATTTTCTTCATTCACGTAAAGTGATGATTAAATACATGAAGGATAATTGCCTAAGCTGTTCCCTCGTTAGACAATTGATTTTAAAGGTTTTGAAAATTCCAACGATTTTCTTCATTCACTTGAAGTGATGGTTAAATACATAAAGAATAATTTCTTAAGCGGTTCCCTCGTTAAACAATTAATTAATAATACGACCGCTTTTCCTCACCACAGCGCTGGAGTCCGAGGCATGTTTTCCCACGCCATCATGCGCTCAAGCTGAACATTATAGCTTATGCCGGGACCAATCAAGCGAATTTTAACGTAAAAATAAGCAGTTGCTTCGTTTACTCGTTTACTGAGCAAGGTTTGACTGGGAATGCGAAGTAACAAAAGTCTTGTTTCTTAACCTCTATGCAAAATTACTTGAAAAAATGGAATTGCTTTGTGATGGTTTGACAAGACTTGTTTTCTCTAAGTGTATTCAGATTCTTATTCGTAAAAAATGAAGAATCTGCCTTCCTCACACGAATTAAAAAAAAAGCACTGTCTATGCTGGTGACATGTAGATAGAGCATCTCTCACACAGCGCTGCTTCTTGCTTGGAAAGATAGAATAATTCGACAATCCATGTTTTGTCATAATATCGTCGTCGCCTATAACTAAATGGGGCATGTGTACGTTTAGAGGTACGTGAGCAAGGTTCCTGAAGTCGACCAGGTCAAATATCTTCAATGCATAGTATGTAATCCCTATTACAACCGGTACGTATTCCAACCTATGAGTGAATGGTACTACATTTTGACATGATTTAATTACAGTAGACTTTGGAGCATGAAACCGTATAAGGATGATATTGCCAGTGTGATTAATCCAAGACCAAGTACTAAAGATTTCTATGCAAAATACTCGTGTGCTATGCAAGCCCAAGTAGCATCTACAAATAAATATAATACAAGAGTCTGTGTTTCCTCTACCACTGTTAGCAAAGATGAGATTGAATTAGACAAATTTAAAACTGGAAAAATTTAACGTAGATATTAATCAGATAAAACAGGTGGGCGCTTGGTTCACTTCACACTGGGACAGAAAGTATGGAACTTGAAATTAAAATTCATGTAACCAATGCATCTCAGCAGCGAGAGAAATATAAGCCTGACACAGGGGTGAGGATATATTTTAACTATAAATTGTGATTAAGAATAGATGAACACTTGAAAATGAGAGGAGTTCAACTAATAATGAAAAGCGATTCATCAAAGCTTTTTGTACAAAATTTGACCACGAAACGTTCTTTGGGAAATTTTGTTGTTAATAAACGAGGTAAATTTTTCTTATTCTTCGATTACATGTGGACAAGATACATGTGCACTAATTATAGTCACTAAAAAATGTGTTATTATGAGCGAAAAGTTGCAAAGAAATTTCAAAGATTTCTGGTATACTTCGAGAATGAAATGCTGGAATAAATAGTATGATGTGAGTTTAAGCTGACAGGTGCTTTGTAGAATAAATCATTTACTGCCTTAGCTAGTTTAATTAAGGTAAAAAATGTTGAAGCCTCCTATGTTGTTCAAGCAAACAAAGTATTGCAACACTAAATATCGTGAAAAATACAGCGTGTTATGTTCCAGATGAGGTCGTTTGACGTACTGCAACAAAATTGCAGCTTAAGGGTTATACTTTCCTTCACGAGATGCAAACATTACTTTTCGTAATCTTTGCAGAATTGTGTTCAACTTTTCAAATAGCAAATCTGCAATACAAATCAAGAAATTATGGAACCGCTGTCAGTTCGCGATGTTCGACACTTCATCCTTTTTGGTGCACTATACATGCGAGTACTTAAAATCCAAACCAAATTGCTAATCATCTGAGCAGCTACAAAAGTTTCTCTCATAACTGCCATTCTGAACACACTTCCTGTCTGATTTTTCACATCCTTAGGGCACGTGTCGCTTGAAAAACTAGGTTCGTAACTTTTTTTAGCAGATCTTGGTCTGCGGCTGAGCACGCCGAAGTGAGGCGGTCAGTTTCAGGGGACAGACACATGACGCGACCACGCCTGGAGCGTCTTGTGGGGCTGCTCAGATTACCTCCCTGTGGCAGCTCAGCGAGCACCCAACACGAGAACGCGTGCCCTGCGAGGCCGTCAAGTTTGTCCGTTTTGGACAGATCTAAGGAAGGGAATCTTGTAGAAACACTGACTATGATGTACTATTTTCATTTTTATTTTGAATGGCGGTTCTCATGTTTTCCCGCAGAGTGTGTCTACATAGATTACAATCTTATTTGTCCATATGTTTCGCACGCATCACTTATTTATTTTAAATTAAATTGTCATAGCTTAAACTCATTCATACTTCATCAATAACATTTAATGCGACCAACATCAAAGACCACCCACCTTGATTTTGGACCAACAATTTACTCGTTCAGACATTTTACTGAAAATTTTCGATCATGTGAGTTCCATAACCGATCATAATTGTGCACTTTTAGATCTTCTACTTGCATTTGTAATTCCAGTATACTTCGAAACGTCATAAATTCTTAGTGCTTTCTTCAGGATACGCAATGAAAGCAGTTTGACGTTGAATTTTTTCAAAATTAGTTTGAGTATCACAAGTTAACTTCACATTAGGCTGCCGATGCTTGAGCTCAAACGTATAGATTTGTTTGAGTATTTTTAAGCTCTCATTGCTCACGTATGTTCACAATTAATTTTTCTACAGCTTTTGCAACAGCAGCTCGCAGGTACATTAATGGCTCATTCTAACCATGATCCCGAGAATTCCACGGATGCGAGTCAATGCAACTGGAGAGACCAGCCATAATGCATAAAACCTTTATAATTTTTTGGCTCCTAATGGTTATTGGCTTGCATTGTGTGGGGTAGACTATCTCGGCAACCGCAATGCAGTGGGCAGGTGCAGCATCGCATGCTCTTTTCAAGCACCAAAAAATGCCCAGCGAGAGCGACGCGGCACCAATCGCAGGAGCAAGCATGACGTATGGGCGACGGCAATAACTGATGATGGACGAGGTAATGAGAAGTCGGTGCATTGTGCCGGCCTCATAAACCTAACGATAATGACCTCGCCAGCAAAAAATGGTAATGGGCTTTGCATGAGAACATAGTGAGGCATGAGAAGTAGCTCAGCAATGCAGGTTAGACGCTTCCTGAGCTTCTCCAGGCTCGGCCGTAAATCTTGCCTTGGTAAGAAATCGATTTCAGGAAAGCGCTTTTTGAAGTTCTTACCTACCTTGCAGACAATGCAGCAGATAAATCTTAATGCTTTATTTCTATCAACTCCAAAGATAAAGAATTTATTGGGTGTCGAACTGTCCACGTTTCTATGCGCACGTACTTACTCATGATGCACTTAGTGGCACGAGCATATCAGCCAGGCTAACGTCTTTGTATCTACCTCGTACAATTGTGTTTTTACCATAGTTTTCCGCATCACTGCTTCCTGACATTACCATTGACATTCCAATAGTTCTCGAACAGTGTACTTATGTATTCATTGAAAACGTTAAAGAAGAATAACGAGTGGACGACCCTACCAATTGTACGAGGACGTTTCATGTTACGGGATAATTTAGTGCATTACTAATACCAGGCAAACAGGTCTCTGAAAGTCGAATGCAAAATTGGATGGAAACCAATTCAGAGATCAACCAAGCGTGTAATAAAACGAATGATGCGCTATAGGGGGTTGATATAAAAGACGAAACAATGGCCGTGATGTTCCCAGCGCAATGACGCGGTACTACTCTTCAAGACCTAGTCTTAGTCCTTGGCAGTGACCTAGCCCTGCTCCTACTAATAATGCAATTAAGTGCCCAAAATTATTATAAACACGGATCTTAAATGTTAACAAATTAATTAATCAAAACTGCGTATTTATGGTTGAACATCGGTATCCAAGCCTGGAAACAAGTATGCCAATTTATAAACAATAGGTAAATAGCTTAAGGTACTCGCGCAAACGGATAAATGGATTCATCTGAAGTAAGTATTTTTCTAGAAATTGAATGACGCTGACTAATTAAAGATCAAATTGAGTAGATGAACATTTTCTTTGGTGAAATTCCATGTTTACCTCAACACTGCAATACATCTCTCCACCTATTGAGTTTTCTTCAGCAACCGACAAGAAAATCCTATCACTCAGTCATGTGTCTGGAGAATTACAATACTATTTCTTCTGAAAATTAATCAATTCAGTAGAGCGCGTTCAAGATATCCAAGAGTATTCTTTTTTCAATTCAACAGTTGGCTAAATTATGAATAAATTATAAATAGCACAGTCGAAATTGATCAAAGTTGACGAACTCCGAAGAATTCATTTGCTGAAGAGTGACCCATTACACTGCCTAGCAGCACTTATATCTATGAAACGCATGAGACTTCCTTAAAGCGTTCATATAGTTCTGAGGTCAAGCTATGTTTGCAAGCCAACAATTCTACAGTCCGTTATGGCTTCGTAGAACTCGGCACAGAAGGCGTGAATGCTCTAAGTATTCATTCATACTTGAAGCAAATACTATTGAGGCTTCATGCTCTCATCGCTTTAAAGGATAAAGAGTGGGAGCGGCAAGCCAGAACGTGGCTTCGTAACAGCGCGGTCGGCACACTGCAACTCAATTATCAGGAGGACCAAAAAATCTCATCGATGCCCCCATATAATTTTCGATTTTAAATTTAACTTGAATTTGAGCACATTTCCGTGATTTTCTATATGAAAAATAATAATTCACATAAAACGTAAATAAAAATTTGATGATAAATTTATGCTGGAGTGGAAATAATACTCTAGCCTGTAAAATGACGTTTCAATACCTAAAGCAAATAAGACCAAATTTGAGGTCCTAATTCACATAAGACATTCATAATACGCTTGTAATTCAGGCAGAAGAGGAACCAATGCTTTCTCCCTCCGAGTGTCGCTTGATGCTCACCTTCCGCGTTGACGGCAATATTTCGGCTTATATTCGAGACTTAAAATCTCAGGCTGAGCCTATGAAAAGTTTTGAAGTTGTTTTTCATAGCTAATGCATGAAAGCCTTATTGCACTCCACCGCTGCCTGGGGCGTTGGTTTGAAGTTCAATTTTTTGGAGCAGTTTTTTTCCAGCGTTTTTTTCATTTCATTATGAGCGCCTTACTGCACTCCTCCGCTGCTTGGAGCGTAGGTTCGGGCCTCAGCAACGCGGGCTGGCAGAGGGCACAAGACGGCCCTGGCAAAGGAAGCAACCCCTTTACCCTCAGTACCTTGTGCCATAACACACGTCTTCGTGCGAAGATTCGCGGACATTTCTGAGGTGAACTTGAAGATTAAAAAGACGCTGCACTTGCCCGTCTACATCTGTTCAGCTAAGTTTAACTTGCAAGGAAGAAATATAACTGTGTGGGAATAAGGAGGAAGTCATGGGAGTTTTGAGGTGGTCCTGGGAAAACTCCCATGCGCTGTCCGTCGTAACTCCCACGCTGTGGACGGCGAAAGACCGCAAAAACTCGCCACGACGCGCACTGCGCCTGCGTCAGCTGTACGTGACCTGGCGCCGCTCTTCATGCCGCATGGCGCTCGTGTCGCGCATGAATGCAACTGCAGTACCGGGGGCATGATTTGAATGAATCTTTACGTTTAATAAACTTGAGTATAACTACCGGGGAAGGGCTCATGGTTTGTTTTTGTTGTTATGAATATTAGCACACGTAGAATAGGCGGGGCTTTCAGTAGGTTTTTATTACAGTGTAATTAGCGTGAGAATAAATACTTCGGGCAGTGTATTTAGTGATTTCATTAAAGTGAACCTAATTGAGTTATTACCAACGGCATGGTTTCTTATGAGTAAATTTCAGCCACAGTAAGTCTGCGAATTGAAATGGGCACTAATAATTAATGTGAGACACACTGCATGCGGTACGAGACAAAATACGTTAGTATCCGCCATAATATCGTTTAGCCACCACGAGAAGTCTAACCCTATTTGAACTCGAACAAATCAATAAACAAGCTCCCGGGTAATCATTGTGCATCGATATTATGGTGATGAAAAATAATCTATAGTCGGTTTCTAGAAAAAATAACTCAAATTTTCCGATCATTATCATCAGAATTTTTATCACTAATGGACACAGGGCTACAAAATTACTGGAGAAATGAGCATGGCGTCTATAGTATAGCACAGACACTGTCGCCTCTTGTTGTTGATACTGCATCGATACTGCTGTAGTACTGCACCGATTTTTTTAGTAGGGACTTTAGGGCCTGGCTGATTTATCCACAGGCGTAGAAATTTTTAAACGCAAATATGAAAATAAAAAATAGAAAAGTCCACTCTTCGCAGATGATGGTGATTGTCCTCAACAGCAAAGCCATTTCCACAGCAGCAATTTACTGCGCCAAACCAGCCACCCCACGCTGCCACACCAGCCACCCCACGCTGCCACACCAGCCACCCCACGTTGTCACACCAGCCACCCCAAGCTGCCACACCAGCCACCCCACGCTGCCACACAAGCCACCCCACGCTGCCACACCAACCACCCCAAGCTGCCACACCAGCCACCCCACGCTGCCACACCAGCCACCCCACGCTGCCACACCAACCACCCCAAGCTGCCACACCAACCACCCCAAGCTGCCACACCAGCCACCCCACGCTGCCACACCAACCACCCCAAGCTGCCACACCAGCCACCCCACGCTGCCACACCAGTACCAATAAAACGTAAACATAACGCACGCCTCAGGCCTCGACGCACGACATGGAAATCCCTGCCTCTGCACGTCCTAACAGCGACGCGCGTCTCAGCAGTGCGGTGGTCCGTAGCTCTCGCTTCTGACGCGAGACGCTCCAGTGCAATGACGCGTGGCTCAATGCGGCGTCTATGCGCGCTTCTCCAGAATCAGAAACGTCATCCAAAGCATATCTCAAACGGTGTTCTTGGGTTGGAATAGGAAGTTTTTTGAGAACCTGTACTTCGACTGATTGTTTTAGGGTGCTTGCAAAAGTTAGGGTGGATTTTCCCGGGTTTTGAAACAGTCCTTACACAGCAGGTTTTCGCAGTGAAATATTTGATGCGAACTTGTCAAACAGTTGAGCATTTATCAAATTTCTTATAAAACTACATTCTGGCACATAATTTGGCTTTCAGGGAGACTAAATATAATTCTTTGCTCATCCGAAAAGCCAAAGTGCCGCAATGAGAAAAGAAGAAAAGTTTTGATTGAATTTTTATGATATCCATCAGATCTTCAAAAAAATGCTGAAATTGACAATTCAAAAGTCTTGTTTTAAATTTGCAATGATTGCGAATGTGAGACTTCATAAACGTTTGTTAAAGTTAATTTTTACATTTTGACTCAATTTTTTGTATACATTTTCTTTAAGAACCACAACACTGGGTAAAAGAACACTCGAAAAGAGGTTAACTCAAATGCGTTCGTAAGTCAAATCAATTTAAAAAACATAAAATATCAAATTAACTTAGGATGAGAGTAAAAACACTATGCAGTTGCAGTTGCAGTTCTACATGAAAAACAAAAGATGATGCTGATGTGTTGCCATAGACCGTATAACTAGCTTACATCTCTGAGTTGGAGTGGAATTTTTAAAAGTAAAATGATTTTTGGAATAAATGAATTTTGGCAGTCCCTTCCATCAATATCCACGTATGTTAAGCATTACTTGCACTTGATCAAAAAAGTGTCAGTTAGGACAGTAAAAATCTAAAAATCCAATTCACCAATTCTCATATATTATGGCGAGCCAATTCACTGTATGTACATATAAATAACTTCCTATGAAACATTCATCCCGTGGAATTTTGTTTCTAGCTTTCATGACTTTTTGGATATATTTTTCTACCTGCAACCATTTTTTAAATTTTGGACAATGCTCAAAGCAGTGATGAAATTGCCTAAATTTCTGTATTACCAGAAAGTCTCACCATCCATGGAAGCCATATTTATCGTTAGCTCCTCTCTTGAACGGGGGCAGCATTACTGCCAGATGGTGAGAGGATTCCTAAACTAGCGTGTAGCTCTCTGAGCCTGAGTTTTTGAGCCCATTTATTCTCTGTTAAACTTATTTGCTCATCTCAAAAAAGATAAGGGAAAAAGTTACTCTAGCTGTGAATAATAGAGAAAAGCAACTGATGAAATGCATTTGAACTGCAGAGCATATTAGTATGACCTTGTTTTTCTAGAATTTGGGTTGAACTTGAGTGGTCTGATTATAAATGTTCTCATTGGACTTTTTTGAATGTCAGTTAATAAACTAATTTATCATGCGTCAATGTTATTAACTGAACATTAAGAGCACAGTGATCCAAATAACGGCAATTGATTGCGCAGATGGTTTCCGGAGGCAAAGGCAGATTTTAAACTACGACAAAAATTTACTAGAATTTAACTCAGGAGAAACTGGGGCTTGCATTTGGAATTTTTTTTGCGTGCGGAATGGAGTATAGAATGGAGTATCGTACTATAACAGATAATATTTTTTATTTCGATAATGATGTGCTGCTGGAAAAAATACGGCATCAAATTTTTTACCCCATGAAAAAAACATAATCTCTTGACCAATAAGAACAACAATCGTGCAAAATGGGACAGAAGTGTTGAAAAACGCATGGGCAACCTTTTTTAGTGCACTTTAAACCCATTGTATTACATGCGCTCACAGCAGGTAAAGGTCATGTGGGCGTCCCCGTAAGAGATATAATGAAACATTTTAGTCTAATTAATACCATAATTTCGTGTGATACTATTTCCTACACCTCAGATTCATTGCGTAATATTTAATTTACTTCTGCTCTAACGAAAACCAACATTTACGGTCGCACACTGGCTTATTCAAGAGAACCTCAACCAGAGTTTCAACTAAACGCAAGGAAAGACTATTAAAATTTGACGCGCACCGCCGGCACGAAACACTCCCGTGCATGCAGCACCAACAATCCGTTCACTTCCCTGCGTACATGAGGCTTATTAGATTATTTATTTTTTGGTGCGGTTGCGCCTGATTATGAGCGGCCAGACAGTTCTCAGGGTCTGTCCGGTCATGAATGAGACTGTCCCACGGCCGCTGCTCATCCGTCATATCAGAGTCGACGAGCTAACCGTAATGCCTGTAACAGCCTGACACTGCGACACAGACTCTTCTGCTTCACTTGCCCTCGCCATTCTTGCTCGCTTTGACCAAATCAGTTTAACAGGCATACATACAAGCTCCCAAAGGCATATTTGAGTGTCAGTGTCATTCGTGATTTGGGATCACGTAACCGCAAACTATGGCGCTAACTCCACCGGACGGAATTTGGTCACAGTGGCAAGTGCAGAGGCTCTCATGCTCTTCTTATCCTGTCACTCCCTGGAAGTTGCAGCTGGATCAGGTGAGTAGATGTGGGATCTGAGTATGAGCAGTGGAAAACTTAACAATGGAGTTCGTTGAAAAATGAGTGTACTCGGAAAAATTTGGGCTTTCGACCTGAATATTGCATTCTAAACATTGGTGAAAACCCTTAACAACGTGGAAAGGTCTTGTATAATGAATCTGGAGAAATGTATACATTGATGTAAAAGTATGTTCAGACAATACAGAATTGGTGCAGATGTAAATGACATGCGGGAGTAAAAAGAAAATGATTTATGGAAAATTTGTTTAATTTTCTCACGTGTAAGTTGGTTCAGGAATGCTCCTAGCATTTTTCTACTCACAGTGATTCATTAAAATCTATACTTCTGTCTGATTATAAAACGCAACGTTTCGACGTATCTAACGTCATCCTCAGGCTGGAAAAAAATATAGAACAATTTTCAGTCACATTGGAAAAACTCAAGTCACATTGAGTGACATTGTCCCATTGTCTTCCCCATCAGAAAGTAGAACGACACGCCATTGAAATCTACGCCACTACTTATGCATAGAATAAAAATGTAATTTCACAGTGAATTGTTTAAAATGCGATACAATATGTACACATATGGTTTCAAAATATATTGGTAAAAATTTAAAAATCTTTTATTCTGACACTACGCTAGTTTCTCCGTAAACTTGAACAACACAATACAGATGGAACATCGCGCGCGCTCAAATTACGAAAGTTGCAGTGCATAAGAAGAAATAGAAATCGCTAGCTTCATGCTTCTCGTACGCAGAAATGTATCGAAATTACACAAGCACATCTCGTGAGGGAGGCGAGTACTGGCGATTGTCGAGTTATTCCAGAAAATCTTCTACAAAATTAGTGCCGCTGAGTGAACTAATATATGAAACTTAATTCAATTAAATTACGAATAACTGGGACTGATTTTCATCTTTGTACGCTGAGGTTTATATTGGATGATTTCGAACAACTCCAGGACCAACAGCATGGTTAAGATGCCGTCGGATGGACAACTTGAATTAATAATTATTTGTGGATTTTTACTCTCAAAATATTGGAATTCCTCTATGATCACGTGTTAAGTAATGCTACCGTGATTATAAAAAAAGCGAAATAAATATCATAACTCTTCATTTAGTGCAGAAAAAGTGCACACATTTTCTCCGTTCACATTTCCCCTAACTTTCCTGGAGTATTGCGAGATTTCCGATGGAGATTGCGAGCACACATCTCTATTTCGTACTGTGCAATCTAAGCTGAAAATTATTTTTATTGTGGTCATGTTTTGCAGGATGAGAAACTAAAACGCTAAAAGTTCACTTCCGTCTCAGAAAAGAATCGCTATTTTGAGAAAATGTGATCTTGTTTCACAATAATGTAATGCACGAACATTTAAAAATAAACTTGAAGTTACTTTTTCATTAAGCTAAGAGTTTCTTATTATAAATATTGGACTATCTTACGGTAATACAAATAATTAAAGGATGGAAGGTTAAAGTAGTCTACAGACAACGTTCCCTAATCAAACTTTCATTGTTTGAGTCCATCATCTAGCTTCCTTGCCAGTGCAGTTTACGTGTAAAATAAAAATGAAACAGGTAAAATAATATTTATCGTAACTGAAATTTTTGAGAAACTAACATATTGAATTCATGAAGCGTAAAAACCTAAATGATAGCAAGGGTCATCATGCAAAATTCACTGAGTTCACTGTTTTCCATCAGTTCTATTTCTTTACAATTTGGTTAAAAATAAAAATGAAAATACCTAGAAGCCTAAACTACTCGAGCATTTTGGCTATTTCTCCATCGTGCCTAAACGCCTAGACAGTCGAACTTTACAATCAACATTCTTTTCAGGGGAAAAAATCGTACTGGAACTATTGGAGCATAAGATTAATGATTCTGCATGTTAAAATATTTACACACTGGTTGTTAATGGATTTAAATATTCTATTGAAGCAGCGAGGCAGGTCTGACCCGAGCGTTGATGTATTGACTGCTGAGAGACGCGTAGCTTCCTAATGATGCCATACACCTGACCAGATTTACACCTGGCCAAACCCAGGCTGGATTATTCCTGTAAAAATGCGACCGTTGACGCACAAAATAATGCCCCAGAGCGAATTATGTATGCCTTAGGATAGCTTATGCAGCAAGAGTCGTCATTTTTCAATATGTTTAATTGTATAGGATTATTCCAGGTTACTCTCTAGGAGTAATCAGATGCCTCAAACATTACGTAAGCCTCATACAGACAAACATTTTCGTATTTGTAAGTTTTTACTATCGTTTCCGCATTTTCCTTTCTACCCACAAATTGAAACACAAAAATAATTAGAATATTTTCAAATTTTTCACGGTGCAACTTCGCTTCGGTTTTTATCCTCGCATTTGGTGTGCGTGTTATAGCTATTTGCATTACAAATATATTTTTTTTATAATAGCGCGAGGCCTCCAGAGAAACAAGAGTTTAATAAATAACGATAATAGAGAAAGATTGTCGCTACTGTATTAAGTAATTGTCCTGGATGAATTTTAGCGTTATTAAACCTATCATGGCATGTTTGCACCACTAAACAGAGTTTCCACTCGCCCGCAATGATTGAGATATTACAATAGCAACTCCTCTCAATTTCAATTAACATCGTGTTCAAACTCTTAATATTAAAATATTAAATAAATATCTTAACATTGAAATATCTTAATATTAAAAATCAAAAATAACAAATTAAAGAATTTAGCTTATTCAGAGGAGGGAAAAGCTTTGCGGGAAAGACGCGGGCAATCCCATTAATGTATAGAAATGAAATTGTTCTACGAGTAGCATGGACTTTTTTTCTTTAAACATGCACCTGCTTATTTTTTTTAAATTAAAACCTATGGCACCAGCTTATTTATTTAGCATTTAATATTATGAGTTCTACAAATGTTGTGAATCTAGAAAAAAATACCCGATGCTATGATTTATGAATTGAGTGTTTGCCCGGACTTATGAGTAATCGAATGTAATTCTAAATAGAAAAACTTAATTTGGTTCAATTACACAATAATTAGATGTGTTTCATGGACCAAGTGGCTTAAACTCATTCTCAATTAATTGGAAATTTCACATGGAAGGCTTCTGAAATGCCCCGAAAAATTATTTCATGTATGTTATTAATTGCCTTAATTTCTGTTATTCTTGCCAAAATCTCAGCTTAATAGTTAAATTACATGAAGATCTAGTTAGTTGCCGTGAACTAGAAACATTAGCCACCTTGGTACTGAAGTTACTGTTTGGTACACAAAAAGCTAAAGCGCCCAAAACGCCAAGACGGATACAAGGAGTATAGAGGTATACCGACGGACTCAACTCGTAAAGGTCGGAAATAGTGGTGTCATATGTGTGTTAACTATTACCATTTCTTGATACGCAAGTAACTAAGTCAAGAAACAAATTCTTATTCTCCAATTGTGCTTGAAACGCTAAACGCTTAACGAAGACCTGAAATGGATTAGGAAAATAGAGTATAAGCTTTACTCTCGTTGGGCCATAATTAACGGGGACATTTCCTCACGTCAGTGACATCACAGTGTTTTCTACGGAGCTGAACTCATGCGAGTTCTCATGATATTCTTTATGAACCACGGGCGGATCCACCAAGCAGTGTACTCTCCCGCGGAACAAGCGGCATCCACCAGCTCGCGGCTGCGCTGATCACAGAAAGACCTTGTGTCCTGGTGCAGGATTTTGTTTAGAACAAGCGAGCTGAGGCGGTCGTAACAAGCGTGGGAAGCTGCTGGCAGATTTTCCTGCGTAGGGAAAACGTAATAACGGACATGCAGCTTTTGAGCGCCATTAAATATGCATTTTTGCCGCGAATAAAGACAGTGGAGAGATACATTACGCATCTGCAGCTCTTCATTAAAATTGTGCAGCTTAAAATAATTTTGATACGCAGTCACTTAGAAAACTCAGAAATTGAGGTGTAATTTCGAAGTTTTAAAATTAAATTCGGAAATTAAATGTGTGCTGGACTGTTTAGGCCAGGCTAGAATATTTTGAGCTGGATACGTAAAAAGGTTCCATATTCAGGAAGAAGCCTTTATTTATTTTAATCTGTCATTTTACTTAATGTTTGTTCAGAAAACTAAGCAAAATAATTTTGGTCACGTAAGCAGTATATTGCTCTATATATTTCATAGGTAAAAAAAGACGTGGAGATAGCTATTGGCATTATGTATTTGTGCGCATAGCTTTTGAATACAGTAAATAAAAAATTGTTCGATACCAAGTCGTAAAAATTCCAAGTTACTGAAGAAATAAAAGTTAGGGGATTATGCCCAATTTCAGCGGGAGAAACGAATATATCGTCATAAAAATGTGCTAAAGGCACTGTGATAATTCCCTGTTCACTGATTTTTTTCGCTGTTTTACCCCGTTTTACTGATTTCATAAACTAGTTGTAGTAGTAGTATAATCATTAGTTTAAGGTTTTATTTCCACTGGCGAGCTGATTTGACGGAGAAAAGAGAAAGAATACTTTAGCATGAACTAAAGAAAACGAGGAATCTATGCATATGGTCTGTTCCCACAAAGAATACTTTTTGCGCACGTTGTGTAACAGCAAGAAAGATGGAGAAAAGACAAAGAATAGATTGCGAAGAAGGCATGAAAACTGAAAGAGCAAAGTGATAAAGAAAGCTAGAAATCCTGAAGACTCGTCTCTGACTGAGGTTAGCTAATAGTATCTCGCCGGGGGCACGAGTCCCCATAGCATAGGATATACAACCCTGAGTAACTTTAACCTATTGCGTTTATGCTATACTTCTTCAGGGTTTCATGAGCTAGATTTCTGTGTTAATGAAAAAGTATAATCCATTAATGTTGCTGTTATATTTAATAACATTGTACTGTATAGTTGTTGATCTTTTTCACCGGAAGAAAAGTTTCACGCAACTTACCAGACAACATCCATTCCCCCAAGTAAAGCCAAGCGAGCAGTGAAACACCAGAATTAGGTTACGGTTTCCTCTGTCACACGCATGGTACTCTATATCCTGATAATTTATGCGAAAGAAAACAAAATTTTAATCCCATCGATATTCCAAATTGCTCTATTCCTTCACGCGTGAATTAAAAAATTTAATTAAACTCTTTTGGAAACTTGTATGAAGATTAAATGAGATTTCGGAACGGGTCAAGTAATGGACGGTAAATTGGTTTCGCTAATCTTCGAACAGTAGGGTGTGTGATCGTGCTCTTTACCCACACACACGCACACACAACCATATTTACGAGCATCCCGTTGTCCGAAGAATGCTTGAGAAAGAGGTAGGCCAACCACGGATTACAGAAATAAGAACACCTGAAGAACAAGCTCCCAAATGGTACTGGGATGCTTATTCCAAATGATATATGAAATAAGGTGCCTTTTCTTCTCGTGTAAGCTCTGAGATTAGATTAGTTTGTATGGAGTCATTCTTCTATGAATTTTACTAAAATTATTTTGTGTTCTTGTTTGGTCATGTTAAGTGGATACATTAAATGAATACTTTAGTTCCTTTTAGTTTTCTGGGTACTTTTGTAACAATGGCGGTTAAGTTTATAAAATGATTACTTTTATTGACCATGTATTGTATTTATGGAATATGTAATATGGTATTAACTATGTTTATTGTATTTCATCAATGTATTTTTTGAATTCTTTCTTCCTTGGCTTCAAAGAAAACCCTTAGGCAAACCTTTCTGGGTGCCACTTATTCGGGTGTAACTTTACGAGTTCATGATCTCCAAGTGATTACACAAGTTGTTGTTAATGACGCGAAGTTGAATTCATATTGATTTGATAATCCACCATTTTATATCAGCCCTTGTGTTTATGCATAGGAGAGATGGGTATGACTTGAAATTTCTGTTAGAAGAATATTCCATACTGTTCGACTAGAAGATGCAAAGGAAGCAATTCCATCAAAAAATTAAATTCCCTTTAAATATATTTTAAAAGTTTCAGTTTTATTTTCATGCTACCTCGAAGATCGTTCAAGTTTATTGCATTCGGAGAAACCTAGATTCGCCAATAATTATGATACATTATTCAAAACAAGGTTTTTGAATTATTAGGGGTCAAGAAAGTTCTTTGAATTTCCGCAATAATAGAGGAAAATAAAGGAGGCAGCTCTGAAAAAGCTGCTTCTGGTATTAGCCTAACTATGGCTGTGTCACCAGGAATGTTAACAGGAGTCTCACAACACTGTTGACTGTTATTGTGACCCTCATGAATGGTGTTGACAATGCCCTTCACAGGTGAGAGAGCTGCTCTTTAGTCCCGAGCGTGGGAGTGGGCCCGTGTATTTGTTAAAACATTTTATAAAACATGATCAAAAGCCTCGATGTTTTTGCGAATTCCTGCGTCGTCTGTAAAACTTGACGGCAGTGACGCGTGGGCCTAATTGGGAATTAATGCAGCCTGTGCTGCACGTACCTGTGTTGTGAGCTGTGGGAGGTGATGGATGGCCAATCGACGTGCAGCTCAAGGTCACGCTCAAATGGTATGCGTGGTGTGACACTCAAATGAAATTTTGATAAATTTTCAAAATATCGAGTTCATGATATTTGTTCAAAAATGCTAAATGCCTCACGTATGAGTTTATGTAATCGTAATTTAGCTTAAACGGTTTCTCGCTCTGCGTATTGCAAAAGCAATCGCAAATTTTCTCTAGCCTAGTACATTTTACTTTTATTTAATTTCGCTCCTTGAGTTTTATGATTAACTTCAAGTTGAAATTTTTCTAGCATTCTTGCGCACTTATTTTGAGCTACGACGCTAACTTGTATCGTATGTGTTTCAATAAAATGTATTTTTTTTCATGGAGATTTCGATGCAAATGCTTTCCTAAAAACATTTTCAGTAACTTAATAAGAGTTTCTCTCCACATGCCACACTTTTGCAAGGGAAGTAACGCGCCAAACCAGCATTTGTCTGAAAGTACACACACTATACAGTAGACAGAACAGACGCGTGTCTTCTCGGTGTACGAGGCTTGCATTCATAAACTCACACACTGTGCTTACGATTAAAGAGCAAGATAATTTAGATTTGTTTTGAAGAAGCATCAAACTTAGGAAACACAGGTTATTTTTCAACATGTCTTCAACACGGAACACACAGATGTACCATGCTAGGCAACGTTTCTCTTCACTTTTCCCGAAATCCCTCCGACAGAACTGAATTTGACACCATAGTGTGGCCGGCCAATGACGTTTTTTACGCTGATGTGTAGACTCATACTATAACTTCTTTTCTCTGGTGAAATGAGCTAAATTCTAAAATATTCAACTGAAAGCACTTTCATTTCTAATGTTCATACAAAAAGACACATACAACCAAACATGGCTCGCTAAGGCGACTGACGAGCAAACGGTTGAGACCGATATATCGGGGTAAAGTTGTATGCCCATTCCTATTCCTAACTGCATTTTTCTTTGAAGGTCAGAAATATTTCGAATGATTTTTCAGTAAAAGTTTGAATATTGGGAAGACTGAAAGATCATTCAGATTCGTCATTTGTCATTTTCGTCCAAGGGCTGCAGATGGATTTTTTTAACGCTGCAATTTATTGTTTGAATCGGCCAAAAGAAACCGTCTTTCAAGAGTTCTATACAACATAAAACTAAGCTAGTGCTCGTCTGATTAGGTTTCATAGTGAAACATATGAATAGTTATTTGAATACGAGTAATGTGAGCAAAACGATGATGGGCCACAACACACTGCAAGAACTTCCCGGTAGTTCTCAGTAATGCTTAAAATATAAATATAAAATTGCTCTCCCACGGCCTCCGACATCTGATTAAGTAGAATCATGCTAAAATTTGGAGAAAATTCTGAAATAACAAAATATTTTGAAGGAATTCAATAGCACTAATTATCTGTAAAGCGTTTATAAGAAGATGGTATTGAAACATTAATAACATATTCCAAAGTCCTTAAAAAGAAATAGAAATGACTCTTGTTGAACACAAATTAAAAAGGCAAATCAAAACAAAGGCAACTCAACTAGTATCTCCGAAAACGAAATTGAAACTTTTCTTTACTCCTTTTAAACAAAAATATCTACTTCTTGAAATCTAATCTACTGTTTTAATACTGTATAACAGTCGGTGGTTGGTATTGTTACAAAGTAATGTTTCTCATGCTCAAACGCTAATAATCTCTTGCTATGTGATTTATTTAAAATAATTATTCAATTCAAATACGAAGCAACACTGTGTTGTCAATTGATATATTCAAATACTAAGCGAGATACCAAGTATTTATTAAAACAATTTCAGTTGCAGCAAATTCTTTTTGCCTTCATCAGTACAGGTAAAAAATCGTCACAGCACGAAAATCCAAAGGTCGATATACTTATAATTTTTCACGCAACTGAGTATATTATGACAGCATTATTTAGGGAGTTAATTTCACATGTTACTCCAATAATGCTGTAAATGTTTTGGTTAGCGTTGTAGAAAAACCCATTTACAGTGTCTGATTTAGGAAAACTCTTTTTGCATTATTATCAGCGTGGAAGTATAATAAATTTGTGTTCTGGTAAAATATATTTTCTTCGAGCTCATTGATTAGCATACTAGTTGATACGTAGGAGTGAGAAAGATATTACAGAATATTCCGAATATCGATCTCAAAGTCTAAGACGCAGAATATTTAAATCCAACATTTTTGCTCTCAACATTAATTCCGTATACCGCAAGTCACAGAGCTCGTATTTCAATGTAAGAGCGCATTAATAAGAGTGCTTTCAACGGTGCATCGTCACTGGAATTAAGTTTTTTATTCAGCTTGTATTTACATGTATTATCAAGCCTAGATTACGCAACAAATGGAGTACGTTTTCCAAACTATTGTCTCAATCATCTGTTTAGACTATTGACATGGGTATTACGATACCCATGTGTGTAAATCAACTAAGGATTTTTACATTAAGATATTTAAAATTCAACGATGTTTTCATTTCTTCTTTATTGGAAATAAAGTTTTTCTCAATCTTTTCTTTCTTATCATATTATTACTGAGGCATTGTTCAGTTCATGGTGGAGTACTGCAGTACAGCTTGACCTAGTAACCTGCGTCTCGCGTTCACCAAGTGAACACAGACTCACGATCTCCAGGCTGGCCCCTGCTCCCCCATGACCAAAATTCCCGGCACCTTCCCTGCCCACTTGGTTTTTCAAGTGCATGGTCGGCGGCTAGGACAACGAAAAAGAGAAGAGAAGGGTTGGCGGAGGAGGCCATTGGATCTGGTTAGGGAAGCCTTTCTCCAGGCAGAATACCTTTTGTGACGCGGCAGGCGTCACTTAGTCAGTGTCGTGAGGCTTTCAGGGATCAGCGGCGGCTTGTTTTAGTCTCACGCCGAGGTCAATGAGCGGCGATCCGTCATCGGATTGCAGGAGAACTGAGCAATAAACCTCAAGGGATTCGTGATAAAGACGTGAGATGTTCAAATAACAAGGGAATCCCTCAAGGGGTCTCTGATAAAGACGTGATCCTGGTGCTCACTGCTTCATCTGCCACTGACGGATTGCTGCTCATTCTTGCAGTCCACACTCCCCCGGACGCGACTCAATCCAGCGTGCGAGTGACACAGTTCTTGTTGCCCAGTGTTGGCGCTCATGGCTTTTTCAACCTCATGTGCATAAATTAGAAGAAGTATATCCTATAGAAATCACGAGGTATAAATAAGGCTTGCAGTGACGGTTTCAATAGGCAGTTCAGGGATACACAGACTTATTTTAGAGTCAGTTAAGAGTGATTGTGTATTTGCGCCCTAAGTTGGGATTTAACCTCAAGTGATTTCCGCAAATTTTTTAGTTTAAATTTTATTATTTCATTCACTTGCTTTCATTCCTTTGGCGTGAGGAACTTCTCTGCCTGTGACGTGTTGTACTGAATGTAGAAAATCAGGAAATAACGAATGATATGAGCCCAACAGTCTATAAAATATTTCATGTATATTTCATCTCGAATAGCGTTAGGGAAATGATAAAGACAAAAATCAAACAAAAGCTCATGCCTGAGCCTTTAAACAGGAAGTACGTCCAAAATTTGCGTAGTGTTTTTTCCCCTTTTTATATCTTATTGAAGAATTTCTTTGATGTCGGACACTTCAAAATTTAAAAAATTCTTAATGAGGATATTCTTACATACACGACACAAGCCACAAAAAAGGACCTCACGATTCAGATTCGTGACAGAGTCAATACTTTCATCAACAGACGGATGCGGAGTACGCAACTACTTAATGTTCAGGTGTGCAGTCGATACACGAGTAAACACAGCACGCGCTGATCTTATGCAAGCCTCAACTTTTACGAGTAAAAATTAGTCTGAGTTAATCCCCTAATATGAAGCTTGATTCTCAAGTTATGAACAACTGCAACCATTTTTTCGCTAACAAGCTAAAGTTCGCAGAAGATGAGTGTATATAACTCGAAAATCGATTTTACAAGGAAATGCGCGAATTTTCGATTTTTGCGCGACGACCGGCTAAGATTATTAGACTATGCGTTATTGTCTTTCGGTATAATCGTCCGTTCCTGCAGTGGGCAGCGATTCCTTTACAGGGAATTTAAATTCTTTTAGCAGCATAAATTATCAAAGAGTTTAAATGATGACTCGCAGATAAATAACTCTTCAAGTCATCCCGTGGAACAGGAGTGATTGAACTGAACCACAGACGGCACACTACTTACAATTGTGTACTCAGTGATGTCAAAGAAGTTTGTTGAAAAGCCTTTTGATAGCGTTAATCGTTTTCAATAACTACACGAGTAAAATACTGAGGCAATAACACCAAGCCTTTCTCTCTCTCCGCGGTCGGGGACTAGAGTCACACTAATTTTTTTTTAAATACTAATATACCCAAGCCGTCGATAATTAACCCAAGCCGTCGATAATTATGACTTATTTCAAATTAGAATTTAAATTTATGCACTAAAACTGTTTTTAAACCTATAGTTAATATGCAAGTCTCTTCTTTTTTGTTCCTTTATTATTGATGAAACATCCGAATATATTTCAAGAAACATAAGTGAATTTTAATGAGTGAAAAAAGAAATTTGTAGTCATAATAAAGTGGTCCGGTATTCAGTTTACAAAGTTACGAACAAATCCCCAAGCAAGTAAGCCAGTGTATTTTTTCAATAGAATAATGCTTTTTAAAATTATTTGGTCGTACCTTTACAATGTATCCTAACCTTCAGTCCCACTTGAACATTTATGCAACTCCCCTAACCGAATTACAAACGGAAATCACATTTCATCAAAGAAACACATCGTTTCTCTAACTGCAGCGCTCGAATCGATTCTCACTTCCGCACCACCGCTCTACAATAACTGGAGCATTCGAATTGCACTTCAGTGTCGTTTGATCGTCACAATGTATGGGACATCGATCACAACAAGAAGCGAGGCTTTCTCCCGATGTCTCGCGCTGCAGCCATCACGCATCTCTTCATCACGTCCTGTCGTCGATGTAATGTCGCGCCTGCAGCCGCTCGCTGTAGCAGGGCTACGGTTCAACGTTGTGCCGCGCTCCTATAAATGTGTCAGGTGAGCTGACGCTAAATAATATGCGAGTTATGATAACACTGCACCTTGGATGCTGGTTCGCTCGATGTAAGGTAAGGGAAAATGAGGGCCAAAGTTTTAAAAGAATTGAAATCAACTCGAAATAGAAGGGAGGATGTAAATATCAACTTTAAAATATTAGTGACCGTTTGCTGAAAAACTCAGAGACGAGAGCATAGAGTCTCACTATTTTCTAATTGGAATATTGAAATTTCTCCATTATTAATTTAAGTGCTTGAATTAATAGTTTGGAGCAATTTAACTGAGAACGAAAATAGAGCAGTTGATATTCAACATATGAAAGTGAAAAATACAAACTTTTGTCAATACGTGTGTTTTTCAGGATTGTGTGTCTGCCTAATTTCATCAATCCTTTTTTACATTGGCAGAAACCATTTTCATCAGCGAAATTTAGAGTAAAAATGGGTGCAATAGTACACAGTGTGCTATTTCTACTCTTAATTTTACTAGAGTGTGCGCTGTTCTTCAATATTAAACTATTATCTGCACTTCTCAGCTGCAATGATTTATAAATATTTGCCTAGCCGGTATCTATGTTAAAATTAAGGGTGTAAATTTTCTCAACTCTAGTATCTTGGAGCCTTGGAGTTCGTATAATACTGAATTCAATACTTCAATTTCGTAGACGCTCGAGCTAAAGTCACCACATAGGTTTCCAGCGTTACTGTGCATGCGTCAGGCATTAACTGTTCATCATTAACGAAGGACAAAACCACACACCTATCATTGAAGGTCTGTTCTGAGCCTTCAGTTTTGGGAAACACTTCATCATCATCTCGCATTACATCTATCGCATGTCAACACAGCAAGCAAGATTGAAAAGGCACTTTAAAGATGACCTGTAATTATCTACATACGAACTACATACGCGCAAGGGTAGCTCACAACGAGAGTGTGACTGCATTATATACATTGCATTTTAGTGCAAAACAAAATTTACCGAAGAGGGTTTCTTTTTACACCTGATTAAGAAACGTGTATTGAAATTTAACAAAAAACCCTTTCACGCAGAATTGATTTACATCTAACGTATTGTGATATTGACGGCTGAGTAATTCCAAATGCTAATCATTTCAGAATAGAACATGGGGTATATAAAGGGTATAAAATTCAAGCATCCCGAAAATACATACGTACTTCTAAATAATTACTAAAGCATCTCGCGATATTATTTCGGCGTGCCTAACGTGGAGTAAATCGTCGAATTTTGCAGAATATCGGCTGTAGCGTTGGTGGTCTGCATCGACACCATTGCTGGCCGTGCCCTGCGGGTATCACGTATACGCGATACCCACCAATTTGTGCAGCGTTTGTTCCAATAAACGCCGGAACCAATCAGCGTCGCCCGAGTCTGGGCAACCGTTGACTCGGACTGTCTCTTTATTGCTTCCGGCGGCTTCTGCAGTGGCCTGAGTCGAGCGACACTCTCAGTTCGCATTGAGATCTAACACTTTTCTTCTTTCGTCATTGTTCTAACATAGGGCAAAATTAAAGAAATGTCTGCAACCAAAACTCGAATAAGCATGTAACTTTTTTCACTTACCAATCTACGTTGTTGCAGTTCAAGAGTGGTCCACTCATTGAAAAACTAATACATTCTTATCTTATTTCTGACGCGAGGATAATCAATTTCATTCTTAATTTCAGGAGAGTTATCGAGGAAATTTCTCCATACTGGAAGTATTAAATTGCATAAAAGCAGAGAGAACGAAATAGATAATGATTGATTGGAGGGTAATGATCGAATATGATAGCGATAACTATCTGGCTCTTACTCTTACCTATTACCTTTAAAAATGTAGCTCACGGTATTTTATACATCACACGGGACTAAAAAGAAAATGATCTTACACTTTCACGAAAATATTCACTCAATGTACTTGGCGTACAACATGCCACATGCGCATGCGCACTACAGCCTGACACTGCAAATCAAGAACTGTTATGCACAGTTCCAAAGAAAATAAAAACATAGGAATTGTTCACAAAAGGAATTGAAAAAAATTAAGAACCATGTATTATTATAGGCATTAAACATGTGACCAATAATTGTTATGCAAGGATATTATAATACGAAGAAAGCCTCATAAAAAGCGATGCACCGCAACAACGGAAGCAGAATGTAGAAGTTGTAAATTATACCTCTAAAACTTCAAAAATCATTCAGTAATTACCTGCATGTACGGTGACCAACGTCCCGGCTGAACTTCTCCATCGTGTGGCATCACGTTGGATGTCTAGTTCTCTGCAAAACACCTGACTTCGCTTCACCGTACTACGTATTATCTATTACACTTCGCCGCAACCCCAATGCTTCACCATACGGTAAGTAAGAGAAGGTTAAGTACTCACAACGCTAATATAATTTGAAATCACTTCTGAAAAAATATGAAAGTTTAATATGCGGTATGAATGGATGTATTCAATATGAAAATGAACGAACACGTCAGCGATAATAAATGTACTGGTAGATGAAAAATAACAATTATTTTTGCAGCTTTTACGACCCGATAAAACAACAAATTAGACCACCGAATTTCCAAGCCTCTGAACAGGAAACATGGCATGCAGATGTCAAGTGTTTTGTGGTGTGACGGATTGTTAAACAGCACCTACTTGACTAACATATTTTAACTCCCCTGATGATTCTCAAGGGAATATTTGCTGTTTCCAATCTCAAATAGAAATTATAACATCACTCGCGTTTTATTTCTACCTGCAAAGTCCTTCATTACATCCAGTCTTCGAATTTCACTTCCACTAAATTTTGAAAGGAAAATTCTTATGAGCGCTACCGTTGCTCAGGCTCCGAGCGCATATTTCTTCTTCCCTAAAAAGTGATAACAGATTGCCTAAAGGTGACGACAGATTGAGTCATTGAAATGAAAAAAATAATGGATGTGATATAATTTAATGATGATCCAGAGAACTCAGCGTAGCCTCGTTCTTACGAGCACCGCGTACTATAAGTTAATGCAAAAATCCAGATGGTTCAATGATTATCTCCACGCGAGTCTTGCTCTTGAAAAGTTACGTTGGCCAGGCTGCATTTTCAGTATCTGGGGCAACCGCAAATCTACGACCTGCATTTCCAGCTATGCATACATTCGTTAGCGGTAACCAAAACCACAAGGGAGACTGAAGCCAGTTTTGAAACACGAGTCGACGAATTTCAATGCAAAGTGTACATGCCGCAAACCCACTCATTTATTATAGACTAAATTTTAATCTCATTTGAAAAATAAAAAAGTGATAAAAACTTCACAATTATGTATCGCCGCTGCATCGGCAGTTTTCTCACGGGGAAAGGTCAAAGATGCCATAATGTGTCAAGGCACTGAATAGAGCACAAATTTTTTTAATATATGTTAAAAATGCACATACTGCTCTTTTTAAATAACGAAGCAATTCCGATCACAGAGCTTCAAATAATGGGTACGATGAATTTTATCAGTGATATGCTATAGTTATATAGTGAATGAAAACAATAGTCTCAACTATGTACAGTTGTTAATTTTTGACTAAATTTTTGAATCAACATCACACAAGGTTAAAAAATTTCAAAAAATTTACACACATTGGCTGACACCTTGGCTTGAGGGCCAGCTGCACATTCGAAGTGCATTGAGGAATTCACTGCCTTATTGTTATTCATCTTCACATCGCACGTGAAAGAGCAAAAAACGACATGCGGTATGCACTTGACACAAGAGACCAAGGAGCCAGCAAGTACAGGCTAACACTTTATGGATTGTGAGTTGCACGTTTTTTCTAGTCACTCAAGTTGCATAATTCAAGAGTCATGCTGTAATACGCAATGAATTTGCAATGCACAAAAAGAAGCTAACAAAAATGAACTTGAAAGGGCTGAAAAAGTTTCTCAAAGAAAAATTAAAGAAAAAATTAGCTCGACGTGACTCAGCTTTTATAAAGGGCCAGCTGCATCGTAGAAAAAACTAGGGCAACTACCTCGAGTTAAGCGATCGATACAGATGCTGACTTCAATATTTCTGTGCGACAAAACTGTTTTCGCTTAACTCATTCATATGTCTGGCAACGGCGTGAAAGTTATAAATTTTCTTCCCAAAATTAGTCCAACACAAATGTTGAAATTTCAACTTTAGATTTTCTAACTTCTCAGGGAAAACACGACTAGCAGAAAGTAGGAGATATTCTAGCAATAAATTTTAGTAGCTTGCAGCATTGTTTCAGGTATCAATACTGAATGTGAAAAACGTTTTAGGGAATCATTCATTCCGATTTCCAGCATGTGAGAACCAAGGAAAAATTACTTTTGGTTTAGTCCAAACTTTCAGCTGGGCTTGTTACAATCGTCATCAAAGGACGAATGCATATTTTGGAAGTCAAAATAAGTTTTATAAACTTTTCACTCGCTATAACTTCAGTGCGCAAAATAGCGTTGCTCAATTAGGAGGCCTCTTGCTAACAAAAAACCAGGATATCCTCTTAATATGAATTCAACAGCTATATGTGCTATAGCTAACAACGTTGATCGTTACAATCATATACTGTTAAACGAAATCTGGGTTTGCCAGCTGATTTCTCTCCAAACCTGATATTACCACGGATATTACCCAACTGTGTCTGAGAATGAGCTTTTCTGTCGTTATTTCTTTTTCCCTTCCCAACGCTATCCATAAAGTGTATGACTCGTCCTTGCATGTGAATAAAAATTTGTTGAACACATAAAAAAAGGTGATGAATGAGCTCATGAAAGTTAATGGAGTGTCATTTTACGCGAAGTTCATCATGCAAGTCACGGGAACTGGATACTTAATTGAATCACTTCCCAACCGCTTTGACTATTGCGAAATGCATTTGGTTCGTGGTTTGTAAATAATTGACTCTAGTAACTAATAACCAGTAGTTTGCGTACCAAAAGAATTATTGCAACACTCGAAAGATTTCCAGCTTTAGTCCAGGATTTCGAAGCAGTTTTGATAAAATAATCTTAGTGCACTGGTTTGTCTTACATATATTTCTCATTCAGATGCTACAACAAAGACTGTTTAAATGAAAGGTGGTTCGTTGGAGCTTAATGTTTTTCTATTTAGTTTTGTACGAATTTCTAGTTATGAAAACTTTTTTCTTAATTTAAAACATGCGCATAGCTTCACCCAAATTGTTGGCGTGGAGTACAGCCTGGAGTACTTACAAGTGTACAGCGAACATTTGTCCTTCACATCAGAAAATATTACATTTAATAAAAGCATTCACTTTGAGGAGGAAACTTCCAAGTCTCGCGTTCATCTTCTAGACATACTGCTGCAATGCACGAACGGCCAATGTGCGGGATGAGCACACAAGACAATTATGACAAAAATGTCATAACATGGCATATTACGATCATGTCACCATATGGGCCATCGGTGGGATAAAATTCAAATCGAATTTAAAAATTTTAGTGAAATTAGAATTATTACATAATGTCAGTTGGGAGTGAAACTTTTCTGTAAGCGCCTAGCAATTCGTATCTCTGATCGAGGGTAACAACAAAAACTAGAATCTGCAACAAAGAGTGTAGCATCTCTGTTAGTTCCCGTAACTAGTAACTCAAATTGTGAGCGACTACACTGGGAGCCAGCATCAGGTAGAAGCCAGTTTCTGCAATCGCGAACAAACACTGCCCGATGTCATCCAAAAATCCGTGTTTGGCTAAGTAGGACCAAAGCCCTGGCTCTATTGACAGAATTTTCAGAGCAGTCATCCTGCTATCAACTGAGAATTCGATTGCAATCATTCATGCATGCAACTATGAGAGATAATTCGCCTTAAATGCGAATAGCGCTCGTTTGCACGACAGATAAGGCCACATAAAACACAAAGAGTTTTTCTTTATCGTTCACCTCGTACTAATATGAGAAGGAGAGAGTATATTCGGAAGAATATCTTCGAAACCCAACTGGAAACCTCAATTAAAAATATTTTACATTACGTCACCGGTGTCAATTACGAAAACTCCAAAGTTTTCAAAAAGAGGAGCACAAAGACCTCTTCCTCAAGCCTGCCCTCGTGCGAACCGAGCTTTATATTCATGTGGTCGTAAAGCAGGACGGAGCGCGAGCAGCGTGGTCCGTGACCGCCGCGCTGCCGGACGGCGGTGACAGTCCGGCTTTACGACCGCGTCTCCGTTGCAACGTTGATGTCAACAACCGCTGCGCTCTTGTACTCTCTTGTATCGCAAAAAATGAAAATTAAAGTGACTGCTTAAAATTTGTAATATGGCCGCAACAAAAATTGAACAACACATTTCCTCAAGTAGCCAGTTCGAATAGCGCTAAAAATAAAACCTGAAATAAGCTGGTTCTACGACGTATTATTTTGTGCCTGTTTTTGGGAAACAGGCGATCAAGTCATACACTGAGAAGTCAGTTTACCAGAGTACGCTCCTCTAAAAACATTAAGAAGAATTATAATAGCGTGTTTATAACATCGCTCTCCCGATTAGATTCTTTCTAAGGCACCTATGTAGCGATGTTTTCTATTTATCACATCGTCGTCCCGCATTTTGTCAGTTCTCATTTATTAATATTGGTAATTAACTACCAACACACTATTTCTTTGGTGATATAATGTAATCGATAGCGACACAAACACAAACATCAGTTTGTACCATTTTCTACACATGTAACAGCTTAACAAAACAGTTCGCTATAAAAATTTACTAGCATAAGATTCGCAACCGTAGTAGTTACAGATGGGCATGCATTATTTTCCAATTGAAGTATAATACATTCATCTGAATGTTCTTTATCCGATTATGCGTTGACAATATTGCCGCAGATGAGGGATCCCTAGAGGTCAAATGGCGTTAAATTAAACCTGCAACGCAATGAGAAATTGGCAAAAAATTATGAGCATGTGCAATTCACTCAATTCATATGTAATGCACGCTCACTAGCAATCGTAAAAAATACCACAAGGTATTTAAACTCATTGTCAAATCATATTTATCATGAATTTAGTTTTAGCTGAGTAGGCACGGCAGGTTTGGAAGCCCCGGTCGACCAAGAAGCTGAGTGTTGCAGCGTGCCTTGCGTGGGAAGCTCTTCGGATTGAGTGCATTTGTGGGAAATGTTGAGCATTGCATGGGAACGTTCTCACTGGGGCCGTCCGCCACAGCGCCGCACGGCCTGACAATCGCATGCTAAAAAATCCATTCCGGGCTTTTAGGTTGGCAAATTTCGGCGCCCGTAACGGCGCTCGCAGAGCGCGGCGCGCACTGGACACGCACGTCTTGTACGTCGCTCTACATCACCTTCTGTACGGGGTTTAATTATATTGTGGGTAGCAGTGTGACTTATTTAGAAATTTCTCGTGAAATTTTTCACGGTGTTGGTAGGTGTGCGAGATTCAAATGTAAATTTCTTATGAATTTTTTTATTGTGGGTAGGTGTGTGGATTCATGCAGAATTTTGTCATAAATTTTTTATATTGTGGGTAGGTGTGTGCGATTTATTTAGAAATTTCTTATGGATTTTTTATATTGGAGGTAGGTGTGAGAGATTCTTGTATAATTTTGTGATGAATTTAATTATATTGTGAGTAGGTAAAACTTTCTTGTGAATTCAATAATATTATTAGTGAGAGACTCATTTGTAACTTTTATGTTTATGTAATTACATCATAGTGCGCGAAATTTACGTTTCAATTTGGATGGAAATTTTACATTGTATGTAGGTGTGTAAGATTAAATCAAATACTTTCTTGTGTAATTGGTTCACGGAATTTCATCACACTGGAGGTAGGTGTGTAAGATTTAAGCGCAAGTTCAGAGCAAAATTAAGTAACATCATTGGTAGGTGTGTGATATTTACCAGAAATTTCTGTACAGAATTTAGTTTTTATTTCCGGTGGGGGAGTGAGATTTATGCGTAACCTCTTTACGGAATGTTGTGGGCAGGCGTGCGAGATTAATGAGCAACATTGATCAAAAATTCTAGAGCTAGTGGACTTCCTGAAGTGCCGGACGTTAATAAGTATGGTGCTGGATTGACTCCTAATGCGCGAATTTCCGGAAAGCTTACATATCTTTGTAGAATTCTATTCCGTAATTGCAGTTAAAAATTATATCTTTGTCACCCAGCGCTTAGATGTTCCGTGTTCGAGATGACTAATTTTAAGTAGTTTAAGAATTATAAAATATGAGTGATGTGTGTGTCATAGATTTCTGCGTATAGCGAGCAAAACATCCTATTTATGCAATAGTTGTACTCTATTTATATTTTGCCAAAGAATGTAAATTATTTATTTCGGTGTTATAAAGACTTGGTATCCACAATCCCAGCCTCTGTCCGGTAATTCGCGCTGGAAAGATTGGAGAGAATTCTCCAATTGAATCTTGTAATTTGCGCTTCTAAATGTGAAATCTTCGTGCAGATAATTAAACTAACGCTCCAATACGAGTATCTTATTGAAAACCTTACCTTCGGCCGACTAGCGGTGATCTGAAAATTATTACAGCCGAAGCAAGGCTGGAGAGGTGACACGAAACAACCGTCAGAGGTTCTCAAAAATTAGCCGCAAGAGCTGATCCAACTACGGCCAGGATCGACTGCTAAAAGGTCCGCACTTCCCCTCGTTCAGTGAGTTTGGGTACATATCAAAAACCCCATCCCTGAAAATCTTGTATAAATTTACAGTTTCACACTGTTTAGTCACCTAAATTCAAACCGCACCAATAATAATATAATCAATGCATTTGCACTCGAGAGCTAAATATATTTTTATTATTCCAGTAGTAGTAAATTTTCTATCAAATGCGTTCTTCATGAGTACGGATGAGTGGCTAACGTTAAATGAAGTATTTCCAAATAGTTCAGTACATTTTATTTCCTATATCGATTGGGCACTTCGCTGACACCAAATTCCCATGAGTGAGTAGTGCAAAGTGAGTGATGCAAAAATGAACTCCTGCGAAAAAGTGTTAAATTCTGGGAAGTTGATGAGCATGTAACCTTATTTGTATCCATCAGAGTTGAAGCTGAATTGCTTACTCGTGCATGTTTGTACAACAAATAAACAAAAATAGGAAACTACTTCTGCGTGTAATTCATTAAGTGTTGAAAGCATCTTCACATTTTAGGAGAGCTAGACGTACTCTCTTAATAAATGAGGAACACATACTTTGCTATAAAATAAGCTGTGGCTCGTAATATAATCATGTGTTGTAGCTCTGAATTAAAGGATGAAAATTAACTGCATTTTTTCAGTGTTATCGGCATTCTCGGTTGCTATAGATAAGAGTAGCACCGACAATTTAGGCAGTTTATTTACCACAAACGATACAACAGCACAATCATTGCCAAGTTCTATTCCAACGGACAAAAGTTTAAACGTAACTACCAGTGAGCTTGGATAAGTTTAGTGACTCATAGGACATCATAAAGTAATATTATTCTAGTTATGTTATACGACTTAATAGCAAGCAATCATTCCAGGCGTGTGCTGAACAGATCAAACAGATTTTTAACGTGGAAAAATGACGTTCAATTTTTCAACAGTAAGGTAATGATTCAAGCGAACACAGCATGTACCAAGAAACTAAGGATTAGCTTTATTGTAGAAAATTAAGCTTATTTCGAGCTATTCTTGCGATCAGATTAGATTAATAGTTAGTATAAGCTTCCCTATCCTCAACAAATGAGATCCAAAGAGAGGAAGGAAGAAGGCACCATTTAGTATGGAGTTAAGGGAACGCGGAATCTATGCAGAAAAAACAGTAAGATGAGAAAGAAGTTCATGAAACAAGATCAAAGTTGAAGAAGAAAGTAGTAGGTGCTGAAAAAACAGGACAGCAGTGAACCGAAAAAAATGGTCGGTAACAACAAAACCTATTCTATTTTAACAAAAAAACTACCTAACCTTTAGCTCGGGCCCTCACATTGTCCGCTATTCTTGCGAAAAAGTTTTCTCCGTAGGTAGCAACAAGTTATTATATCGTCACAACTTTTCGACCACCTGGGTCATTATGAACTTTGAAAGAAAGTAGAGATAAACTAGTTAAATGTCAAATCAAAATATATCAATCATGTGACAAGAAAAGCAGAAAAAACACAAGTAATGACCCAGTTTGTAGAACCGTTCAAAAATATTTTCATTCCTTGAGTTTTTCAATAAGACATTTACCTTATAAAAGACGTGTTCCGTTACTAATTTATTAATAATTCATATATGCAAACGACAAAACATTTATGTGCATCCAAATTCTGTCTATACGTTCCGATTCGGACGGAACTGGCGTTTCGTTCACAGAAGTGTTCAGGTATTCCCGAACATACGAGTAGAAGTTTATGGGTGTCATGTCGAGAGATCTGGTGGGCCCAAAGTGGACAATTGAATTAAATCTTCCTTTAAACATCTTGAATCTCTGTAGGTGTACATTACTCCATAGACCATATATTTTTCATTCGACCTGCGAGAACATTTGATTCAATTTTGTTCAAACAATTCTGACTTGTACATAGTCTAACATTTTGACTGTTACGTGAGTCACCGGTGGTTCTCGGAGGGATTTTTCACAATGATGCTGATCAACCAGCAGTCAAAAACTTAATGAAGGCACGTTCCAGTCAGTGTTTACTATTTTCAAAATTAATTACAATTGAATTTACATTCGAGTTGAATATCAATCATCAGTTTTACCTCCATAGTCAATGTTTTTATCACACTACTGAAATTAGGCTCATTGTAATCCATTTACTTCACTCCAGGATAATCAACCATTTTACCTAAAAATGCATGTATACCTCATTCCTCATGAATGACCAGCGTAGTAAAATAAAGATAACACCATCAACGCACACTGAAGCAGAGGGCAGAAACACGCAGAGGAGTAACCACGTTTATTTCAACAGTTTTAAAAGGACTAAGTGGCAATGGAATGCTACACTCGAGCGCATATAACATTTTTTTCAAATATTACAATATAATACAAACAGCAATGGAATTCAGTACATTAAACGAAGCCTGGCACCATCTCACGACCCTTAACATAAAAACACAAACTTAGCATCAAGACAGACAGGTAAGTTTTTTCAATACCAGGAAGAATCACAATACGTAATTACTAGAGCCCATAAAGAGTACGACTGTACAGAAGTAAACCAACTCTGGATAGCGAAGCCTTTGTCATTTAAACATCCAGCTGAACAAGTGTGCGCGGCGTGTGGGTCTGTCAAGACTAGGCAATAATTTAGCACACGTGCCAGGATCTGGGCCTGCCTGCAGCAATCATACCACCGCTGCCGCGACCACCACCACACTTGAACACGACAACCGACGGCAGTCACAGACCTCTCTTATAACCAAGGACTTCCATCATCTGAGCATAGGTCCCCTTCAAATATACAAACTAGCCACGCTCCTCCCATACTTCACAACACTTTCATTCAACACCTCAACACGACACGCACACATTCACACAATATAGTTACCTCATAAACACTCTTCCTGTATCGGGAATCGCGCCCAGGCCTCTGATTAGAGTGCCAGATCTCATAGCCACTCGACCACCGCAAGGAACGATCACAAATAAAAACCAACACCAACAGCACCACCGCACAAGCACCATTGCAATCTCCCGCCAGAAGGCTACGTCCAACAATTGAAGGAGCCGTCGAGTGTCAGAGTTAGGAGGGCATGAAGTGGCATTATACCCTTTTCCATTATACAACATGCAAGGAGTCACACGAAGGGAACTCATGCCAGGCATCATGTTAACCGTCGAGTTCAATTATTATTAAATTATTAAATTTCAAAATTACCTCAAAATTGTAATAACGTAGAGAAGTCCTGGAAAATCGTAGCAGTGATTGTAAAAAAAAAAGAGTGAAGTCCACCCGAGTCACGGCAGTTAAGCTCAAAATAATGGGGAATTTTCAAACGGTTTACGTGTTTGTAGAGGCACAGCTAGAAGCGGAAATTTTTCCAAGTCGACTTGCCAGCGCTAGGGTTAAAAAGCCCTCAGCATGTGGCACACGCTGAATGCTCTGTCACACGCAGCGTAAATTATTAACTCAGAAGTACAGTGCGAGTGGTACCGCTAAACGAGGTAACTCGTTCGAAAATACGGCCTCAGGACCCGAAAAGAGATAGTCTCATTTGGTGTACAATTTTAGAGCACACAAATCACTGAAGTATTTGCAATAAATATTTTTTGAGGACTCGTCACCGATATTACCACATGTGCCTTCCAGACGAAGTGTAATAAGTTGATCGAAAATAAGCAGGAAAAGTTGTTAAGTTTTCATGGGCACTTCCTAAAGACTCAAGAACATATTCGTAAATAATATTATTACTATTATAACTATTGCAATATTAATCAGTTTAAGATTCCCTAACCACAACATGAGTGATTTTAAGAGACCGCAGAGAAGGAACGATTTGATATGGACTGTAGAAAACTGAAAATCTGTGCACAAGGTGTGTTTCCCCACGTAGGATACCCTACACATAGAATCATGATGACAGAAAGAAATTTATGAAACAAAAAAAAAATCGAAGAAGAAAGCAGTAGATGCTGAAAAACAGAACAGCAGTGGGCCGAAAAAAAGAGTCCGCAATAAACCCAAATCCTATTTTATTTCAACAAAAAGGAAGCTTTCCTAACTTTCACTTCGGAACCTCTCATTTCCCCCTAGGAGCGCTCATTCCCATAAGTAAGATAAATGTATGCCCCAGAGAAGACATATGAATAAAATATCATGGAACAGGAAATAAAAATAGCATCCATTAATTACCAACGAGATGGACCAAAGAAGCCCGTAACAAAACATGTCAAACGATGGATTACAGGTATTTGGTTCATTTATTTATCGCTAACAAATAAGCCACGTATACTCGACGCCGAGCAATGGTCATCCAATCGTCTTTAAAATTAAATAAAAAGCAGAATAATATGACATCGCACAAACAATAAAGGCTATAGCTACGCAATGAGCATTTTGCTGCTAGAAATAAACATAGAAAAACATATAATCAAATTAATTGATTGATTATAAGTTAGTTTCAGCCTCCCTTACCATAACAATAATAATGTTGAAAGAGAGGAAGGATGAAGGCACCATTCAATATAGAGTTGAAGGAACGCGGAATCTATGCGTAAGGTGTGTTACCGCACAGGATTCCCTGATAAGTTGAGAAGAAAGGTTAGGAAACAAGATAAAAGTTAAAGAGGAAATCAGAGGCGTTGAAAAACAGGACAACAGTGAACCGAAAAAATATGGTCCTCGACAAAACAAAAACATATTTCATTTCAATAAAATCCAAGTCTTCCTAACTCTCAGCCCGGGATATGAGTAATCGAAGGAACCGTACGTCTGTGAACAGTCATACTCACAGTACTGAAACGCAGTAATACAAAGTTTAAATAGAACAACAAATTAGGGTGATAAATCAGCATAGAAATACTGAAAGCATTAGATTCTATTCGTAATCTTGTATGCTCATAATTTTCCCCCAAGTATGAGGACGGAAAGGGGAAGAATTACACCAGAGAGCTAAGTCCACGGTAGTAATGTCGGAATACCTTCTGCGTCCAGTGAACCTGACACACGGAAGCATCAATGTACCACCTAGAGAAGTACTCGCATGAGTGTATGCCTTTGATGTATTTCCTTATCGAGGAAAGTAGAAAACAGGTGCACCATCTGACACACAAACTTATCTGCAAAGCACACTTATGTTCTAGCATCAGCATTTCCTACCGTAAAGAAAATGAAGATTCAAGGAAGTCGACACAGATTATATTTTCTGAGAAACCTTGGCCATCATACAGGATTCTAAGTTACTTTAGTAAGGTAATTTCCTCCAGCGGTTCCCCAAATCAGGACAATGTCTAAAAGCCGCACTAAAACTGCGAGTTGATGTATCTTTAGCGAAGTAAACTATTAGTAAAAGAGGTATATAAACTTCAGGCCTCAGTAGCATGTAAGCAGAGGGCATAGAACTGAAGGCAAACAGAACACGCGCTTCTACGAAGGCGGACGCTATGCAGGCATGAGTTTACCTTGACTGCAAGCGAATGTATAGGTCTTTTTACGCACACGTTCTTACAATATCTACTAGGCGTTTCCCATGAATGCACTTCCTACTCTTCAAAAGATACGGAAAATCGCAAGCGACTTCTGGTAATGTTTGACACTCGTTAGCACCACTACACCTCAGCATTTATTACGCCAACAAAATTTCGACTTCTGGGTTTTCAGCAGCAACTAATCGACAGACGAGTTGCCTTCTGACGCACACCCACATAATAACATGTTCAGCGTAGCCATAATGGGTGCATCAACCTACGCTGTAAATTTTGTAAGCACCGGAAGTAATCTGTTGCAAGCCAATTAGATTTCGAGTGTTACCGTGTCACTTTATACCTGAATAGAACTTTGGAAGACATATGCATGGCAACGCAGTTTACCAGAGCAGGAATATCAAATGAATCAAAAATCGACTTGGCTACACTACGTCCTTGGTGCTCTTCAGCGCACAGCGTAGCGAAATCGACTCAGATGAACTTACGCAGTCAACGATACTGCTACGACGATTTGAGTTTTGGAAAATCAGTCTGAAGTGTGACGTACAGGAAAAGGGGAACTTGGACGCGCTGACTGCAATCACACATCCTTGAGTGATATTTAACCTCAAACATGAATACCAGAGCTAACTAAGAGAAAATTAGAGATTTATTCTAGGTATCTCAAATGACTGTAGTCTTGTTCAATAGCAATCAGGCAAGTGATATTATGGAATAATATAAAACTGAAATAACAATGTAGTGATTTCTCACTCACACCCAATGCAACAAGTCTCACACATTAAAATGAGTATTTTGATTGCATTTCAGTAGCCGGCAGACTAGCATGAAATATTCCATACGCAAACACGCGTAACATCTAGCTAAATGTCACGTTCTTGCACTGTACTCTTATTTCTTAACACCTAGATAAATACCCACGCAATCAAGTACTTGTGTCAGGTTGATGCAAAAGTAACGTCCGTTTTAAACTTCTTGGGCAAAAATAAATGAGGCAATGGCTATGAAAATTATTTATTTATTAACATTGCTTTCCATTACCTCATTCCACCTTTCAAAAAGCTTATAAATGTCTCGCTTGTAAAATTCTGTTGGCTTAGAATCAAAATATAAATTCAACTCTTTTTTAATCTCTTCTCTTGTTATAAACCTAAGTTCACTTAAATGGTTCAGTAGTGCTCGGAACAAAAGGAAATCAGATGCAGGTTGTATGGCCCATATCGGTCTTGCAATTTCCCTTGTGGTAACAGTGGGATTCTTGGACAATAATAATTTTACGGAAACGTTTCTACCGGGGTCGCCAGCATAAAGCCAATGGGGACCCCCCCAGCGCTGGCCGGGAAAAACTCAGAGATTGTTACTAAGGCAGATTACAGCAAGAGGAAAGAGGCTCACGCATTATGACACGGCGTACTGAACATAAAAGAGAGGCAATTTGCGGGTACATTTTGATGGTGCATGGCTCAGGCTTGAAGAACCGTAATTTCAGGAGTTTGAATTGTTCCCCGTATCAGATCACGTCGTAAGCATTTATTTTTTTAAGAAAGGTAATCAGCTGATCTACAGGCGCATTGTGGCCAAGTATATTGCTTACTGGAGTTAGCCGGCTATTGTCAGAGAATACTTCAAAGCATTTTCGTCGCGTGTTGCGCAGCGCAGTCGATGAGTACGTGGCTCACCGTGAGGCGCGCCCCCAGGCACAGAGGGCAGCCAGGCGGGGGCTCCTGTACCTCGCTGTTCATGAGGTAGCTGTGGGTGAGATGGGTGGGGCCACTTCTGAGTCGATTTAATACGACCTCAACTCGGCGTGGCAGTTTTCTTTTGGGCCATGATCCCGGTTCCAGCTGAGCCTCGTGCATGAGGCTCCTGCGCTGGTGCCAGTCCTCCATCCATTTGCTGTGAATCTTCTTTTCAAGTACTGAGAACCAGTCCCTATAAAAGGTTGAAAGTCGCTCGGGCGGGCGAAGTGCAGCTGCCTTCGCTAGGCCATCGACGGTCTCGTTGCCCTGAATCCCCACGTGGCTCGGGATCCAGCAGAATTTAGTGGTTTTACGGTTCTAGGCAAGGTCGTCAATCTGATGTTGAAGAAGGCGGGCATGAGGATGGTCCGTGCGTGTGTTGAGGAGCACTCGCAAAACACTCAGGGAATCACTAAAAATAATAAACTGGTTTTCAGAGCGCCCACAAATGATCTGTAGTGCTAAATCAATAGCATACAGTTCCGCAGTGAATATAGTAGATGTTTGGGGGAGTGAGATCTTTTTCTGAATGCTGCTACAGAATGCAGCCGCGCCAACGCCGTCACTGCTTTTGGAGCCATCTGTGAAGATTGCAATGAAGCCTTGGTAGTTTTCGTTTCTTAGTCGACGGTATTCTTGGATGTAAGTTGATGGATGGGTAGTTTCCTTTTTTAGGGCTGTTAGGTCCACGTTTATGTCGACGGTGACCGTGTTCCATGTTGGGACGTCATCTTGGACAAAAGAACATTCTACTGATTGGAATCCAGTGTTTTTGGACGTCCTTTCTTCGGCTCATCTTTAAAAGTGAAGTTATCACTTCGAAAACAAGAAAACCCTCTCATGCAACTTCTTTCCTTCATTACATCATCCCCATTAGTGTTCTGAATAGATTTCGCTGCCTCATTTGCATTCACACCTTCAAGAAACTCGTACAGTGGAACATTTATGTGATCTTTAGATGGGACAAACATGAAAGTCATATATATTCATGAAAAATATGAACGTAACAGAGATAATCTGATAGGAAATCGTTTAGTGGAGTCACAGAATAATACAGAATTTAAATATTTGACCAATCTAATTTTTAAAACCTATTCTTAAATTCGGAGATTACTTTTGCACCAACCTGATACAAGACATGCTCAACGACGTACGCGAACAAATTCATTCGATTCAGTGTGTCCATGTTTAGTTAAAGTAGTACGACGAATGAATAAAATGTGTTACTTGACATAACGTTTCATTTCACAAAAATGAGTACAATCACGAAAATTTTTGTAGTGCGCTTCACATTTAGGAGTGTAATTGTATTGTACCATGCAAATAGAGTAAAATTAGACATTCTCTTCAGCAACTACTAGCACTCACACAGCGCAGTGGTACAAACACTCAAAACAGGTACCTAAAATCCATTTCTGCTACCCTTTATACAAAAATAATGTGGACCTTTATTAAAACAAGAAACCATCATTATTGCGACTACGAAACTGAGGATTTGACGAGCTATTATAACACAATTTCAAAGGGATCGGTAGAACACGGAAATTGAACAATCAAACAACATCTGACTTGAAAACAGAGCGAAATCGTAATTAATTCGAGGGGAAAAAATTCCATTGAAATAGATCACTAGAAGCCTTCATAACCTTAAAAATAGACCCAACGTAGCTAACTATAACCATCGCTGCTGACGATGCCAAGAGTGGCAATTGTGGGCTTAATAAACCTCTGTGAATTGATCCAAGAGAACAGACTTGCATCAACATATCCAGAAGAGAATTTGAGAATGAAAATTAATATTTGGTACGCATTATGAAAGCCAATGACCATAACAGACCGGCAACTTTGACTGCAAACACTAACCTCAGCTTCTTAATCTCGCTCACTACTGTCCTGGGACCGTTTTTTCACACAATTTTTTATCCCTTTAGCGGTATTCTAGACTGCCCAAGTCTCTTCTCTGACTTGGCGACGTTACATGCTGTTTTCTCGATCAAAATTCTCAAATAGCTTTAGAGCGATTCAACTAAGTTAACTGCACATAACAGCCACGTCGACAGATGAACTTTCATTACCCATTGTTCCGCAGCTTGGAAATTACTAAATACTTGAAAATTTGGCCGCCAATTTACTGGCGGAGTTGTAATGCTCTTACAAGTTACATGCTCTGACATACAATAATAATAATAATAATGAGAGGTGTTGATACAATCAACATTGAAGCACGGATACGGGTGTCATACTCACACCCTGGATCCATGCTGCACTAAGCTGCACACTTGAAGCTAACGCCTCACTTTGGAGATGCAGCAAACAGAAACTTGAAACACTCAATCCTATTCGTATGATACAAGATATCAAACATCTGGGACTTGTCGTGAAACATCTTGTGCTGGAAGAACTGATCTTTCATTTACAATATTTCATTGCTGAGGCCTTGTTTACATGTCTGTACAGTATTTGCGCATATCTTTTTGCTGAGTAGAAACAGCCTCGAGTTAAATGTGGACGACAATGTAAGTGAAAATCTTTCTAGGTTCGGATGAGCTTGCATCACAAACTTATATCAAACAAGCAGCATTATGAATGGCATGCTGAGCGAGACAGCCTAGTCAGGATAGAATTGAGCACTACTACACAGCGTATTCAAATTAACTCTGTTCCTCTTTTCTACTAATTTTTGACGAAAACAGTTCTACAAATCTTAAGTTTAAACGTATAAATACTGACAGAAAGCTCTTCCGTGATTTAATACTGTGTAACTAGTTCCAGTTGCTGCCCACAGTATGGAAGTGGCAACGGCAATAAGTTTTGAATGGTGAATTACTCACCCCCATCCTACGCTGTGAGTCCTGCAGAGACTTAGAAGTACAACTTCCTTGTCTACAACCAAGCAACGCACAACCAACGGAAGCACGGGGTTCAGCACTGATAATTCAGCCAAAAACGCTCACTGTTCTCCAATCGTAAATCATCACCAATGCATAAAAAATTTATTCCAAAAATACATTCACATTTCCCAATAGTTCCTTTCAGCCACAAATATTTTTGAATACATTGTATATGAAATCTCGTCTCTGAAAACGGTTAAGCCTCAACATTGTTTTTGCCAAACTAATCACCGAGCGACGCTCAGGACTTCAGAAACTGCACAGGCAGACTCACGTGAAAGTCAGCAATGTGCTCCCTCACTGGTGTTGGAGAGCGCACAGTCCGACCAGGGGTTGAGTTACCACACACATCCCACCAGGGATGATTTTCACGTAATTCTCGTCTGCGTAGGGGTACTGACGTGGTGTTTTCAAATGATTTGGCTACAGTGAGGCTGCTTTTCCAGACCAAAATACTCAACTGAGAGAATTTGAAATGGAAATTTAAGCCAAAAAACACCTAGAATAACACAGTTGATAGAAAAAGATACACAGCTGGCTGTACCACTACAGTGACGCGAATTACTTTAAAAACTGGTCCCTGAACACGATCTAGTACTCCAAGCATTCGTTTTTAACCCAAGTTGCTACCAGCTTTTACGGCCACGGAAGAAGCACGTCCGGTACAGAAAGACACACGAGACGTTGAGGGTACTCCCGATCAGTCCACTCTACAGTGTTGTATGCTACAGTCATTCACAGGCCGTTTTCACCTACGTCACCCCCACTCTGCCATTATGGACCCAACGGATGAGAAATTAGAACAGCGCACATTTATATTAAGCGCATTATGTGTATACTACAGCGGCACACTATGCTTTTGAAGAGCAGGGCAGCTTTGAAAAATAAACAAGCAAAAATACAGTATTAACTGCTGATCAAAGAGAGAATTTTCATAAACGAGAGTCAATCACTGAATTAAGTACCAAAAGATCCATATTTACGAAACTTTCCTCTCTTAAATACCTTCAAATTAGGCGCTGTAGCAAAACCACTGAACTTAAAATGGCTGTATGAATCGATGTAGGACATCCTGCCATGTCAGCTTCTGGAAAAATAACTGCTAACCAAGCCAAACAAAAGCTTTTACACAAAGTATAAACACAAGTAGCTCCGAACAGTTATGATTAGGACTCGCGTCAAAATCATTTGAACAGACTCATTCAACTAATTTCCCTTGTAAATAGTTCATGCAAACACTAAATAGCCTCCTTCTAAAAACTGCTCTCCCTACGGCACAAAAAAGTGCGCCAACTCCAGATTCCAGTAGCAAAACTGATTTTTCTACATTTTGTTAGCAGTGGCAATACTAGCGCACCTACTGCAATGTCCAGTGATGCTGAAATACCGAGAGAGCGTCGAGGATAGTTCGGTAGAGAACTGCGCAAGTCAGCACGCGAGTCATCAGCCTGGACGTAAAAAGTAGCTCAAATGACGTTTCCATGTTTTGTTTCCCAGGTGATCGTAGCGTTAGCGTTGAGGGTCACTGTTCACTCAAATTGGACGCGATGCTGTTGACTAGCGTCATATGGTAGGTGCAGAGAACGAAGTCTTTTCACAGTCCGGTTGCACTTCAGGATGAATCCGTACAAATTGATTACTTTGAAAGAACAGCTGCCGCCGTTGTGCTACTTCTTTAGCTACCATTAATTCTTTTTTACGTATAATAATAATAATAATAATAATAATAATAATAATAATAATAATAATATTGAAGGGTGCTGACATAAGCCTTGAAATACAAAGACGATTCTTTTACAGCTCCTTTTTGCACATAGCATCAACAAAGGGTGTTACGTGGACAAAGCTCTAACAATTGTCATCTCTTCGCTATTCTGAAGTTTGAAGTAGCGGACTTTTTTTTACATTACAGCTGCTTTTTTACATGAGCACTGTTTTTCCGTGGAGCTGGATGTTAAACATCAGAATTTCGACAAGTCCCTTGTTCTATCCCAATACGGTAATCGTGATGTTTTCACCAAGCCGTAGGCTCTCTGAGGAAGTAGCAAACAAAGAAGACGAGTAGAAGAGGTGAGAGGGAGAACTCTGCTACTCACTGAACTTGCACTTCACTCCCCCGCTCCCTCTTCAAGTTAAAAAGATCAAAAACTATTTTGACAAGTTGATTGCAATGATGGGGCGATCAATACAGATGTTTCATTTTCAACTTGGACACTCAGTATCTCTACACTTAACGAAACGCGACGAAAGAAACAAAGCTCACTGACAACTCCGCACCACTTTCAATCTCGCAAATCACTCTGCACGGAATTTATTCAAATTTTTAAGATAAGGCACCATAATCAAACCTTCACTACCTACCCTAGCAGCTGGAAAAAGCATAACTCAAGCAGCAGTGTCCAATTTTGGCAACAAGTTCACAGTTGTACTGCCTTGACATTTGCTCAACATTTAGTGCATTTTGTCATCGTTGTCTCCTATCATTCGAGTGACAGCGTCGAGCTCAACATGCCTCATAAGCTGAGTTCCGTTTCACCTTCCCGCCATTTCCTTCGAGGTTTCAGTCAAGCGTTAACTTTTTCTGCAAGAGATAACGCCTTTTCGAAACGTCAAACCTCGTTCAACATAAGGTTTAACTGTCTTGCATTCTTATACAAAATATTTACTGAACAACTCAAGATACATTTCTTAAGGTCAAAAAACCCTGAACGGATAACTTAATTGCTCTGAATAAACGTAATGTCAATGAACTGCTCACTCCAGTGCATGTAATCAGCTATGAGTGTCCTCAGCCACCACAATGGTGGCGTCGAGCTCGACTCGCTTGACTAGCAGGACTCCGTCGTCAGTCTTGAGCTGCAGCACAACCGCCCCCAGCGTGTGCGCTCCTGCGCTCACCACCACAGCCTCACACGGCACGTGGCACTGCGACGATGGCAGCAGTCGCAGCTTGCGGGTCACCACACCCACGAAGCGCAGTGTGCCGCTGGCGTTCCACGAGGACGCATGTGCTACACTCTGCGTAGTTTGCATATTGGCCGGACTCCTGTAAAAATAAGTGATGAAAACAGTGCAAGAGATGTATGGGATAAAAATATTTGTATCTGAAGACTGCAAACGTCTCCCCATTAAGAAAAGACTGCTAAGGCTGGAAAATCCCCATTGACGAGTATTAAAATACCTTGAAGGGACCAAATTAAAAATACTAGTCAACCCAATAATGTTTACACAATTTAGTAAACCCTCAAATTCACCCACATGCTGGTTCTTGCACTAAATTCTCGTAGTATTACCACCATTTTAAATTCAAAGGCAAAGAAAAGATAAACTTTCACAGCTTTAAAGATCTAACTTGAAAATACTCAAAAAAGCTACGAAGTTAATGCCGGGAAGGGAACATAAAAGCATTGCTGAAACTTTGGGCCATCATTGAGAAAAAAACATCGTTACAATTTTCAATCAATGAGCACAAGTTGCAGGGCGTTAGTAAACCTGTGAAGACAAAAAGAAACAAAATAATAAATAAACTCGAAAATTGAACTCTGCATAACACAAAGACAGGTAAGGATTTAGATGAAAATTAGTTCAACAGATGGCTAAGCAAGTTCTTCACTATCTTCGACAAAAAGTATTACAGAAAACGGAAAACAATATCAAAATAAAGCTAAAAATGTTAGAAACACTGAAGAAGTCTGCAGGATGTATTAATTCTTCACTATTCAGAAGATACGTTTTAGAATTAATCTATACCATTTTGCATTGCATGAGAAATGCAATTAATTTGAGGTGGCCTCAAAGAATTTCACAGAAGTACAGCACATACTCAGCACACTCAGAGGAGTGCCCTAAGAACCCTGACGTTACCACGTAATTTGATAAAACTCCCTTCAAGTGACGCAAAAGAATATCCCCAACCCCGCACACACCCCAAAGAGCTCCAAGTGCAGCATTGCAATGCCAGTAACGCGTAATAACAGGATGTTTATACACAAGGCATACCAAAGTGAAGAAACAGAAGCACCATATAATTCCAAAAGTACCGTATAGCACAGAAAGTCTTGTATCTCGTAATGATACCAAGAAACGAAATTGAGTAAGAGTTTTTCTTTGAGTAAGCCTAGAAGGTATGTCATCAAGATTGCAGAAATAATTTGATCAGTAAGTTTTTCATACGAGTAATTTTTTAAGGCGTAATACTTCAAAAATTAATAATTCAATGAGTCATGATTTAGAAAATACTAATTCTTCAGAAATCTCTTTTCCAAAGAGGCAAAATTTAATCAGAGTAAGTTGCAGACGCATCAAAGAATTTTCAGTATTATGCACAGTAGCCAACCCTGCGTAGCATTTATAATCCAGGGCTTCATTCCTGTCAAGTAAGCCATCTAAATAAAGAAACACAAGCGACTCACGATTGAGCAACAAGCTCGAAGACGCAGGTGAAAGACGTGTCGGTCGTGTTGTGCACGAGTACAATGAAGTTCACCGGACACATCCTGCAAGGCATACAACAATGTAGTACATTACAACCAACTAAACCATTTGAGCCAAAAAACAAGTGAATGTGAAATCAACAGCCTAATGTTGTTCTATAAATTTGTTTTCCAACTTCAAAAGCAAATATTCTAAATTAACTGATTTTTATTTTTAACCTTTTATAAGAGACACTGGCTCACTAATTGTCCGTCTGAACTCAAGTCCTATTTCGATATTCCTAAATAAAAGGCAGGAAAACCCAATGACCCAAGTAGTAAGATTGGTAAAAAAAACCTGCAAAGACATTTTAATCGTTCTAGTGAAAGGAATATGAGTAAAACGTATCACTATGTCAAAAGAGTCTAAATAAGTAAATTGAGCATCCTGCTGGTCAGATGTGTATCACTTGAGAAAAACATGGACGTTCAATTACACATTTATCAACAGTCGAATTGTTCAAGTACCTAACGCATAACTAAAGAAAAACTGAGATTCTAGTAGGCAGTAAGAATTTAGCTAAAAGTGTAAGCTACACTGAAATTAGGCTCATGCAACCGTGTATAAAGTTTCACTAAACTCCGGCTCTGGACTAGCCTCCAAGAGATCCAAGAACAATTATTACACACGAGGAACAAGGTTTCAATACCCAAAAAAAGCAATGCACCACTATAACGTCTTATTAATCACTGTTGAAGTTAAGAGGAAAGTTCTAATACTTTAGAAAAAACAACATCTCATAATTCCACCTTACTTGTTTTCGCTGAAGTACAGAAAAAGTACTAGTATCACAGAAACGGAAAGATGTCTCAATACCAAGAAGAGCAACACACACCACCATAACGTCTTACTTGTTCTTGCTGAAGTCGTGCCTCACGCACGTCTGGCAGAGAGCGCGCACCTTCACACACGCCTCCAGCTGCTCGACAGACATGTCTCCCGTGACATCCACCTCTTGCTTCTCATAGAGTGAGGTCGCTTGAGGCACTGTCAGACTTACAGACGGTTTCTTGACAACAGAGCCAGCTTCTGCGTTGAGGTCGATACCCACCGACTTAGCAAAGTCTAAAGGAATTTGGGGCAGTTCAGCTGGCTCAGCAGGAATGATTCGCACGGGAGGCTGCGGTTCTTCCCCGGAAAGCAGAGGGGACGGCAAGGACGTGAACGGTGGGGCATGTGGCGCGACGCTCACGGGGACTACAACCGAGCAGCCGACGCGTGTTAAAACTACGCTATGTTGACCACGTATAAGAGAGCTCACTGTGTCTGCACCTGAAGCGTCAGTTTGAAACTTCACCCAGTGAACCGTCAACACCATATGAAGATCACTCGACCGCCGTAAGCTGTTGTACTGTTCCAGTGTAGGGTGGAGAGCTGGAGAAGGGCAGTCTGCAGTAGGACAAACAGCCGGAGCATCAGCAGTTAAAGGCGAAACTTCAGTGAGTTGACGTAATGCAAAACTTTTGTAGCTCTCCTGCCAAGAGGTGTCAGGTGACTGCGAGGTCAATGAGCTGGAACCAATAGCACCATCATCAAAGTGTATGACAGAATAAAACATGCTAGAATCACTTGACAGAGAAGAAGGTGCGCTAGATGAGCACGACTGGACCATGGTCCTCACACTCTCTCCAGGCCTCAACTCCAACACGTCGTTTGGACTCTGGCTGCCAAAAGGCTTGAGTCTCCACTTTTCGCTGTGACATGAAATCGCTGAGATCCGAAGTTTGGGGATGACTTCTTCGGGACCAGAAGATATGTTGGCAGCAATAACTTCCACAGCAATGTTGGCAAAATTGCTCCCTTCTGCATGGTGAACTTGGACGCTTGAAACCTGGCCCGTGGCTTGTGGAGGTCTGGTGTCAAGTGGGAGGGGGGATTTTAATATTGACTGGTCAACATGAGAGATATCAAGCGTGGAAGATGGCACCAGCGGGAAAGACACGCTGGAGGAAGAATGTACTGAAAGACCGATGCTTTGATCGACGACAAACCTGCTGTGGTGACGCAACATGCGGTACCTGAGTAAAGAGATCGTCAAAGTTAGTGACCCACCATGTCCGAAAATTGTTTCAAAATTGAATGTGCAATCTAAGAGAAAGATTCGACCTTACAGATGGCAAAACTGACACTATATGATAAGGACTATATGGTTATATGATTTGGACTTCTACATAAGGCGAGAGCGACGTCAATGCAGGTTTGAAGCTGCTGAAGCAATGAAGATTGAGATTTGCTTACACAACTGGATACTAAAGCAAAATATATGTCTGGCAGGGCACAGGTTAACTAGTCAATAATGTCACAACAACAGCTACCGACGAGTGGATAAAAATAGAAGTGACATAGGCGATGTCATGGCAACAGTTTGAGGGGAAATCTGTCCTGCACTGCACACGTCTGGTCATGACTACCAAACCTCAAGATTTAACGAAGTTCATAAAATGAAAAAACTTGAAAAAGAAAGCCATAGGTGGTAAAAAAGAACAGCAGTACACCAAAAAAATGTGGTCCATCACAAAACAAAAATTTTTCAATAAAAGTAAGGCCTATAACCTTCCACTCAGGACCAGGTCAAAACTTTTTTACGAAGTGAAAGTATTGTTATAGAGAGTCAATTTTTATAAGGGTTTGGAAGAAACGCTTTCAGTTGAAATCAAGTATTTTTAATACAAGTTTTCAGAACACAAATAAGGGAGAATAGCTTTTGCAATACACAATGTTGCAAAGTGGCCCTTCACGAGCCACCCATCAGTCATCGTCCCATAGAAATATTAGCTAGTATTTCATAACTCACCTGACTTTGGTGCTGGCATCAGGAGTGTGGCAGTAGAACAGCAGCAGGAGGTTCTGAAGGCCCGGAGACTGCTGCCCCTGCACCCACAGCGTGCCGCGAACCACGCTGCCTTTTTTTGTTAACACTTCACTTGTAGGTGAGCCAGAAACTATTTTTTGAACATGGGGACAGGGCGAGCTATCTCTTTTAAGATCTCCACCCACGGAATTCTCCCAGGTTTTTGAATCTTGACTTGAGGTTGACTCACCTTGGGGGCCGCTAAATATTGAGTATGCGCGTTGAGGATCAGCGGAAGCAAGGTAGAGTCCAGTGATCGGAAGATCACCGACATTTTCAATGGAGATGTCAGCTCTGACCAACTGACCACACAATAATCTCTCCGGGAGGCCCCTGAACTGAACCCGCACTTTCGGTAGAGGAGGGACGACTGTAATTTCAAGTCTTTTGTCAGCAGCATATACAACAGAGCTGCGATTTTTCAAATTGTTGTTCAGTCTTGGACCTTTGACAGAGAACATTTGCTTGCCTGTGATGGCAGCAAGCGATTGGGAAGCATCATTACCATCGTCAGAAGCAAGGCTAAGTTTATAGTTCAAGCCTTCAATTAATATTCTTCCAAGTCGAGAACACTGCACTTGAAAAATAAGGTTGTGTGTCTCCCCAGGAACGAGAACAACATAATCAACAGATGCACTTTGACGGACGATGTTTTCAGAGTCTAAGGAACTCAATTCTTGGTCTTCAGGTAAAAATTTGTACAGGAGTTTCATCTCACGAAGAGCAAAGCTAACAAGAAGAGGATTATTGATGGGCAACAGCAGCCAACAAGGCTCATCAACACACAAGACTGGAGAGCGAGTGTTGTCTGTGCGCTGGGTTAGCAGCTGCGGAGGAGGTGGCCGAAACATAGCGCCATGCGTCTTCTCGACAGTGATTCGCTCCAAGCCTTTCCACTTCTCCGCGTGTTCTTCAACATAATTCGTGAATGAAATACCGCTAGCAAAACTAACAGAGGGATCGGATGAAGGCGGGCCCAAAGCACTCGAGGAGTCCATAAGAAGCACAGATTCTTGAGCGCAGATCCAAGGTACAGGAAGCTCAGGCAACTCGGGAAGAGGACCGTTGACTTCTGACGGCGCGTCAGCGTTCCCAGTGACGGGAAGTTGAGCAGAGCTTTTGCCAAGGTCATTTTCGACGAGTTTGTAGAGAGCAAGGAACTCACGGAAGTAAGCAACTTGCTGATGAGGGACTTGCTTGCTGGGCGCATTGAGGCGGCTGCGCGTGTCAATGAGCTGAGTGTAAGCTGACAGAGCTGGAGCGTAGTTTTTAAGCTGGGCGCTGAACTTGCCCACGCTGTACAGGATGTGGTCCTCCGCCAGGACAAGTCCATTCACGCCATACACCTGGGACACGGAGGCAATGAGTAAATCATTAAAACTGTTCTAGTTTCAGTGCGGTTGCAGTTAGTTAGATGGCATTTATGTCGACTGCAATGTTAGTATTTGAAACTTGCTGCAGAAAAATTGATCATACATTATTCATCAAGTAGGTTCGGTCGTACATGTAATCGTTAGATACGATCGTGCAATCGTGCATACAACGGTTATGTACGATCGTCAAGTCGATCAGACACGCAATCGTCAAGTCGATCGGACACGCAATCGTCAAGTCGATCGGACACGCAATCGTCAAGTCGATCGGACACGCAATCGTCAAGTCGATCGGACACGCAATCGTCAAGTCCATCAGACACGAAATCGTCAAGTCGATCAGACACGCAACCGTCAAGTCGATCAGACACGCAATCGTCAAGTCGATCGTACATGCAAACGCCCAATTGATTGTCAATAACAACCATTAACGATAAGAATGATAGAAAGGAAGGAAAGCAGTTCAGTAGCAGCGCCCGAACCGTAGCACGTCTCGAGCTGCCGTGTCTGAGAAGACGAACCAACAGCTGGGCTCGTTTGTGGTGCAAAATCTCTGCCGCGAGCTCTCTGATTTCACTGAAATTAATAAGAACTAAATTTAAGCTACGTCATTCAATATTGTTTTTAGAACAGATTATAAGTGTTACGACTCCCGTCGTCTCTGCCGCCATTTTGGAGTATTGTATTCGACAGTTACGGTTGACAACTGGCTAATGTTGATGGCAAGATCACTTATAATGAGCGAAGGCGCGTATGTTTATTTCAATAACAAATTGATGTAATTACGTTGAAACATTAACGAGATATTTGTATAGTAAGAGACCCTCAGCCCAAGCTGGGCCGGGAGTCGATATTAAGCTGCTCACACCTCTGTCTTTAGTGCCCTCTCCCGCTTGACTGACTCGACCCTCCAAGGGGAACCACCTCGGCAACGCGACGATTTGAGATCCCAACTAGTAATAACGGTATCGCAAGATTTACATATGAACATAAGGTATTTCCTAAAACAACTCAAATACACTGACGTTTATTTCTGCTAATATATTTATACTAAATTTCCCCATAAAACACTGCTAATATTAAGAAAACATTATACAAGATTACACGTTGAAGTTACTGGCATTTTCTGTAACCATTCCTTGTTTCATTGGCGTCCGGTCGAAGTTTCTTCTCGAAGGTATAGATGACATGACGCGCTTCTTCGTTGATTCTCAGACGTATATGGTTCTTTTACAACTTTTATTTGAACAAAAGCGTAGGCCAATCGCTTTGTCAAATTCTTAACGTCGCTTCTTTTACAGCCATGTTTTTGTTTTGAGTCTTCCTACCACAACCAAGGTGTCCCTAAGAGAAGAAGAATGAAAGTACTATTTTATACGGAATTAAGGGAACTAGGATTTTATGAGGAGTACGAATGGAGGTGTGATAGAGGAGAGAGCATTGATGGATTATATTTTGGTTAGCAGGGGAGTGATGGGTCGTTTGCTCGATGTGCATGTGTTCCGTGGTGAGATGAATGGGATTTCGGATCATTATTTGGTGGAAGGATAATAATATTTTACGGAAACGTTTCTACCGGGGTCGCCAGCGCAACGCCAATGTGGACCCCCCCGGCGATGGCCGGGAAAAACTCAGATATTCTGATTAAGGCAGAAAACAGCAAGATACAAGAGATTTACGCATTATGATACGTCGCACTGGACATACATGAAATACAATTAGCGAGTAAATTTTGATGATGCACGGTTTGGGTTAGTGAAGGGTCGTAACTTTTAGGAGTTTGAGCAGTAGTGGTAGTGGTAGTAGTAACATGGGTTTGCTAGCGCTTCAGTTACTTAAACTATATTGCACCGAAGGTCACACATTTTAATTCGTATCTGACTCTTCCAGATAAGCCCACAAGATAAATATTGCTATTATTTGAAACATCAGAATTATCTGAGCATCATGGTCATAATTACAACTCAAGATTACAAGTGTCTCCCCAATAAAGTTTGTACACAACACATCTCATTCGAACGCACTGAGCAGCCAAACCCCGTAGGGGGTTTCAGCTGCCCACCCATTTATGGCCGGACGCCTTACCCACGCTGAAACCCCCGAGGTATCAACGCAGCGCGCCCGGCCATATTACAGTTTCTTCATCTTCAAACTTCCAAAACGATATCACGTCTGGCTATAAAGCCCTACGGCGCGGCTTCCCGTTAAATCTCTTCAAGTAATACAACATGAAGAGCCACAAGTTAGGAGCCCGAACATTTCCCCGTATCAGATCATGTCGTAAGCATTTATTTTTTGAAGAAAGGTAACCAGCTGATCTACGGGCGCATTGTGACCAAGTATATTGCTTACTGAAGGTAGCCGGCTATTGTCAGAGAAGACATCAAAGCATTGTCTTCGCGTGTTGCGCAGCGCAGCGCAGTCGATGAGTAGGTGGCGCACCGTGAGGCGCGCCTCCAGGCACAGAGGGCAGCCAGGTGGGGGCTCCTGTACCTCACTGTTCATGAGGTAGCTGTGGGTGAGGTAGGTGTGGCCGCTTCTGAGTCGATTTAATATGACTTCCACTCGGCGTGGCAGTTTTCTTCTGGGCCATGATCCCGGTTCCAAATGGGCCTCGTGCATGAGGCTCCTCCGCTGGTGCCAGTCTTCTCTCCACTTGCCGTCGATCTTCCTCTCAAGTACCGAGAACCAGTCCCTATAAAAGGTTGGGACTCGCTCGGGTGGGCGAAGTGCAGCTGCTTTTGCTAGGCTATCGGCGGTCTCGTTACCTCGAATCCCCACATGGCTGGGGATCCAGCAAAATTTGGTGGTTTTATGGTTCTGGGCAAGGTCGCGAATCTGATGTTGGAGAAGGCGGGCTTGAGGATGGTCCGTTCGTTTGTCAAGGAGAACTCGCAACACACTCAGAGAATCGCAAAAAATAATAAATTGGTTTTCAGAATGATCACGAATGATATGTAGTGCTAAATCAATAGCATACAGTTCTGCAGTGAATATACTGGCTGTATGGGGAAGTGAAATCTGCTTCTGACTGCTGCTACAGAATGCAGCCGCGCCAACGCCGTCGCCGCTTTTGGATCCATCTGTGAAGATTGCACTGAAGCCTTGGTAGTTTTCGGTTTTTAGTCGGCGGTATTCTTGGATGTATGTGGTTGGATGGGTAGTTTCCTTTTATAGGGCTGTTAGTTCCAGGTTTATGTCGACAGTGCCCGTGTTCCATGTTGGGACGTCAATGTTCAGTAGGCGGTACGAAAATGAGGGTTTAATATAAGGGGGTTCAAGATCTAGAGGTTCCATGATATTGAGGGTGCGAATGGCAAATGAAGGCATAACTTTCTTATTTATGAACAATCTTCTGTCAGTAGGTGGGATAACAGAGTAAAATGCTGGGTTGCCCAAGTGGCTCTTCATTTTAAAATAATATTTTAAGGAAAGCAACTGCCTTCGCAGGTTCAGTGGCATTTCGCCAGTTAGAACTTGGAGGCTTGCGACAGGTGTGGACTTGAAGGCTCCGGTAGCGAGACGTAGACAGTCGTTAGCGAGGGGATCCAAGCGCTTGAGGGTGGTGTTGGCAGCCGATGCGTAGACAATGCATCCGTAGTCCAATATTGACCGAACAAAAAGATTATACATGTGGAGGAGAATGTGCTGGTCCCCTCCCCAATCGTGAGAAGATATGGATTTGAGCATAGCACATCCTTTCTTGCATTTGGCTATAATTTCATCAATGTGTTTCTTCCATGAGAGTTTTGCGTCCCAGGTAAGTCCAAGAAATTTGATTTCCTCTACAAACTCGATCTCTTGATTTTCTATTTTTAGAGGTGTGGGCATTTGAATACCGGGCAACGTGGTGAAGTGTACGGCTTTGGATTTTTCTGTTGAGAAAGTGAAACCGTTCATCTGCGTCCATCGTACGGCACGATTGATACATTCCTGGAGTTTGGTTTTTATAACATTTAGGTCACTATGCCGATAGCCGAGCTGGAAGTCGTCGACAAAAAGTGAGGCATGAAATCGCGGATCCTGAGGGATCAGAGAGGCGATACCATTGATTTTAATGGCGAAAAGGGTGACCGAGAGCACTGAGCCCTGCGGGACGCCTTCTTCTTGCGGGAAGGGGTCAGACAAATAATTATTTATTCGGACCCTAAAGGTCCGATCGCGCAGGAATTCTTGGATGAACGAGGGGAGTCTTCCTCGTAGTTTCATATGGTGAAGGTCCCGCATTATTCCGAATTTCCATGTTGTGTCATACGCTTTTGTAAGGTCAAAGAACACACTCACAAAGTATTCATTGTGTGCGAAAGCTCTCCTGATCGTAGTTTCAAGGCGCACTAGGTGGTCGGTTGTAGATCTGCTTCGCCTACCGCCGCACTGGATGTTCGTGAGGCAGCCATGCATGTCACAGAAGTCCACGAGTCTATTGCTGACAAGACGTTCCATTGTTTTGCAGAGGCAACTGGTTAGTGCGATGGGTCTGTAATTTTGGGGCGACTGTGGAGATTTGTGCGGTTTTGGAAAGGGGATTATAATGGCCTCCCGCCAGCTTGGAGGGAAATAGCCGTTTAGCCAAAGTTTGTTCATCATCGATAGTAGGTGCTGCTTGCCGGCTTCGGGTAGGTGCTTTAGCATTTGGTAGGAGATTTGGTCGGCTCCAGGAGAGGTGTCTTTGGTGTTATATAAAGCAGTCTCTAATTCTGCGGCCGAGAACGGTAGGTTGTACACTTCAGAGTTGGTGGATGAAAAATTCAAACCTTCGTTTTAGACTTTTTCTCTTTCTCGTTGGAATTCGACAGGGTAGTTGGTGGCTCTGCTTGTATTGCTGAATGTCATCGCTAGCTTGTTTGCTATTTGGGGTACGGTGGCAAAGGTAGTATTGTTTTCTTGTAAGATAGATATTCTTCGTTGGGGTTGGCCTTTTATTTTGCGGATATTTGCATAAACTGTTGTTAGAGGTGTATTTATGGTGAACGTATTTGCGAAACTTATCCACGCTTTCCGCTTTTCTTCACGTAGGAGGTTTCTGTGGATCGCTCGTGCTCTTTTCCAACGAAGAGCATTTTGTACCGATCTAGTCTGGCGGTACTTTTGGTATAGGCGTTCGCGGTTTCGTCGTGTTTCGGTCAGTTTTGCGCTCCAGTAGGGCTTTGGAAAAAAGGTTTTAATTTCAATAGTGGGTATGCATTCTGCAGCTACTGCTTGTATGGCATTAATGATGGCTTGGAGGTGCTCTTCACAGTTGGTTTCAGGCGCGATTTCAAGCTCGTTCCACTTTGGGTGGTTTTCATATGAGACCCAATCTGCTCTTTTCAGGCACCACACTTTTCTGCCAGGCTCGCATTGTTGAGCGTTCATTAGCTGGATTAGGATCGGGCAGTGATCGCTGTCCTCAGGAGAGAGACAGGTGGACCACTCCAAATCTGCGTTCAGGCGGGGAGAGGCTAATGTTAGGTCTATGGCGGATTCGGGATCCCGTATTCAGTAGGATGAAATTTGACTGTTCTATGTACTGTTCAAGAATGCGCCCCCGAGTGTCCGTGGTTCTGCATCCCCAAATTGTGTTATGACTGTTGAAGTCCCCCATAATAATGCTTGGAGTAGGGAGTTGATTTTCTAGGTCACGAAGTGCTTCTAGGGTAAGGCTATGGTTTCTTGACGTGTATATGGAGGCGACTGTGATCGGCCGACTGAGTTGGATGGTGGCTGCGATGACTTGAAGCTGAGACGTCAAAACGTGTTCTCTGAATGGGACCGAGTTATGAATAAGCAAACCCACCCCTCCATGGGGGGTGAAGTTAAAGTGGCCATGCTTGATGAGAAGGGAGTATTGGGGTATAGAGAATGTGCAATTGTGCCATAGCTTGGTTTCCTGTAGTGCTACGACTGCTGGTCGGTGCTGGTGTATCAATTCCAGCAGTTCGTCTTTCTTGGCTCGAACTCCTTGGCAGTTCCATTGTAGAATTGAGGTTGGGTTATTCATTGCTCAGGTCTGGATGGATTTGTTGTATATTCGTAGAAAATTTCCTCGGTTTCTTTTCTGACTGCAGGGTTGTTTTCGCTGGTTATTTCACAATCGCTGAGAGCGGAATCGTAAGTTGGGGGTCATTTGTATTGATGTGGTATACAGTTCGCCGGTATCAGGATTCATACACACTGCCTCTGTTAGTTGTTTCTTTTCCGTTGGGCGTTCCTGATGTTCGGAGTTTTTCCGCTTTCTTCGCGTGCTACAGTCCGCGGGCTTGGCGGGATTGTCTGCAGCAGACCTCGGAGATTCCACTTCCCTTGGTGGGATTTGACTTGACGCTGCATCGGGGGCGGTCGTCTGCACTGCACTGACAAAGGAGCGCCGATACTGCGGGCATTCTGAATCCAATTTAGCTTTGGCTTGGGCTCTACTGAGTCTAAATTTGTGTTGTATTGTTACTATTTCTTGTTGGTATTTAAACTCAATGCATTTAATGGATCCAGTGAGATGGTTTTGGCCACAGTGGTGACATTCTATTTTTGGGCTGGTACATTCTGTGGCACTGTGATTGGCGTTGTCACACCGAGCACAGATTGTGGTGTTGCTTGAGCACCACTTTTGTGTATGCCCGTATTCCAGGCATATTTTGCAAAGCATTGGACGTGGTACGTAGGCGTATACTTTGCTTTTTGATTGTTCGCCTGGCACTGTTAGATATTCTGGAAGGTCTCCACGGAAAGTTAGTAGCAATGGTTGGGCGAGTGGGTTCTTGGGTCGAATCCATGTTGCCTTGGTCACATCGTAGAGGTCATGGTCCTCTTTGAGTCCCTTGCGGAAGTTCTCAAAATCGGACAGGTCATACTCGTATATGTAAACGAGTCCTTTGGCGGCGTTGGGGTGGCAATATTCTGAAATGGTGACAGGTATGTTATTGATTGACTTTATGCTGCGGACTGAATCGCTCTGGCGTGAGTTGTCGATTTCAATTATAAACGAATCGTTCCCCTTAGAGGAAATGCGTTTGGGTTTAGTCCCAAGTTCTAGTTGTATGCTTTTCTCCAGAATCCACGGTGAGAGCTTGCGTTTTTCTGTTGCATCCATTTTGCAGAGAAAGTGCTTGGTGAGAGATTTTGATCTTTTTTCTGAGTATTCGTCTGAGTCGTGGTAAAGCTGTCTTGCGCGACGGATGCCCACTTTGTGCTTTGCTTGAATTTTCACTATTTTCTGTTCTTCAATATGCTTAGGACACATTTTGCTTTTCACTGGGTGGGGGCCGCGGCAATGGAGACATTTGGCTTGTGCTTCTAGGCACTGATCGCTTGAGTGTCCCGCAGTGCCGCACTTTGCGCAGGTTGGTGGCCTGTTGCAGCGTTTTTTGGTGTGACCGTACAGTTGGCAGTTGGAGCAGTGCACGGGTTTATCAATGTATGGATAAACTGGCGTGTCCGTACGTTCGCCTGGAATATATATATAGCTGGGGGGTGTTTCGGAGTTGAATTCGAGAATAAGGGCGCTGGTTTGTTCACGTCTGGTTTTAATGAAGGTAGCGTCAATGACGTTGCTGATGTTGTAAGCTTCCTTCAGTCCCGCTGCAAACTCGTCGAAGTCGCTCATGTTGTACTCATTGATATAGATGAGTCCTTTGGATTTGTTCAGTCTTGGGTGGAGCATGACTTCGCAGGGCACGCTATTCACGCTAGTGATGGTCAGCATGGCTTGTCCTTGTTTGTTGTCCCTTGCTTCGACTGTGAAGCTATCTTTGCCGCTGGTGGTAATTGACTTGGGAGGAAGTCCCGTAGCATTTGTGACGCTGGCCTTTATTGCATACGGATTGAGGTTGCGTTTAGTTTCTGGTTTGAATTTCATGCAGTAAAAGCGCATGAATGTCTCTGTGCTTGGAAATTCCATGAGGTCCAGGGGGACATATTTTCGCTTCCTGGTAGGTCCAGGGGGACTGACAGGTTTTTGTTTTCCTTCTGGAGGGTTTGTTATTTTACCAATGATGTCCGACAGTTGGCTCACAGCCAGTTCCACTTTTTTGATTCTCTCCTCCGTAGATGTTTCCACTGTTGCTGGGTCGCCACTCTGTACGTCCCGAACGTCGCCGCCCCGTCCCATCTCATTCAGACTCTGCATCAGCCCGCTCACTCTCCTCTCCACCTCGCTCACCCGCTCAGACGTGGTTTGCAGGGCCGCTGCGCCCACGGCCGTAGCCCCACGACGCTCCACCAGGACTCCTCCATCATTACCGCTTGTAGACTCGAGAGTTTCCCTGTTGATTGGTGTCCTGATTGACTTGATGGGGTTTGGCAAAGTTTCTCGTTTTCCTAGATTTCCCAAGTCCGGCTTGCGCTCGCTGCCTGCGCGCTTACCTCCGGACCGCGAGCCTCTCGCTCCTCTGGGCATGATGCCCGACCCCAGAGGCCGTCGGCCTCCGGGATCAGGGTTGGCGTTTTTACTCTTAATTTTAGGCTTAAGAACAAAACTAAAAATTTAACACAAAATTGGAACAATACACGATTTAGTAGGTTATGCAACCTAGTTTTTCACCTTACACTAACGAACGCGTAGTAAACCAAAATGAAAAAGAAATTCAAAACCTAGAGCACCGAGGTGCCCTAGGCGCCCCCCGCGTTGGTTCCACCCACAATAATTCTGATTGGCGATAAACTATTACAATAATCAAGTCGCTATCCCAGTACAACAGGTTGTACGGATGACAGTAGTCGTAGTGGGTGTACTAACGGCACCACCACGAGAAGGTGCGGGTGGGCTGGATACCCGCACCTGAGCACGGGTAACCTATATCAAATCCTTGTCTGTTTTTCTTTTTTGTTCCCTAAACCACAAAAAGAAAGTTGCACATCAAATAACCGTAAGAAAATACTTCGAGTTCGATGCCAGTAAACGTGGTAAAGGGAACACGTAAAATTTTCCCGGTGGAAGGAAAGCTGAGAGTTAGTGGAATATGGGGAGGTGTAAAAAGGAGGAGTGGAAGGGAGATGTTAAATGTAAGCAAGTTACATGATTCTGAGCGTGAGTGTGAGTATCAGGAGAAGATGAAAGTGGAGTATGGGAGGGTGAAGGAAAGTGAGGTGGGTGGAGTGGAAGGGGAATGGAAGTTGTTTAAAGATGCGGTGGAAAAATGTGCAAGGGAAGTGTGTGGGGTAAGGAAGGTTGGAGGGGGGATTAGAAAGGGGAGTGAATGGTGGAACGGAGAAGTAGGAGCGGCTGTGAAAAGAAAGCGGGGGGCGTTCGAAAGGTGGAGAGTTGTGATGTGAGAAAGAGATGGGCGGAGTATTTTGAGGAACTGCTGAACGTGAGGGATGATAGGATTGCGAGAGTAGTAGCTGTTGGAAGTGATGTTAGAATGCCTGTGTTTGGTGAAGTGAATAGAAATTGAATAAGAAGTGCAGAGGTGAGATGTGCGTTGGATGAAATGAAAAATGGGAAAGCTCCAGGTTTGGATGGCTGCACGTTTGAATGTCTAAAGAAAGGAGGAAATGTGGTTATAGAATGGTTGGTGCGTTTATTAAATGTGTGTTTCGAGGCTAGTAAAGTGCCGGTTGATTGGAGTAGCGCGTGCGTAGTTCCGTTGTACAAGGGGAAAGGTGACAGGTATGAGTGCAGTAATTCTAGGGGTATAAGTCTACTGAGTGTCGTTGGGAAGCTGTATGGAAGAGTGTTAATTGGAAGAGTGAGAGTGTTGACGGATCGTGTGCTTGCTGAAGAACAGTGTGGTTTTAGGTGTGGTAGAGGTTGTGTGGATCAAATGTTTGCTGTGAGGCAGGTGAATGAAAGATACTTATTAAAGGGAAAGGATGTATATTGGGCATTTATGGATCTAGAGAAGGCGTATGACAGAGTGGATCGCGAGGCTTTATGGCAAGTGGTAAGTTTGTATGGAGTGGGTGGGAGACTGTTGAATTCGATCAAGAGTTTCTACATTGATAGCAGAGCATGTGTGAGAGTAGGGAATGAGGTGAGTGAATGGTTCCCAGTTGTGACAGGTGTGAGACAGGGATGTGTGATGTCGCCGTGGTTGTTTAATTTGTTTATGGATGGTGTGGTGAGAGAAGTGAATGCCAGAGTGTTGGGAAAAGGTGCGCAGTTGGTGGGACGAAATTGTATGTATTGGGAAGTGTGTCAGCTGTTGTTTGCAGATGATACAGCGCTTGTGGCTGATTCAGAGGAAAAACTGAGGAGACTGGTTACAGAGTTTGGTAGAGTGTGCGAAAGGCGGAAATTGAGGGTAAATGTGAATAAAAGTAAGGTGATGAGATGTTCAAGAGGTGGAGTGTTTGGAACTTTGGATGTGAGGTTGAATGGGGAAGTTTTAGAGGAGGTAGAGCATTTTAGGTACCTCGGGTCGGATGTGACTGTTAAAGATAGTATGGAAGTAGAAGTGAAGCATCGAGTGAGTGAAGGTTGTAAGACATTGGGTGCAATGAGGAAAGTTTTTGAATGCAGGAGTTTGAGTATGAATGCTAAGAGGGGACTGTATGAAAGTTTGATTGTGCCAGTTTTGTTGTATGGAGCAGAGCCCTGGGGGTTGAGAGCAGCTGAGAGGAGGAAGTTGGATGTGTTTGAGATGAAGTGTTTGAGGAGCATGTATGGAGTAACAAGAAGAGATAGGATCAGGAATGAGTTAGTTAGGGAGCAGACGGGTGTTATCAAAAAGTTGAGCAGGCGAGTGGATGAAAGAGTGCTTGGATGGTTTGGGCATGTAGAAAGAATGAATGTTGATCGGCTGGTGAAAAAGATATATATGTCGGAAGTGAGTGGTCTTCGAGCGCGAGGTAGACCACGGATGAGTTGGATGGATGGGGTGCGACGTGCTTTGTATGAGAGGGGTCTGACTGTGGACGTGGCGAGAGGGATGGCTGCGGACAGAAGTGAGTGGGGGCAGTGTATAAGGAGGTAATTTTATTTTTGACGCGTTACTGGAAGCTGCCCGCGTGTGATGGGGTTGACCTGTCACGTGCGGGGGAGGGGCTGCACTCAATGAAGCGGTCGGGGTAAACCAGCTGTTGCTGTCGGGCCTGACTGTGGAAGGTGGTTGTGCTGGGCTGCTGCTGATCCTGGCAGTTCAGGTGCGGCCAGTGCTGCCTCTCTCGCCTCCTAGTGACTAAGTGTGGTGATTGTGGCCTGCTGTCGGCTACCCTCCCATGGGGAGGATAAGCCCGGTATATGTATGTATGTATGTAGGATTTTATTTCACGAGGTGTGTTCCCACAAAAGATCCCCTATGCATTGAAACAGCAAGTTATGAAGGGAGTTTATTAAAAAAAATATAAGTGGAAGAAGATAGTTATAAATACTGAAAACAGGTCAATAGTGAACAAAAAACACTCTATTCCATTTTGACATGAAGAAGGCCTACCTAAGCCTCAGCTCGGGACCTCTCGTATCCCCCTGGGAGTGCTAATTACCTGAGATATAACAGTTGTATCACCTTTAGGATCAATAATGTAATTCAATAATCAATATACATACTTACAAATTACATACATTTACCAGACTTCTCCTCCCTCCGGGAGGGTAGCCAACAACAGGCCACAAGCAATCACCCATAGTCACTCTTAGCCACTAGGAGACGAGAAAGGCAGCAGTGGCCGCACCAGAACTGCCCAGACCAGTAGCAGCTCAGCACAACCATCTTCCATAGTCAGGCCCGACAGCTATAGCTGATTTACTCCGACAGCTTCATTGAGTGCAGCCCCTCTCCCCCCCCCCCCCCCCCCGCACAAGACAGGTCAACCCCATCACACGCGGGCGCGGGCAGCCTTCCAGCACCGCGTCAAAAATAAAATTATCTCCTTATGTAGTGCTTCCACTCACTTCTGTCTACAGTCATCCCTCTCGCCACGTCCATAGTCAGACCCCTCTCATACAAAGCACGTTTCACCCCATCCGTTCAACTCATCCGTGGCCTACCTCGCACTCTAATACCACTCACTTTGACGTATAAATCTTTTTCAACAGCCGCTTCATATTCATTCTGTCAACATGCCCAAATTATCCAAGCACTCTCTCATCCACCCGCCTGCTCAACTTTCTGACAACACCTGTCTGCTCCCTAACCAACTCATTCCTGATCCTATCTCTTTTTGTTACTTCATACATGCTTCTCAAACACTTCATCTCAAACACATCCAGCTTCCTCCTCTCAGCTGCTCTCAAACCCCAAGACTCTGCTCCATACAGCAAAACTGGCACGACTAAGCTTTCAAACAGTCCCCTCTTAGCACTCATACTCAAACTCCTGCACTCAAAAACTTTCCTCATTGCACCCAATGCCTTGCAGCCTTCACTCACTCGATGCTTCACTTCTACTTCCATACTATCCTTCACAGTCACGTCCGACCCAAGGTACCTAAAATGCTCTACCTCCTCTAACACTTCACCAACATCAATAATTGTATTTGAACATTATAATAACTTGGAAGGGAGTTTTCCAATACAATCGCTCAAGTTTCATAGCAGTACCAATCCTGATCAAAGCTGATCTATATTCATGAAACTGTAAAACTTTAGAGATGTATGAGTAATATCCAAAAACCTATCACAGAAAGGACAAAGCCTAAACTCGTCATCTAAAGCACTAACCAAACCTTCCCAAAAACCAATGAATATTATTGAAAAAACTTCGGATGGAGACTACATGAACTAACACAATCAACCTAAAATCCCGGAATTTTACCGTAGTATATTCATTACCTATCTAGCTTACACAAGTTGGTTGCGCTCTTGAAGCTTTCATTGATAACAGCTCTCTTTCTTCATATTGGACTGAAGAACAGCCATACAAGGGTTCTGATCTCGCTATGCAAATTTTGTGACAAATTACATTGTTGTAGGTGCTTGTTTGCTCTAACCCCAGTGTAGTTTTCTAAGTCTCTGAACTCCATGAAATGATAGATGAACGTACGGTATCTTCTACTAGGGTGTTGATTGCAAAGAAATCTCAACATGAAGGTTGCGAATAATTACATCTGCCGAGGAAGAGAGAAGTAAACCAACTCACCTAAATAACTTTATAGTAATAGACTTTATTAACATCAATCTGATTCTTTGATTGGATGCCCTTCTTGAATAAATAAATTAAGGATAGCCATTGAAGATACTTTCGCACAACTTTTATAAAAATTGTTCTTAAGAATAATCATTCCAATCTCATTCCTAGCGCCATTAGAACAATCCTTTGCATCAAATCAACACTTGTCTTAGAGACCAACTCATGAATAGATTAGGGACCACCTCAAATGCGTTAATGATCAGCTTGCCAGTGTCAATAAAGCAATACTTCCTGGTTACCCAATACTTATTCTAGGTAACAGCTCTATGACTAGGCTGAGTACCATCCCAAACGCATTTAGGTAGCCCATCCCCTTGCTAGCGCTAATAAAGCAATACTCATTGATTACCCAACACTAATCTTAGAAAACAGCTCTATGACTAGACTGAGGACCAACCCAAAAACTCGGAACTCAACCATCACTTTGCTAGCATCAATAAAGCAATACTTGGTGACTACCCTACACTCATCTTAGCTAGCAAATCCATAACTAGCCTGAGGATCAACCCAGATGCAGGAAGTGGACCATCACCTTGCTAGCGAGTATGTTAGCCCTGAGTGAGAGGAGCTTTTGGCCAGCCTTGCTGTAGCGGTGGCCCGCCAGCGTCATGTGGAAGGCAAACTTCCTGCGCATGCCGGACTTGTTGACGAGCCCCGCCTTGAGGAAGCAGGACGCCGCCTGCTCGAGCATGAGGGCGGACAGCAGGTCGCTGTCCTCTGAGGTGAGCTTGATGTAGTACATGGCGGCCTCGCTGTGCTGCTTGTTGGCCTGCAGCACCTCACACGCCACCAGCAGCAGCCTGATGCCCAGGTTTGTCGCCTGGAAAACATCAAGTTGAAATGGCCATCTAAAATATAATGTAACGCCTGAAGTGCGAGTATTGTCACTGTAGGAAAAAAAATTCATGGCGTGGATTCTTACAGCAGTTTGATGCCCAGGTTTGTTACCCGGAAAACATGCCAGTGAAATGGCTATCTAAAGTATAATTTAACCCTTTCAGTGAGAGTACTGTTACCGTAGAAAAAGGGATTTATGGCGTGAATTCTTCCAGCACCGGAAAATTTATTTGAAATTGGTTTTACTAGCATCATTTCTTCCAACTGATGGAGATAGCTGTCAATTTTTAATTGAAAAACATGACGCCTTCTACAATTTGGTGAGCAAAAAAATGCCTCCCAACGCCAGGAAAATGTGCGCTAAAATTATATTGTATAAATTAAGTTTTAACCTTGACTACTCAGTACACGATCACGAATACAACAGAAACAAGAAACATAAGTTCTATTTGATGAAAATAAAAAGTAAAATACACACAACACAAACTTTCCGGCATAAAGCTCTCAGGAATAAAAAACTCCAGTCAAATAATTCCTGCAATATAAAATCAGGTACGCTGAATATTGCTGATAACCTAAATTTTAGTTTATTCCAGTACTCTACTTTAAGATTCAAATAACTTAAAAATGTAATTTCTGCCTCCAAAGGAACAACACGGACTGATTTGGTACATGTACATAACAACAAGAGCAAAACGGCTAAAACATACAGATCTATCCAAGTAAAACAGAATCGATTCTACTTGAGAAATTCATTCAAATCAACAGTGAGGAGCTTAATATATTCTGTTTTGGTTTTCTATGAGATAATGCGCTCAGAATTCTCGCACAACAACACTCCTTGGTTATTAAACGTACAGAAGGCAAGGCTCAAGTTCTTCAATGCTCAAGTTCTTACTGGCCAAGCAAAGAAAACGAAATGGAGTCATAAAATCCCTACAATTATCCATCTTTTCAGCAGAAGGCCTGCAAGGTAAATTTAACGTATGCAAAATCCCTGACAATACCCATGAATATTTATGAGTTGAGCGTAAAATGAAATATGAATATGGTCGAGAAGTCAAAGAAAGCCAAGTTTTTTGAAAGAGAGAGATGCTTAAATAATTTAAAATGTTGGGGGAAATGCATGATGACGAAGCACCAGGAAGACAGTCATGAGTAGAAGAATTACATATTCACGAGGGCGTACAAACATGCCATCATACGTAGATATAGTCCGTTCACAATGACAGGATGAAGATATTATCTCACAGAGTCGAAACTGGGCCTCAATATCACACAGACACCACTACAATATCTGCACAACAGCTAAAGTTTGACTTGGAGAAACAGGATGCCAGAGCAGCAGTAGACTTGGTAACTGCATAGTGAAGCTACACGTTACCGGAATACAAGCGCACGACAGCATTGCCATCGAGAGCACATGGAAAAAACTGAAATGTATTCGTCAGATTTGGCTAATTAAAATACTTCAAAAAATAAAACGAAGTACTCGCTGCAAGTAAGAGCAGATATGAATGGATGGTGTCCACTCAACTTTAGAACAGCTTCATCATGAAATACCCAACACTTTACAGCATAGGATGGTCTCTCTTAATATTCGTTGAATTAAACACAAGAAATAGGAAGCAACATATACAAATAAAAGCCCAATACCACAACAGGCAAACAAGCACCACTCACTTTACACACAGACGACAGAGTGTCCCAGGTGGTCTCCAAATATCGCTTTGGGAACTCCGTGCCGTTCTGAAGAAAGAGTGAGAGCGCCGCCATCTCCTGGGCCCCAGCAAAGTAAAGCCAGGCCTGGTCGCTCTTGAAGTCATTTTTGGCAGTGTGGTAGTTGCTGTAGGCGACGTCGTACATGCGGAACATGAAAGCGAGGTCGGCCAGTCTGCGAGTCTGGAGCTCAGACGCCTCGCTCGTGTAGAGGACGTTGGTGCCGGCGCTGGCGCTGGGGTTCTTCGAGCCGCCCAGCCACCGCCGCGTGGCGCTCAGCAAGCTTTTGCTGCGGGACCTATTCGTCACCACCTCAGTCAGGTGACGCACCTGACCGGCAAATGAGCTCTTTATTCACACACGTGAACTACCACAAAAGTTTTTTTTTAGGTTCAAAAAGGCATCTCATTGGTGTGGTATCACTATTTTGACAACCCATCGAGGGTTGGTGTAAAAGTTTACCCAACTATGACAATGATGAAAACATGAAAAAAAAAAAACTTTGAGGATTTAAGATTCTTGATGAAGCCAGTAGCATGGAGCACTAGCCGCCTCCACGATAGAAAGCACGTCATAACACGTAAAATAAAAAATACATAACTAAATATGAAAACGCAAGTCTTCTGCAATATGCAATGCTGATGCTACGTTGAGTAGCTAGAGATTCATCAGGGGTTCCATTCTTAAAGATATAATAAAGATGATAGCCTCCACCAGACCTTCAAGGAGTGAAGCTCAAGAATCTTATATATCCTTTGAGAAGATATCTCATTATGCTGATGAACATTGGCTTAAAGGTGATGCACTGTAATATTGAATGCGCAATGTCATTTCATTGTCCAGGAGCTGCATTCACAAACCATTTCCGTTGTGTCGGTACAGTTGGTAGCATCCGTTTTTCTTCCACATTGATTGACGCTACAAGTTAACAGCACAACCATGTCGATTAGAACTCACACTTAAATCCTATTAAGCCGACCTAAATTATTATTTGAACGGGATGTGTGTCAGCAGAGCAGCCACAACTTAGCCGCTGCAGCAGCACTTGCCTGTCGCTCGACGTGTGGGACAAGAGCACCACGCACGAAGCTGCCCACGAACTGCCTGATGTTGTCCACATCGCCGACACTCAGACACGCCCCCCACTCTCCTCCCCTTCCTGCAGTAGGGAACAGCTCCCCCACGTTGACTACAACTTCCTCAGCACCCATTGTGTCCGTCATGTTGGGGAGGGTGGGAGACAGGGGGTGGTCGGGAGACGGCAATGACTGAACATTCGTGGTGGTGGGGAAGTCTGAGTCGCTGAGTGGGGGAGTGGTGCTGTGGGGAGGCGAGTTGGCTCCCCCCATTGATGATGGGGAACCCAGGGAATAATCATCGCACGGGCTTGCGGGGCTGGAGCTGCACTCCGACCCTGCCACGCTGCTGTGGACAAGCGCTATTTTAGATCAAGTCACACTACACACCATCACATTTGGAAAACACGGAAAATGATCATTATTTCCTCATATTAACAATACTAAGTGATTAACGCACACAACAACAAAAAGCGAGAAGCAGTAGTGCAATCTCAAACTAATTTCTAATGGATCTGTACAATTAAGGGATTGGGTTTTTTATTTCTACACATGGAAAGCCAACCAAACCTTCAGCTCAGGACCTCAAATAGGCATCTCCTCGCCTGGGGTCACGAATTCCCATGTAAACAAACTCCTAATGCACTTATAAGATCTACTAGCCACTTAAATAGGTTCAGCAATACGCTAGATTTGTTGTTGTTTGGAACCGCTAGATTTGTTGTTGGAGACCAAAGTGGATGGAGACAAAAGCACTCCAACAAAAAAGGCAATATTTTCCTCAAATTCTTCCACAACAGCTGCAGAAACTAGTAGAGCTGTAACGGCTTTCCTTCCTGCACCAATGAGCAGTAGTTAAAGCTTTTACTATTAATACGAAATTGCATTCCAAAGATAGCACTTATTTCTTATTTATTCTGGCCTTGTAAATAGGTTCACTAAAACTCACACAGCAGGGTAATCATCCGCTCCTCTTTCACAAGCAAGTACAAAAATTCTAATCCCAATGAACAACGTATTATTATTATTATTATTATATAAGAAAGTTTTAGCCTCCCTTAACCACGACAAAGATGTTCCAAGAGAGGAAAGAGGAAGGCACCATTTAGTATGGAGTTGAGGGAACGCAGAATCTATGCACAAAGTGCAAAGAAACAGTAAGCTAGGAAAGAAGTTAATGAAACAAGAAAAAAGTTGAAGAAGAAAGTAGTAGGTGCTGAAAAACAGGACAGCAGTGAACCGAAAAAAGATGGTCCGTAACAAAACAAAAACCTATTTTATTACAACGAAAAAAAAGCCTACCTAACCTTTAGCTCGGGCCCTCACATGGTTCCCCTGGGAGCGCTAATTCCCATAGACACAATAGTTGTATCCCCCTGAGGGGAATGAACAACGTAATAGTGAGGTGAATACCAATGAAGAACTTATTCCTCAGTGAGAAATTAGGTCTAACATAGTACCTTCTCATATAGGTCAAAAACGAAACTCGGCAAAACCCTGAGAATATTGAAGATGAACTATTGAGTTTGAAACATTTAATTTTATTCATTTAGACTTTACCAATTGTATTAATAAAATGACCATACGTATAGCGATTTTTGCCCTGCTTTTTATTTCAAGTACCACAATCATTATTGACCTGTTGTTGCCAGGGAGGCCGGTGTGCACGAGCGTGTGGGCAGTCCAGTACTGGGGCAGGGGAGGGCAGTCCGGAGGTCGTCCGCTGTTCAGGCTCAGAATGTGACACCCTGAGTTGCCGCACAGAGCATTCACAGACTGGTACGCAGCATCTCCACTGAGCATGGCAAGAAAACAATATAAGTTAAGAGGGCTTCAACTCGCGAGTGTATGAAAATTGATGTAAAATTTTGTGTATCCTACTATTTCAAACTGATTTGAAGGATAATGTCACATTTAACTAACTGCGTGTGCATATACAGTACAAGTCTCCAGTTTTGATAACAGGATGGAGTTATGTTCATTACCTGGAGGGCGCAGCAATGGGACAGCAACGTTATCTTCGTCTTTGCTACTTAGTTGCAGGCACATGAGTGAGAAAAGAGATAGCTTCTGTGATAGATAATATTTTGTGTAACAGACTTCCACACGAACCAGCATCACTCGCCAATCATTAAAAAAACAAAGAAGAGTGCTCACACTTCTTTGGAGGTGCTGGAGACGTCGTGCAGCACCAGGTAGTACTTGAGGATGTTGGGTGAGAACCACTTTGGGAACCTGCTAGCCCCGTGCTGGTGTGGCTGGTGCTGCTGCTGGTGTTGCTGTTGTGACAACTTCTGTACCTCCTCCCCAGCCCTGTTGCCATGGCTTGATGACACCACCTGCACACACGTACGGCAAGTTTTAACCTTTAACGCAATCATTGTCTTACTTATGTTACTGTCATAAAAAATTTTGACTGGCACAGGAAACACAATATCACCATCACAATAAGAATGACTTGGCAGTGAACTTCAAAAGTACACATTAGGGTGTACTACATAGTCCACCCCCCTTTATTTGAAAAAAAAAAGAGGGCGAAATGAGAGAAAGGCCTAAGAAATAAAAAAATACAATCTCTCGGGAGTTGATATGGCCGCGTCAACACGGCTCGTCAAAATATGTAGGGCTGGAGCTTGTATCACAGATACGCTCATCACACACTTTCGGCTGGCTTCGGACAGACGGACGGACGCGGCTCTTATTATAGTATAGATTTACAACCAGAAATATGCTGTATTCAAGCTGTTGATTGAAAGAAGACTCTATGATCCTTTTCAGATGTAAATGGTTATGTACATACATACATATACCGGGCTTATCCTCCCTATGGGAGGGTAGCCGACAGCAGGCCACAATCACCACACTTAGTCACTAGGAGGCGAGAGAGGCAGCACTGGCCGCACCTGAACTGCCAGGATCAGCAGCAGCCCAGCACAACCACCTTCCACAGTCAGGCCCGACAGCCAGAGCTGGTTTACCCCGACCGCTTCATTGAGTGCAGCCCCTCCCCCCACACATGACAGGTCAACCCCATCACACGCGGGCAGCACCCAGTAACGCGTCAAAATAAAATTACCTCCTTATACACTGCCCCCACTCACTTCTGTCCGCAGCCATGGTTATGTAATATATATATAATGCTAAATGCACCAAGTAGGTGAAAGCTTTAACAGGGCAAATGCCCTTGCTTTAAATACCACGGTGACTCTGATACACAAGTTAAGCCATTTATGAAGGCTAATAATTGGCATCAATCATGCTCGTCCCTCTCTTAGTCTAATAGAAGCTTTAATAAAAAAAATTTTAGTGGCCCTGTAAGAAATACACTGAAACAGCCAAAATTAAATGGAAACTTGGAAACAAAATAAGTCAGTAGCTGAAGCTGTAATTCTTGTGAGTTTAATTAATTCAGATTGAACAGAAGAGACTAACTATAAATAAAAAGACACTCTACATTCGAGTAGGTAAGTTAGTTTAAGCCTCCCTAACCGCAACAAAGGTGTTCCAAAGAGAGGAAGGATGAAGGTCTCCCTAACCGCAACAAATATGGAGTTGAGCAAATGCAGAATCCATGTACAAGGTGTGTTCCTACACAAAATCCATTTGCACTATGAAAAAAGAAACAGTGATTTGAGAAAGAAGGCCATGAAACGAGAAGGAAAATAGAGGTGCTAAAAAAACAGGACAGCAGTGAAACAAAAAAAGATGGTTCTTAACAAAGCAAAAAATTTAACTTATTTCAACAAAAAGAAGGCCTACCAAACTATCAGCTTGGGAGTTCAAATTTTTCCCCTGAAAGACATTAAATTTCACAACACAACCAACACAACGCCTCATAGAACATAACCAACTCGAAATTTACTAGTAATGAAGCATAGCTAAAATTTATTGAAGCTACAAAATGTCTCATTAACAAGAATAATTCAAAAAGCAAGTAAGAAATGCAGTGGCCAGAAAATTATTTCAAAGAACTTTGAATAATTTGTACTTGTTTTGTTGTATGGAGAGTGACAGCAACCAGTTGAGCACAAAGCTGAAGTGACAAGACACAAAAATGAAGCATGTTACCTATGCTATGACTATAAACAAGCCTCAAAACAATACATTACAAGCTCATATATCTACTCTAGTTCAATGTCCAACTATGATACCAGCCATATTTAATACAGGCTCTTAATTTGAAATTAATAAAACTAACTTCCAAGAAAAGATAACTTTCATCATGTTACTATGTTAGTTTGATCCAGACTCTTTAGCCATAACAAAGTCAATCTAAACAGATTGAAAAAAAAAGGACCAGTAAGTGTGGGCTGAAGAAAGCAACAAATTTATGCAGAAGAGGTGTCCCCACACAGGATATCTTGTGCATCAAAACATCAAGTTAAGAAGAAGAAGAAAAATATGATGAAAGAAACAAAGGAAGCATGAAAACTGAAAGAAGTAAAAGATAAAGATGAGATAACAAAGAAGGCATGAAAACTGAAAGAAGCTAAGTGGACATAAAAGGTGCAAGTTTCAAAGGCTTTTCTATAGCTTAGGTAACCTAACAGTATCTTCCAGGAGCACTAGTCTCCATAACAACCTATTCTAAGCCCCCTGAGATAGAGTTACACACACCATATCATTTGAATTGTAGCCACAAAAACTATAACATGATAATAAAAACAATTATTTCAATTCTTGTCTTTCTAAATATTCTTACAATTCTAGTCACTGATAACCATAGCATGCACTAAAATTTTGGGGGTTTGAACAGACTCACAAATATGCACGCAAGAAGGTGCTTTGTAAACTCATGGTCAAAAGGATGCTGCAGCTGATGAAATGCTTCCTTCCATTTATCATACCATGGTGTGGTCAGGTCAGCAAATGAAACTTCTGTAAAGAAAGAATATATTGTTCGAAAAATATAAATTTGCAGAAAAAGTAATACATGCAGCTAAATCTTCAATTGCATTATGATGCAAACAAAACGTAGGAGAATATAAAAGGAGGCTCAGGAATATTTTCTCATTTATATTGCAAATAAAAATATGTGAGTAACCATACTTTTCCAAATCAAAGGATAGTAATTTCTCCTAGCATATTACATGCATACTTTCATAAATTAGAATGAGCCAAGTGCAATAGAAGTGAAGAAGGAGATGGTAATTTTGAGGTTCCAACCTTTCATTCATTACTCACAATTGAATAATGTCAAGCATATCAAGTATATCAACTTTTCATCACAAAAATTTAGATGTCACTTTATTTTCAGCTACTCCAATGCAGAGCCCAAGTAGATCCATTACAGAACTATATAAGCACTACGAACATGTCTCTTGTTAAATGCCTATAGGGACAGTGAGTATCAGCTAAACACAAAATGGAACAGGTGTGCAGAAATGATAGGATTTACTCGTAGTTTGTGCAAGATGTCACATTCCCCTTGATGAAAGATTGAGCACAGTAGGCAAACTGAGATCTCATTTACAATACAAACCACAATAAGACTGGGTATCAAATGTAGCTAATTTTATAGTCAATAAACAGTCATCTCAAAGAAGTGAAGAAAACTCACATGAGTATTTCTTTTAAAGAAAGCCTTAAAATTCTACCAATCCCCTAAAGTTTACAGAAGAGCAGTTGCCTTCAGCAAGCCAGCCATAGGGGACTATATAACTACACAGAACCTGCAAAAGTGTACCAAAAAGAACACAAAAGGACAGCATGCAAATTATGCAACTCAGTTCTGGAGAATATAAGAAAAAACCTAAAGAAATATCACATGCCTTCTTGAGGAGATGCAGCATTAACACTGACAACATGACTGAGGATCTTCTTAGCCACGGCAGGCACAGGAGGCTTGGTGTTGATGTCTTGCAGAACAAGGCGGAAGTTTTTCAAGGTGATCAGACATCGATTTGGATCACTGATGCCAACTGAAAATAAATAAAAATTTTAAATAAGATGTTCAACTTTGAGCATTATCAGAAAAGAGCATTCAGGATCATATCCAAATAAACATTTTAATAAGCATGAACTGTTTTCCAATTTTGATATTGAAGTGAAAATGAAAATTGTAACTAGTAGTGCAAGAGATGAGGCTGCTGAGTGAAGCTGAAGAACACCTCTAGCAGTATACTACCTTAGCAACATTCAATTTCTTCAACCCAAATATTGCATCATATTTGGTTACATTGTATCACAAATTAAATCAACTCATGGTCTCAAGGAATGATGCAACAGATGGTAACCTCTCTATGCTAACTAATGCATAAGAGACCAAAGCTCAAGTTATTGAAATATTTGTATGCTTATAAATTCAAATAACCCAGTGAGTTTGGTAGCATTTTTACTGTCCAGACTGTTTTCAGCAACAACATAAAGCATAATTTAGCCTCTTGCACATAGTATTCATGAGAGAAAATTAAAGACCTTGCTGTTAGCAATAAAATTGGTGAAATTTAACCTTTTTTCCTGTTTGTAGACATGAAATTTAAAGTTTTTTCTAATACTTACAGAAAATTCCCATTTTACTTGGTTCAAATCATTAAATTAATTGTATAAGCTTTACAGTAGAGACAGTCTGCTACATATGTTTACTTCACAAAAGATTTTTGTCTATTTATCAATTTTTGTGATAATGTTTTTCTAATTGAATAACCATACTTTTGCAATAACCATGGACAGCAAGTAATTTCCAGGTTTGAAAATGAATTGTTTAGACCAAAATCTTAACTTCGACCCTATTTCAACCCCCATATAAAAAGAGAACAAATGGGAAATGGAAAAAAAAACATTTGAGTTTGTTAGGAATGTTCAAGTTAAAATATTCAAGTTAAATTATTCAAAAAATAAAAGCATCAGCGAGCAGAATGTCATTCATGTAAAACGTTCTTAAATGGGTTCCTCTAGTGATTCCTGGGATCGCAATTATTATTTTCTGTGATTGCATTAAACTTCACATTGACCGTCAATTTTTTTCAAAAACTAAGGCCTGACTCAAAAAAATGAATGGAATAAATTGTGTTTCTTTTCAGAAGTTACATATCATAGTCAAATTTCATAAGAATCAGACTGAAAAAAAAAAATTTCATAGTTATGAAAACAAAACAAAAAATTTTCATTTTTTTTGGAGGGTTTGGAAATCAAAATTCACAGTGTGAATGTGAAGTTATGTATGGATATTATCGAAATAAAATTAAAACTGCATTCAATTACATAAATTATTCATTATATTACACTTCAACAAAAAATTTCATTTTATGCTTCTACCCAATACTTCTAACTTTCAACATTCAAAATGTATCTCCTCATTCAGTTTTGATGCTATAACAAAACCAAAGACAGTTTTAGAATCCTTGAAACATTCCTAACAAATTCAAATGAGTTTTTTTCAAATTGAAATTTTTCAAAAAAATATGAAGCTTTAAATCCAAAAAATTAATGTTTTTTTAGAAATTTTGAAAAATTTGGAAAAAGTGGAAAAAATTTGAATTTGAAAAAAAGCTCATTTAAGTTTATTAACTAGGAATGTTCCAAGAATTCTAAAACTGTCTTTGGTTTTGTTCTAGCATCAAAACTGAATGAGGAGATACATTTTGAAATATCCATAAAATATATCAAAAAACTCATTTTTCGAAAAAAAACCAAGCCCTATATCGAAAAAATGACATGAGTAAAAAAGGATTACTTTCACAAAATACATATACTGGCAAATTTTGAAACTAATCGGACAAAAAAAGATGAAAAAGTGGGACGATCTCCTCAAGGGAATTCAGAATCTATGCAGAAAGGGTATAGAAATAGTAAGCTAAAAAAGAAAATTATCAATCAAGATCAATCAAAGTCAAAGAAGAAAAAATTAGGTGCTGAAAAACAGGACAGCAGTGAACCAAAAAGAGAAATGGCCCTTAACATAACAGCAACATTTTATTTCAACAAAAAAGAAGGCCTACTTAACTTTCAGCTTGGGTCCTCATAATTTGACATCACAGTAACCATGAGTTAGACAACTGTAAATTTTTTTCAATATTCCATTGTATATTAACAAATATAATCTACTAATAGACCTAAAAAGGCATCTTTTCATAAATCTCTGGATTGCTTTGCAGCATATGAAAAGACATTCTCATTTCATGAGGAAGAACATTCTTTTTTAGTTAGTCATTAATAATTGTTCCAAATGGAAAAAAAAGTGAAATTGAAAATCCTAATAAATTGGTAGGCCTACGTAATTTTAATGGATTTCAGACACAATCAAAGTAAAGTATTTATATCATATATGTATTTGATATGGCTTAATCATTACTGAAAATCAAACTTACTTTTGGAAAATGAAATTGTAAAAAATCTTACATGAATAGAACCTCTCTAATGAAAGAAATGGAACAAGTCTAGCTGAGCGGCAAAGCCGCTCAGCGAGAATGAAAATATCAATTATAACTGGAGTTTGATGCTAATTCCGAATCTGCAATTTGTTTTGACCGCTCTCGATTTTTTCGATTTTTTGTGATTTTTTTTAATTTTAAATTTTTATACATTTTTAATATTTTTCTGGCCTGCACCACCTCATGATCCGAACTCTGCCATTCTCGACCCAACCTGGTCAGACTTGGCATACTTTGGCTTGCACCACCTCATGATCCGAACTCTGTCATTCTCGACCCAACCTGGTTGGACTTGGCATACTTTGGCCTGCACCACCTCATGATCCGAACTCTGCCATTCTCGACCCAACATGGTCAGACCGTGCCTTGAAGACCTGAGTACCGGATAGGGCCGGGTTCCACCCAACCTGTACGGACATGGCATTTTTTGGGCACCACCTCAGTTGTTGCTAGCCGCCTTTCCAAAAAAAAAATAAAAAAAAATCGAGAAAATCGAGAGCGGTCAAAACAAATTGCATATTCGGAATCAGCATCAAATTCCAGTTATAATCGATATTTTCATTCTTGCTGAGCGGCAAAGCCGCTCAGCGAGACTTAAGCCAAAGAAATGATGAAATGAGAATGTGTCACTAATGCCAAGGTTATCTTTTTGAATATTCTGAACATAATTAAAGTTAGGAGATTTTATTTTTCTATAATACCATTCAATATCGAATCACATTACCATACAGAAAGATTTTTAATACCTCTGTGAATGCCAACCCAGTATGCTTCAGTGATATTTAGTTAAAGCTCATACTTTCTTAATTGCTTCTTTGGAAATTATTATGTTTTGGCAAACCCATATATTTCTCCCATTGGCAAGCCACGCAGAAAATGAATTTAAATATAAAATTTTGAGTTTATACTATTTTTTTAATCTTTATCTATATTTTGCAAGACCCTTACCTTCATCAGGTAGTTTACAAAATGGTTGAATAAGGTCAACAAATTTTAGGTTGTTGCGAAGGCACGAATTCTCAGCTTCCTCATCACAAAAAACTCCAACGTGTGGAGAAAAAACCCATTGAATATATTCCTTCGCTGTCTTTGGAAATGCAGAATCCATGATGAAAGAAGGCTACTTCGTTCGCACCCAATGGGCTAGCAGCAGCCGATCTCTGTCACTCCTACCAACATTTCACTCCGGAATAATTCAGTCCGGTAGAAATATATTAACGGAAATTAATCTGAAGTCATATCAATTTTCTAATTCCTCAAAACACTAACTGCTCGTATTAGAGCCAATTTCTCATGAAAAATGGAAAAACATTCACATACAGGTAAACAAACAGAAGCTTATGAGCTTCATTTCAAAATATGTCATAATAACGTTGGCAAAAAACATTACCGTATAATAAAAAAATAATGAAGGCATCTACGGATGCTTTATTTCCAATCAAGCCTGATACATATCACCTTGTACATTGGATTTTCAAATGCCTTATAATTAACGCCAGGACGCCATGACGCTTTCCCCCGGTCAAGACAGGTACCCATTTCAGACACCTGGGTAGAGTGGGGTATTGTGCTTGGAATTTTTCTCCTATACCCAACAGAGAAAATCGCCAGCGCCGAGTTTCGAACCCGGGTCTCTGCCGCACGGCGGCAGAACCTCTAGCACATGGCTATCGCGAGCAGTATAATAAGAACGTTGGTGACGGTGTAGTGAATCTCTATTCCGCAAACCAGTTGAAATTTCGAAATTCTCAGAATGATCATCTAAAAATCCAGTAAAATTAGTTCGACCATTAGCATAAAATCACATTACGAAATTCACTAATCTCTATCCTCAATTCTATTAAAATTGTGTAACAAACAAATTCAATCTCTAAAAATTCACAATTTCTTCTTAACGAAACCTCTCACGCACGCGCGACAGCAACATCGTATGCGATCTAGCGCTCATTGTTCCAAATCATACAGAGCGTGCATATCTAGGTGTTTGGCTGGTGAGATTTTAATACTGTGGTTTTGTGTGATAATTTACGGGTAACTATATTTATGCAATTCATGTAAAGTGTCAAGAATATTATGGTATGCATTAAGAAGTGTTCATGTGCTTAAATTTTCCAAGAGTACTAAACGCTTAGGATCCCGTGCCCAGTACTCTTGGTTCCCCACAGTCCATTTTCCTGGTACTGTTGTGTGCCATTTAGAAGTTTCTTTTAGCAAACAATTCACTAGTTAATATAAAAACCATGTTAAGGAAATTTCCCCTTTTTATCCAATTATCTTTTTAGTCACAACTATATCCTTCTTAATTGCATCTAAGCCAATACTCACTGTATTATATATTCATCAAGTTTAGGATTCTCCCTGTTGTATCAGACATAACATTCTTAACCAATTTTTTAGTCAATATTCAATCAACTCAACTTGCTCATTATTTTACAGCTGTATTGTTTTCACAGCTGTATTCTCAATTAAGTAGAGTGTTGATACAGTCAACATTAAAAAAACATTCTTAACCAATTTTTAGTAAATATTGTTGTTAGGATATTTACAGCTGTATTGTTCTCACAAACGGTAGTCTCAATTAAGTAGAGTGTTGATACAGTCAATATTAAAAATCATTCTTAACCAATTTTTGTATTGTAACTAGGAATCTCCCTGCAATTGTATTTTAAGGAAATCAGAGCTAAATAACTGTCTGGAATTCCTTAGCAATTTTTCAAGAATTCTTTTATAATCCCTGTAGTGACAACTCTCACTATTGATTATTGTTAGTTCAATTTTTGTTTATAATGCTAATGATTAGTCGCTACCTACTCAACTAAATTAGGGTGTTATTGCTTATCTCTGGTCAAGTATCTGAATATCCTAAATTTCCAACTCCTGGAAATTCTAATCCAGTAAACCTACTTCCAGAGTTGTTGTTCATTCTAACTCCTAGGATGCCCTAACACTATTCTCATATGCATCATCATGACCAATGTTTTCTGAATCCTTCTTGTGTTCTGAACTTCCTCCTTAGCAACCGATTCTGTGCACTTTGTGCATGGATTCCGTGTTTCCTACTCTTTTCTAATTGGTGCTTTCCTCTCTCCTCTCGTAGGAACACCCTTCAGAATAGAGGTTTCACCTTTCTCGTGTTATTTTTGTGTGTCTTAATTTTCTTCTAATTGTTAGTTCATATTTAAACACTTTTGCCTTTAGAAATTAGTTCCCTGTACAGGAGGTTTAGATCTCCAAGTCCCGTGCCGAGTGCTGAGTGTAGTTTTGCCTTGACTCAAGCACATTTTACCGCTGATTTTTCCTAATTTTTACATTAAAAATTAGTGATGTTTTTTTTAGGTTTAGTTAGATGGTAATTGTATAATTCTTAGTCATTGTATATTGATGATTTCAGTTAGGAAGAACTGGGAACATGTGTTATCTAGTTTAATGGCATTTAGCAGATGCTGTATGTATCTTTACATTAAAAATTAGTGAGGTTTTTCTTGGTTTAGTTAGATGGTAATTGTATAATTCTTAGTCATTGTATATTGATTATTTCAGTTAGGAAGAACTGGGAACATGTGTTTTCTAGTTCAATGGCATTTAGCAGATGCTGTAGATTTTTACCATTAGCTATTAAATTAAGTGATTATGCCATCTTAGTTTCGCCAGGCAAAAGTTTTGCCTGTTTGAGTTACTAGTGCAGAATTTTTAGCTTCATGCCTTTAGAAATACTAAAATTAATATTGGCTCCGAGCAAATTGCCAGTGCTCCGAAGTTGATCCCCGCTTGCACTCCGGCGCCAGAGTGCTGGTGGGGGTCGTTTTCGAAGAGACTTCTCGCTTTGAGGCGGCATGTTAATGCCAGAATTGTTGCAGCATAGCATGTGTTGATATGTGGTTTTTCCAATAGACCGTGTGCATTTTCACCCAGCTCTCTCGTCCCGTACAGGATGCTACGAGACACCTTACACTCCATTGCCAACATCACCACCTTGCCAAACTTGGAAAAGGGCAAAAAGAAAAAAGAAAAAAAGAAAAAATGTGTATTTCCAAGTTGTCACATGAGATACATGCCAACATATTGGCTTTTAAAAGTTTCTTAATATAGGACATCCTAAAACAAATGTTTCATACGAGGAGTACTAATTGACAAACCATCCGAGGTGTACCAGTAGATAAGCCATATGAGGCATAATAATAGACAAACTATACGAGGTGTACTAATAGACAAACTATTAGAGGTGTACAAGTAGATAGACCATACGAGGCATATTAATTGACAAAATATACGAGGCGTACTAATAGACAAACCATTCGTGGTGTGCCAGTAGTCTAACAAAAGTTCTATACTAGGAGTACTAATTGACAAACCATCCAAGGTGTACAAATAGATAAGCCATACGAGGCATAATAACAGGCAAACTATACGAGGTGTACTAATAGACAAGTTATCAGAGGTGTACATATAGATAGGCCATACGAGGCAGATTAATAGACAAAATATACGCGGCGTACTAATAGACAAACCATACGTGGCGTGCCAATAGTCTATCTCTGTCAAGGGTAGTTGAATGAGAAATGAAAAATATGCCCTAAAAATATGCAAAGCCCAATCACCACCAAAAACATATTTCATACCTTCTCGATATTCACCACAACATCATGCGGACATGGGTACATGGGATAAAATAGAGATACAGTGTAAGCCGGTTACTACTCATGATTGACAAATATCCACAAAATATTGGTAGAAATGGGTAAACAAATACATACTCAATATCAAGATTCATAGCTTGTACAACATACGGACAGAAAGATAATTTTACTACGATTCATATGCTCAAATTACACTTTATTTAATTAATTATATTTGACATTAATCCGATTCACAGAAACGCCCTCTGGGGAAGTGATAGATCTATTTTTTAATCATTTCGCTAGTGCAATAAAATTTATTAACCGGATGGTTTTTGCGTAAAGAAATGAAATAGAAACATGTATATCTATATATGTAGATACATATATATACCTACACACGTACACACACATATTAATATGTATACTTATTGAGAATGAAATGAAATATTAGAAAAAAATACATATATAAAATAAAAGATATAAGCAACCTACCATCTACTACACAGAAAATGACAGTTGAGCTCACTGTAATCCTTAGAAATTTTTCGCAAAAAAAATACCTAAAAGGAAAAGAAGACTTCGAAAAACATAAAAATGAACTGGTTTTTAATTTCTTCACAGAAATTTTTTAAGGAAAATCAGGTTATAGTCAAGAAGCAACACAACTCTTCAGCATTATTCGGACATGTGTACGTGGGATAAAATGGAGTAACATTGAGGCCGGATATCACATCCGAGTGGTGAATATTCACAAAATTTGGCACGTATAAGTAGATTAGGCTTTGATCCAAAGTGATAAATTTAATTACAGAAATTTAGAGTTTTTTCTGATCTGAAAGTTCAGTGCTAGTGTGCGCTGAACGCACGGAAAAAAATAAAAAAATAAAAAGACTAAATGCAACGCTTAAATTACCCCTTTCCCCCCAGCTCAGCCGAAAATCGATTGAAAACTTCTTCGAGAATGATTTTGAAATAGCGAGACAACGTTAGCCAAAAATTTAATTCATTATAAACTTTGCACAACCCTCACATCTATAAACCAGTTTATTGGTGTACACACAAAATGTATTTCATGGTATATTTGTCATACGGACGTTAAATATTAATACAGAAAAGAGAAAGAAATAACAAAATAAAGATGAGGAAATACTCCTAATTATGGAAAGAACGTTCGTTCTGCTGCACTGAACTGACGGCTGTGGTGCTCATTGTTGTCGACAGAAATAAGTAAGATGAATATACGAATCGCTTAGCGAACGTAAAATGAAATAGTTTCTAAATTTCTAACAGAAATTTCAGGAAAAATTAAATTTTCTGATAGACGGGAAGTTCACACCGAGATACTGCAGGCCCTATGACAGAGATGCAAAATGACGTGACACATTTACTCTAAATTCTTTTCCAGTTTTAGAGTTTTTGATATGCTGGGGAAGCTTGTTCCACAAAAAAGCTCCAGAAACTGAGAGAGCTTTTTGTCCCACGTTAGATGAACGGTAACTGACTAAAACATCGTTCCTCCGGTTTGGTCTTTCGTTTGGGATATTAGATGGAAAAAATTTTACCACCTCTGCATTACTTTGGGGGAGGTACAGAGAGGAGAATACTCGTCGAGCTTTCTGGATCATGAATCTGTTCGGTATTGGGATCCAGTCGAGTTTTCTTAAAAGAGGGGTGACATGATCGTATTTATTGAAATTTCCTTTGCATACCACTTTGGCGGCGAAGTTTACACATTTTTGCAACTCTTCCTGACGGCATTTAGGTAAGTCTCCCCACACAAGACTGCAGTAGTCCAGACGCGATAAAACTAAAGACTGAATCACTAATAATCTAGACTTTTCGTCAAGTGTGTTCTTTATACGATGAAAGAACATTAAGGTTCCGTTAATTTTGTTGCACATTGTTTCGACGTGTGAATTGAAAGTCATATTTTTGTCAAACCAAACACCCAGATTTTTAACCTTATCGACTGGTTTAATTGTATCGTCTCCAAATGTTAGCTTGAATGGTGGTAAATTTTCAGTCGCATTCTGTGATCCAAAAATAATGCATTGCGTTTTACTTGCGTTAAGTTTGAGGCCATTATGGTCATACCACAATTTCAGATTTCTCAGAAGGTTTTCAGCGTTGGCTTGTGTTTCTGTTAAATCCGCTGTTGAGCTTGTCATGGCAATTTGTACGTCATCAGCATACATTGAGATTTTTGTGTTTGCCGGCATGGTGGGGAAATCGTTGATGAAAATTGAAAATAGGAGTGGGCCGATGATTGAACCTTGAGGAACGCCAAAGTTATTTGGTATGAATGATGACATTTTGTTATTCAAGCACACTGCATGAGAGCGGTTTCGTAGGTAGCTTTCAAACCACTGAGTGTCTATTCTGAGGTTTGAAATTTTTTGTAGAAGTTTCTTATGCTCAACACTGTCGAAAGCTTTGGAGAGATCAAGCAATAGTAAGAGAGTTAATTTTTTTTGGTCAATATCATTGTAAATTTTTTCTGTTATGTTTAACAGGGCGTCCTGAGTACTGGTATTCCTCCTGTAAGCATATTGATTGCGATGCAGTAGATGTGACTCGTCTATGTAAGACGAGAGCTGGTTTGTTATTACTTTTTCTAATATTTTGGACATAACAGGCAGGAGACTGATTGGTCTGTAGTTTGACGCTATGTCGATATCACCAGATTTATGTAATGGCTTAATTATGGATAGTTTCCATTGATCGGGAAACTTGTTTGTGACAATAGATGTATTTATTATCAAGCGAATAAAGGGTGCTGTGACAGGGAAGCTGTCTTTTATATGTTGGAGGCTTATGCCATCATGTCCAGTCGCTTTAGTATTCTTTAGTGAGTATAAGATTTTTCGTATCTCTATGACGCCAACTGGCTTTGGTCTCCACTTGTTGCTACTATTTGGGGATGAAACATCGCTCAGATTTGCCTCTGCAGATGTGTCTGAAACTGTCCTGGATACTTCATTGAAAACATCTTCGCCAACTTTTGAGAAGAAAGTGTTAAAGTCATTCGCCTTTTCTGAGGGGTTGTCGAAAGTGCTTTTGCAGTCTGAATTTTTATACTGAGCAGCTTCTCTAATGATTTCCCAAGTTCTTTTAGGGTTTTGTTTTGCCGCCAAGAGTTCTTTGTGGAAGTAGTCCCGTTTTGCTTCCTTAACTTTTCTTCGTAGGATCTTCTCATGATCTTTATATAATTTTCGACACGTATTGTCTGATTTATTCAGTTTGTACTCACGCTGCAAATTTCTTTTAGCTCTGCTCAAATGTTTTATCTCATCTGTTATCCATTTAGAAATTCTTGGCTTAACTTTCTTCGTAGTGAAAGGTGAGCATTCGTTAAGAGCTGATACGAAATTTTCGTTGAAAAGCGAAACTTGTAGATTGACATCATCGGTGTTTTCCATGCCTTGAAATTCACTCCATCTGTCTAATAGCTTTTCTTGAAATATTTCAGGGGAGTAGTGGTTTTTCATGCGATATGTAATGTAACTAGATTTCTGTTTCTCTTTTGCAATATTGATTTGGCATTCTACCGAATGGTGATCAGAAAAGGACGGTAAAATTTCTGTGCTGAGTACTGCTTGGGGATTGTTGGTAATTGCTAGGTCAAGAAGAGTTTTAGAAGTGTTGGTAATTCGCGTTGGTTCTTGGACCATTTGAGAAAGATTAAGTCTGTGCAGCATCTTGCTTAGCTGATTGTTTTTATTTGTCAGATCCACGTTAAAATCTCCGAAAACATAGAAAGACTTTTTGGCTGCAGAGATTGATCTAAGCGTATTTTCAATGAAATCTAATGTTGGACGAAGAGATGCTGACGGATGTCTGTAAAGACTGCCGATAATGAAAGACTTGTGTTTGTTTACTTGAACATTGAGCCAAACCATTTCTATGTCTTCGCATTTTTCTTTTATCGGAACTAAGGATGTAGAGTAGACATCTTTGATGAAAATGCATGAACCGCTACCTCTTTTACTCTTGACTCCGTCATAACGGTACAATTTGTACCCGGTAATGCTGAGATATGAGCTTTCGACTCGTGAATCGAACCATGTTTCAGATACGCATAAAATATCGATATCGTTAGTGATCAACATTACTCGAACGTCATCCATTTTACCATTGAGGCTGCGAGCATTTATGTGCAATATTTTGATATTATTTACCTCAATAGGCAGATCTTTAGTGGAGTTATTGCATTTTTTAGGTCTAGCAGGGCATTTAGTATTCGTCTCTAGGTCTTTATTGCCGCGTTCATTGTTTGTGATTTCAGCTTCATATTCAATTTGATCACTGTTATTTAGTCATAAAATGGGGGAGGGAGCAACACGATTTTCATCACGCATTTTCAAGAGGGCGCTATAGTGGTCCTGTTTCCGGTATATGTTTACCGGAGGACAGTTTATCAGAGCATTTGATGTAGGGGAGATTGTCGTCTTCCAAATCCCATTGTCTCTTTCATCAAATACGTGAATTGGTGTTCTCGTTACATTAGAAAGTATTTGGGGTATGAGGTCTCCAACTGCGTGATCGAAGACTTTTCTATCGATGTATTTATCGATGAGTTGTTCGAAACTGCCACTGTTCTTGTCAACGAATTTTGCATACTGGTCCTTGTTTCTGGAGCTCTCAGTTTTGATGGCTTTTTTCAGAGATATATAATTCCATTTCGATTTTTGTTGTGAAGCAAGCTGCGTCGTTACGGCGTGGAGGAGACAGTGTCCGTCACCTACAGTGTAAGCAGGCTCCAATTTGAGCGATCGTTTCAAGTCGTCCAGTGTGTGTGCAACGCGTGTGCAGATTTGATTCACTGTTGATTTTTCGGTAGCAGTATTAGTTTGGTCGTTCGACGGAGGCCCGGCAGAGGCATCAGATTTTTTTCGAATAATTTGATTTTCTTTGGAATAGTTTTGAATATCGGTAATAGCTTGACTTTCCTTGGTCCCTGCGTACTCACTGGAAAGTTGAGAATTGGTTGAAAAGGAGGGCATGTCGCAATCACTATTTGTGTCTGTTGCAAGTAACGCAAATTTATTTTTCTTACTGACATTATATTTGTCTGAGATCGAATCAGGTAAAGGCTCAGGCTTATTTACGTTCCTCATGCTGTGGGTGAGTGAGTTACTCAGACCTCTGCTTGATGACGCAATCAATTTTGAAGGATTTGGTGTACCATGTGCAGTGATGTGCATAGGCTTATATTCTTTTTGAAAGTCTAATGTGAGACTATTTGTCTCATTCCGTGAATTTTTCGATTCATTGGAATGATGTACAATTCCATTTATTGCTTGACATTTGTTGAAACGAGGACAATATGGCACGGTGATTCGCAATGTTGATTTCATTGCAAGTTGTTGAAGAAAACAGAAGTTCTCTTCCTGGGTCCGAGGCCATTGAAAGTTATTGAGTGCGTCACCATTTTCATTTTCTGGGTGAGTTTGAAATTGAATCAAGTTTAAACCCAGGTTTTTGCAAAAATGCCTCGCTTTGTTGAATTCGTTTGCACCGCAAGCATTGGCAATATAAATACGAGAAAGTGCGTACTTTCTTACAATTTGTTGTTTGATTCGAGCAAGGTCTGAGGGCGAGTGGCAGAGACCATCAAAACTTAGTATATAATTTTTAAATCTAGGCATGCAATTTACAGTATGGAGAAGGTCATCGAAGCGCCCTGATGGAACAGTTTTGATCCAGCACGAGCGATCGATGTCCTTTCTTCTGATCGTGCTTAGGATATTATCACCTAGCAGCAAAGTGTCGTAAGGTTCTCGACAATTGGAGTCGATTTCACAAGAGATACTAGCAGGTACCCCAGGTGCAAGGTCTTGAGAACTTATATGTGAATTTAAAGCAAAAAGCTGTTCGGTTAGGTTCTGAATGTTTGATACTGTAGTGAAAATCGACGACGGGCTAGGAGGCTCACGTTGTCTTAGGGATTTATTAAAAAACGCTGCTGTTAGAGACAAACTGTGAATAATTTCATGAATTTTTTGAGAGCTTGTTATTTGAAGCGGGTGCAAGTAGTCATTAAAAGAAGCAACAGTGTTATTTTTATTGCTCTGTACTGGAAATTTTATTTTGTTTTCACAGCTTGCGCTCTGGGGTAATTTACTGCCAGTATCGGTTTGTGCGCGAAAATTATCGAACATATTATCTGGAGAATGAGAAAAGTCTACCACGCTTGAAATGTCCTTATTAGTAAAAACTATTTTTTCTTGTACCACTGATGAGGATGGTGTTTGTGTCCCCGCCGCTGGCGGACAGTTCGGAGCGTTGTTGTTGACGTAGAGCTGGGGAGCTGGCACGCTGTTTTGCTTGTTCAGATAAGGAGCAGGTGGTTGTGGTGCTGCGGCTGAGACTTCCCTGCTTCGAACCTTCATATGATTGCTGGAGGTTTGGCAGATATGTTTTCCCTCATCCGGCGATATTGGTTGCATAGTCTTCACTGACGTTGCTTCGGAAGGTGACACACATTCTTTGACGGGGTCACTGGCAGCTGTTAACAAGTCTCCCGTCTTTTGAGCATTAGAATCTTGTGCGTGAGAGGATGTAGGTCCCCTACTTACAGGCACTTTGCTTGGTAAGGTCGTATTTTTGCCCCTGAGAGAACTATTTTTTCGGGATGTTGTGTAGGGCAACATTTGTGCAGAGAACGGCACTTTCCGGCCTGCGAGGCGAGTCTCGTAGTGATGCATCGTGCGTTGTAATTGTATAGCTATGATGTTTTAAACTATTCGGTGTCAGTAGGGAAACGGAGGTACGAAACACAATAATTCTTCCGTGCACATTTTTCGTCTTGGCCACGTAGGAAGTGAACAAAAACTTCACTGAGATGTTAGACATTACCAAAAATTTATCAGATCAAACGTAATTTCTCTGGTTGCTTGGAGCGAAAAAGTTCATCAGGATTTGCCATGCTCTGAAACAGTCAGAGAGACGGGAGGCAGGGGTACGGGAAGAGGGGGGGGGAGTGAACGGGTTCGGTGAGGGGTGATTGAGGGGACAAGGACACTTCAGACAGACAGGCCTATAGGTCGAGACTGGGCTGAGCACACCATTTCCTTCGTGTTGCTAGCACTGCTTTGTTGGCTTCGTATTTAAATTGCACTGTTTTAAGCAGGAATAGGACAAGAATTATTGTTTTTTTCTTTTTGCAGTTCCACAGGTAGCGTCATAGACACTCAACATGATTTTATTTTTGCAATAACAGATGAGAGAAACCGAAGATGAAAAAGTTTTTTATCCTTCTCAGGTTTTACGTCACTAGTTAACCGACATTTTCATTAAAAAAAAACAAGAAAATAATGTAAGCCAATTTGGTGAATCAGAAATTGATTGTGTGCGTTAGAGATTTTTCAACATTCATGCTCTATTGTAACATAGAAATAGTTCACGAATGATGGTCACTGTTATTTTCCCAAAAGATACGAAATTAACAGAGTACACTTTCAATTTGTTTCTATTTTTTTTAACATGGCAAATTATTTCCGAAAGTTGCTGGATCAAGTTTTTTCAATTTTTAAATTTAAAAGTTCCTTCAGAGAAGAAGTTTTTTTTACCCTTCTCACATTTAACGTCACTAGTTAACCAAAATTGTCCATCAAAAGAACATGATAATAATGTAAGCTAATTTGGTGAATCAATAATTGATTGTGTGCATTAGAAATTTTTCAACATCCATGTTCTATTGTAACAAAAAAATAGGTACGAAACACAATAATTTTTTCGTGCACATTTGCCGTCTCGGCCACGTAGGAAGTGAACAAAAACTGAAACTGAGAGTTTTGACATTGCCAAAAATTGATCAAAACAAACGTAATTTCTTTGGTTGCTCGAAGCGGAGAAAGTTCAGGATTTGCCATGCTCTGAAACGGTCAGAAGACGGGAAGCAGGTGTACGGGAAAGGGGGGGGGAGGTGCGGGCTCGGAAAAGGGGGGGGGGGGTGCGGGCTCGGCGAGGGGAGACTGAGGGAACAAGGCCACTTCACACTTCACTCAGGCCTATCGTTCGAGACCAGGCTGAGCACACCATTTCACAACCCTTGCCAGCACTGCTTTGTTGGCTTTTCATTTAAAGTGCACTGATTTAAGCAGAAATAAGACAAAAGTTATTTTTTCCCTTTCTCAGTTCCACAGGTAGCAAACACATTCACTGATAGTATAATTTTTACGCATGGCTAGGTTATTTCCCCCTTGCATTTTCAAACAATTACCGCCCCATTTCCCCGCACGTCCGACCGCGACCGAGTCTGACGTGAAATATGAAACGGAAAGATTATTAAGACTACCTCCTTACCTTAGTTCTTTTTTTTATCATTCAATATTCACCAAATGACTGGACGGCAAGTGCAAATACTCATTCCTCATCCACCTCACTCCAAACTTAGACCCTTGTAGTGCAGCTAAACCACTTGCTGCTTAACCTACAGTCTAGGTGCAACTCAAATCTGGAAGGAATCGCACTTAACGACCTCTATGATCAGAGACACCATTGCCGTCTCGAACCATTCTCTACCATTGCACACGGCATTTCCACAATTACATTTACCACATTGCCGACACAGCTGCGTTCCAGAGGCGGGCCCTACTCAAGATCGGACCTCAACATCAGCGCCGTGAAGATACCAAGCTGCCTGGCATCCCACGAATAAAGGCCAGAAAATTCGTAACATATCTCCCTTCTTATCCTTTTCGATGGTCCCAGTCCGAGGTACAAAACAAATAAAATAGAGTATTTTATGTCATGATTAAAGACGCTAGAAATACAGCGTCCGAATAACCTGAAACTCCTTCAGAGTCAGAGGCCGCAATCATTCAATTAGTAAATTAAGTGTGTTCTAGCTGAACACTGGTGACCTCGCACTATTAAATGAACATTTCTTGTACTCGATAACTTCCTTAAAGTAAAGTAAAAACTAATACTTAAAACAAATCACCAAACGTTGAAGTTCACAAGACAAAAGATCGAACTTTACACTGGTGATAACCCAGAGTAGTTTAATCAGAGATAAATGCTCACCCGGACCACCATCGGAAGGATTAGGAGCGCATGTCTAGTGCTGTTAACTTCTGTGCATGGCTGACCTTGAAGGAGGTAGTCTCTTTCCCTACTCTCAGTAGCTAAACAGAGTATTTCCTCTCCAACTCTTCCCTAATAATAAGTTATTGCTACTGCAGCCTATACTAACAAATTCTTCATGTTTATCCTTTGCTACTGAAGCCATCTTTTACAAAACTCTTCATGCATTTCCGTTGCTACTGAAGCGAAACCGTAGGAGATCTTCTAGGATTATTTCCAGTGCTACTGAAGCTCCTTACTAATAACCTTCGCATTTTCCAATGCTACTGCAGCACCATTGCTACTGAAGCACAAAAGTAACATAACACTTGTACGAAACAAAAAGCAATCGCAACGCGCGTTATCAATAATTCTTGGGGAACATTAGTAGCGTAATGGCGCCAAACGATGGTAACGAGATTAACGACGGTCAGGTGGTGTCCGTAAAATTAACACCGTTCGCGATACAAAGTTTGGATTCTTGGTTCTTCCAAACCGAAGAACATTTCGAAAGCCTATCCATCGATTCCGAAAAAGTCAAATATTATTCTCTGCTAAGGGCCCTGCCCTCTACTTGCCTAGACGACCTCTCTGAGGTTTGTAACGCTAACTCAGCCGAACCTTATACCACCCTCAAAGAGCATGTTTTAAAACGTTACAGCAAGGATAGAGCCCAGAGAATCCAAGCTTTGACGAGTAATCTTACCACCTACATTAGCCAAACACCTCTAGCGCTACTGAAAGAGATGAGGAAACTGGCGAAGGGCGTTATGGATGACGATACCCTTAAGACATTGTACATCCAACGTTTGCCCTTACGCCTTCAACCATTCCTCCATACACAGGATGCCTCTGTGAAACTGGACGTTCTCGCAGAATTAGCCGAGAAAATTATTGCCTGTGAAAACCAGACTCCGAATACCTCTGTCGCTGCTCCAATGGTCAATCAAACCGGTCCAAACGAAACGGAAAGATTATTGCGCGAGTTAGTTCAGCGAGTTGGAGCACTAGAAGTTGCTACCCAGCAAGCCGAACACGCGGATAGAGTTCATGGGGTTGCACACCAAACAGCGGCGTATCAGCAAGCCGATAATCCCACACACACCGTTCCGTTTGATAGGCACAAAAAGCCTAATCGTTCGTTTAAACAACAAGGGGCCGGTAGTTCCAATACCGCTCAGGGCCAGGATTCACGAGGCAATCTGGAGGAGGAATGGTGTTGGTATCATAGGAAATACTTACACAAGGCTCGTAAATGTGAGTCGCCGAATTGTCCGCTTTATGTACTCTTGTACCCAAAAAACGGGAACAGCGCGGCGTAAATGCGAGTCAAACGTCAGCGCCCACTAAATCAAATTCCACTCGCTGCCTATTCCTTTCTGACCCGACTTCCGGTTTTCGATTTTTGATCGATACCGGGAGTTCGGTGAGCCTAATCCCGGCAACGGCCAAAGACAAACGCGCCACAGGTATTCCAAACTTGCGTGCTGCTAATGGCACTCCTATACTCTGCTACGGCACGCGGTCGTTGTCATGTTCCCTAAATCTTAAACGTACCTTGAGCTTCGAGTTCATAGTGGCTGATGTGGACACACCCATCATTGGTGCCGATTTTCTGCAGAGATTTGCATTGGTGGTGGATGTGAGAAATGGATGCCTTTATGATAGCGAAACCAGAGTGAAAAGACCCCTTAGTGCCGTCGATATGGTGAACGTTACGTCAAGCGTCTCCCCTAACCTAGAGAGTACATGTCCCTACCAACGGGTGTTGCTCGAATTTCCCTCACTCTTTCAACCTAATGTAACGTTGCAAAATACCACGCTGACGCAACACCACATATCGACGAGCGGCCCCCCTGTTTACGCGAAAGTAAGACGTTTGCCCCATGATCGATTGCAGGAAGTAAAAGCCGAGTTTACAAAAATGGTCCAGGAAGGGACAGTTCGCATCTCGAAAAGTCCCTGGGCCAGTCCCTTGTTGATTGTGCCAAAGAGTAACGGCGAGTTGCGTATTTGCGGCGACTATCGCCAATTAAATTCCGTAACTGTACCCGACAGATTCCCCATTCCCCACCTCCACGATTTTACTGCAAATCTGTCAGGGGCAAAAATCTTTTCCACCGTGGATCTGAAGAGAGCTTTCCATCAGATCCCAATGGAGGAAAGCTCTATTCAGAAGACCGCAGTCTGTACGCCGTTTGGTTTGTACGAGTATCTTCGTATGCCGTATGGCTTGCGAAATGCTCCACAGACCTTTCAGCGGCACATGACTGAAGTCCTTTCCGACCTCCCGTTTTTGTATTGTTACCTCGATGATGTGCTTGTGGCTTCGGGGACGCCTGAGGAGCACGTGCATCATTTGAGAGAGCTGTGCAAACGACTAGCGTCGCACGCTCTGCTGATTAACCCAGCAAAGTGTGTACTGGGAAAGAAGGAACTGACTTTTCTAGGTCACCACATCTCAGATAAAGGCATTAGGCCACTTCCCGACAAGGTAGAGGCTATCCGAAATTTCCCGAAACCCTCTACACAGAGAGAGTTGCGCAGGTTCTTGGGATCGGTGAATTTTTACCACCGATTCCTAAGGAACTGTGCGGCGACTCTGGCACCACTCTCCTCACTCATTAGAGCGAAGAAACGAGGGAAGTCTGTACTGATCGAGTGGAACAGTGAGGCTGAGGAGGCATTCACAGTAATTAAAGATGAACTTGCGAATGCGACGGAGTTGGCTTACCCACACCCGAACGCAAAACTTAATCTAGTAGTAGATGCGTCAGACCTTGCTGTCGGCGCGGTACTACAGCAAACCGTGGACAACAACACGACACCTCTGGCGTTTTTCAGCCGGAAGCTCTCCCCCACCAAACAGCGTTATAGCACGTTCGGGAGAGAGCTCCTGGCGATTTACCTTTCAATCAAACACTTCCGATATACCTTGGAAGCACGTCAGTTCACGGTCTTCACCGACCACAAACCTTTGATCAATGCAATAAGAATGCCTCCTGACCGCCACTCCCCTCGTGAAAGTCGGCACCTGAGTTACATAGCACAGTTCACTAACGATCTCAGACACATTAAGAGGGACGAGAACACGGTCGCCGACTGCTTATCGCGTGTGCACAACGTGGTATTAAACCCGTTGGCGCCCGAGTTTCGACCTTCTGTGCGCATGATTTCGTTGGCTGATATCATCACCGAACAGAAAAACGACACGGAGATCCAATCTTTGATTGAGTCTCCTAGCTCGTCGCTAAAACTGTCACTCAGAGAAGGCGTTTACTGTGACGCTGACCGGCCTAACCGATACTACCTACCTACCACCTTGCGTTTGCCCGCCATCAAACACTATCATGCGCTATCTCATCCTGGGACGGAGAGAACTTTCCGCCTAATTGCGGATCGTTTTGTCTGGCCCGGGATGCGTAGGGTCATAAGAGAGTACGTTCGCAATTGCCCAGATTGCCAAGCTAGCAAAGTAACTCGACACAACAAAGCCGCAATTCAACCTTGTGTTTTCTCTGGAGGTAAATTCGATGCAGTCAATATAGATTTGGTAGGCCCGCTTCCAAACTCTCGCGGGTTCTCGTATTTACTCACTATGATCGACCGCTTCTCTAGGTGGGTCGAGGCTGTCCCCATTGCTAACATAACGGCAGAAACCGTAGCCCGAACCTTCGTAGAGACGTGGATCTCCCGTTTCGGGGTCCCTCTGAGCATCACTCATGATCGTGGGGCTCAATTTACCTCCTCCTTGTGGTTAGAAATCTCCAAAATCCTAGGTAGTTCAAACATCACAACCACCTCTTTTCACCCCCAATCAAATGGACTCATCGAGAGAGTCCACCGCGACCTAAAATCGGCACTTCGCTGCCTTAAATGCCACGACGATTGGGCGGACCGATTGCCGGTCGTATTACTTACCCTACGGAACCTGTTCCGGCAGGATCAAAAGTGCACGTCCTCCGAATTGCTGTACGGGAAGTCCTTAAGATTGCCCGGAGATGTTATTGATCCCGTGTACAAAATTGACGACTCCTTCAGTACAATCACTGATTACGCGGCACGTCTCAAACGCGCCATGCGCGAAGTGGTTTACCACCCGCCTCGCCTGCCTTTACCATCCGAAAGCCTTGATCCATTGTTGAACACGTGCACACATGTTTACGTTCGGGTGGACGGTGTAAAAACCCCCTTACGGCGTCCCTATGATGGCCCCTACAGGGTCCTAAAGAGGACGCCGAAATATTTTGTAATTGAGAGGGGCACCAAAAGCGACAGTGTTAGCATAGATCGACTTAAGGCAGCATATGTGTCCGTCCCTGATGATAGTTCTACCAACACTCATGAGCTGCAACCCAGGGTACAAATTACCCCCAGGTCAACACCTGTCGAGGCCACCGGGTTGCACCTTTCTGTCTTGGCTAGGAACTATCCTCCCACTATGGAGTGTAACGAGTTCGTTGTTCCCTTGAAGACCGTTCAAAGAACGCTGTCGGGACCTCGTAATTCGGGTGCCTCCGATTCGGTTGACCTCCCTGTTGCTGTTGTCCCTCATCACGAAAAAACCTCAGAGACCCGTTCGTTGTCCCAGTTGGGAATCCGAACGTCAACTTTCACAGCTCCACAGCCTAACCCTTCTGTTGCCCCCGAGCGCGTTAGCAGTTTTGGCAGACCTAGTCGTCCGCCAGCTCGCTACGCGCAGACTTAGGGCGGCGACTTCTGTTCTGTCAATATCTTTTTTCTTCTATTCTCTCCTGTCAAACCTTCTGTTAGGATTTTCCTTTATGATCATTTCGGGCAATTACAGGTAACAGCTTCACTGTTACCAGACCTTTCGGTCCACATGCGTTGGGGAGTAGCTGTAGTGAATCTCTATTCCGCAAACCAGTCGAAATTTCGAAATTCTCAGAATGATCATCTAAAAATCCAGTAAAATTAGTTCGACCATTAGCATAAAATCACATTACGAAATTCACTAATCTCTATCCTCAATTCTATTAAAATTGTGTAACAAACAAATTCAATCTCTAAAAATTCACAATTTCTTCTTAACGAAACCTCTCACGCACGCGCGACAGCAACATCGTATGCGATCTAGCGCTCATTGTTCCAAATCATACAGAGCGTGCATATCTAGGTGTTTGGCTGGTGAGATTTTAATACTGTGTTTTTGTGTGATAATTTACGGGTAACTATATTTATGCAATTCATGTAAAGTGTCAAGAATATTATGGTATGCATTAAGAAGTGTTCATGTGCTTAAATTTTCCAAGAGTACTAAACGCTTAGGATCCCGTGCCCAGTACTCTTGGTTCCCCACAGTCCATTTTCCTGGTACTGTTGTGTGCCATTTAGAAGTTTCTTTTAGCAAACAATTCACTAGTTAATATAAAAACCATGTTAAGGAAATTTCCCCTTTTTATCCAATTATCTTTTTAGTCACAACTATATCCTTCTTAATTGCATCTAAGCCAATACTCACTGTATTATATATTCATCAAGTTTAGGATTCTCCCTGTTGTATCAGACATAACATTCTTAACCAATTTTTTAGTCAATATTCAATCAACTCAACTTGCTCATTATTTTACAGCTGTATTGTTTTCACAGCTGTATTCTCAATTAAGTAGAGTGTTGATACAGTCAACATTAAAAAAACATTCTTAACCAATTTTTAGTAAATATTGTTGTTAGGATATTTACAGCTGTATTGTTCTCACAAACGGTAGTCTCAATTAAGTAGAGTGTTGATACAGTCAATATTAAAAATCATTCTTAACCAATTTTTGTATTGTAACTAGGAATCTCCCTGCAATTGTATTTTAGGAAATCAGAGCTAAATAACTGTCTGGAATTCCTTAGCAATTTTTCAAGAATTCTTTTATAATCCCTGTAGTGACAACTCTCACTATTGATTATTGTTAGTTCAATTTTTGTTTATAATGCTAATGATTAGTCGCTACCTACTCAACTAAATTAGGGTGTTATTGCTTATCTCTGGTCAAGTATCTGAATATCCTAAATTTCCAACTCCTGGAAATTCTAATCCAGTAAACCTACTTCCAGAGTTGTTGTTCATTCTAACTCCTAGGATGCCCTAACACTATTCTCATATGCATCATCATGACCAATGTTTTCTGAATCCTTCTTGTGTTCTGAACTTCCTCCTTAGCAACCGATTCTGTGCACTTTGTGCATGGATTCCGTGTTTCCTACTCTTTTCTAATTGGTGCTTTCCTCTCTCCTCTCGTAGGAACACCCTTCAGAATAGAGGTTTCACCTTTCTCGTGTTATTTTTGTGTGTCTTAATTTTCTTCTAATTGTTAGTTCATATTTAAACACTTTTGCCTTTAGAAATTAGTTCCCTGTACAGGAGGTTTAGATCTCCAAGTCCCGTGCCGAGTGCTGAGTGTAGTTTTGCCTTGACTCAAGCACATTTTACCGCTGATTTTTCCTAATTTTTACATTAAAAATTAGTGATGTTTTTTTTAGGTTTAGTTAGATGGTAATTGTATAATTCTTAGTCATTGTATATTGATGATTTCAGTTAGGAAGAACTGGGAACATGTGTTATCTAGTTTAATGGCATTTAGCAGATGCTGTATGTATCTTTACATTAAAAATTAGTGAGGTTTTTCTTGGTTTAGTTAGATGGTAATTGTATAATTCTTAGTCATTGTATATTGATTATTTCAGTTAGGAAGAACTGGGAACATGTGTTTTCTAGTTCAATGGCATTTAGCAGATGCTGTAGATTTTTACCATTAGCTATTAAATTAAGTGATTATGCCATCTTAGTTTCGCCAGGCAAAAGTTTTGCCTGTTTGAGTTACTAGTGCAGAATTTTTAGCTTCATGCCTTTAGAAATACTAAAATTAATATTGGCTCCGAGCAAATTGCCAGTGCTCCGAAGTTGATCCCCGCTTGCACTCCGGCGCCAGAGTGCTGGTGGGGGTCGTTTTCGAAGAGACTTCTCGCTTTGAGGCGGCATGTTAATGCCAGAATTGTTGCAGCATAGCATGTGTTGATATGTGGTTTTTCCAATAGACCGTGTGCATTTTCACCCAGCTCTCTCGTCCCGTACAGGATGCTACGAGACACCTTACACTCCATTGCCAACATCACCACCTTGCCAAACTTGGAAAAGGGCAAAAAGACTACCTCCTTACCTTAGTTCTTTTTTCTATCATTCAATATTCACCAAATGACTGGACGGCAAGTGCAAATACTCATTCCTCATCCACCTCACTCCAAACTTAGACCCTTGTAGTGCAGCTAAACCACTTGCTGCTTAACCTACAGTCTAGGTGCAACTCAAATCTGGAAGGAATCGCACTTAACGACCTCTATGATCAGAGACACCATTGCCGTCTCGAACCATTCTCTACCATTGCACACGGCATTTCCACAATTACATTTACCACATTGCCGACACAGCTGCGTTCCAGAGGCGGGCCCTACTCAAGATCGGACCTCAACATCAGCGCCGTGAAGATACCAAGCTGCCTGGCATCCCACGAATAAAGGCCAGAAAATTCGTAACATATCTCCCTTCTTATCCTTTTCGATGGTCCCAGTCCGAGGTACAAAACAAATAAAATAGAGTATTTTATGTCATGATTAAAGACGCTAGAAATACAGCGTCCGAATAACCTGAAACTCCTTCAGAGTCAGAGGCCGCAATCATTCAATTAGTAAATTAAGTGTGTTCTAGCTGAACACTGGTGACCTCGCACTATTAAATGAACATTTCTTGTACTCGATAACTTCCTTAAAGTAACGTAAAAACTAATACTTAAAACAAATCACCAAACGTTGAAGTTCACAAGACAAAAGATTGAACTTTACAACGGCAAAAATGTTCAATTCAACACTAATTTTTTTTTCACATGATGTGGATCCAATATTAGTAAGAAATTTTTGAATTTAATTTAAAGCAATCAATTCTCAAATTTTTATTGTATTTGGCCTCTTACGCTCTCAAATCTATTCATCGATCTTATTACAGATAACATAAAAATTTTCTCCTCTCAAATTTCAATCTGTATGTAAATTGAAACTCGTCACAAAATTTTAATGCGGGTAAAGCCCCAAATTTTACATCCTGAGTCAAATTGATTCTAATCATATGCATTGGTATATTTTAATGTTTTTCTCTTTATTTTTTGCATAAACATTGACATGGGCTATTATGAAACCCACAGACTTAAACCAAGCGAGGATTTTTAAATAAAGGTATTTTAAAATTCAATGTAGCTTTTGTAGCAATGTAATTAAAGATAAGCTGTTTCTCTCCCGATTGCAGCCTTCCATTTCTTGAGTTGAATTTCTAGGGTACATGCTATGTTGAACTGCGATGATAAATGCGGTTTGGACTACTTTATACGCTGATAATTTTAGAATTTAACATCAATATTTCAGGTGATTTAATCCTTGTATTAGGCAACTTAATTTGCACTTCAAAATCGTATTAACCTTTCATCTAATAGATTTAAAATACATGAGAGTTAATGTTAAAACTGAATATAGTAAATAGAATCTACACTGCAATATGTAAAGTTTTGTAACTATCAGTGAATATTTTTTCCAGATTTTATGATATGTTTTAAGTTTTTCGTATCTATATTACTTCCCATCATTGTCCAGTTTGAAGAATACCCAACTTCTACTTTAAAGAACAAAAAAAAACGTTTATTTCCAAGTTGCCACATGAGATACATGCCAACATATTGGGTTTTAAAAGTTTCTTAATATAAGACGTCCTAAAACAAAAGTTCCATATGTCGGGTTTTATGACCGTTGGGGTAGTTTGAACTTAAATATTAGTTCTTGACGGCCAAAAACTCGAACAACTCTCGATAGTGTTGTGGGAAATTACAAGAGGGATAATGAAAAACGGATTTGGACTCAGCTTATTTCAGGTGGAGTTTATTGGAAGAGGAAACCAGGAGGTCTCCGACGAGCTTGACTGGAAATCCCAGTGAGGTCCGGAGTGCCGGTGGTGAGCTTCGGTGAGCGCTGGCGTTGCTCCGGCCGGTGGATGAGAGTGTTAAGTGTATCGGGTTTAGAATATTCAATTTACTGTGGGCAATTTTTAAACAAGCACAACAATCGGTGCGTAGCAATTTTGTGTGGGCAAAGCCGGCTTAATTTTGGAGCAGGTGAGTTTGCTCAAGGTGCCGATCCTGATGGCGATGATGACTCTTGGTTTGAATAGTACCTAAGATCCAGGCACGCGGAATTCAGCGAATGCAAAGCTAATTCAATGGTGCCCGTACTTTTAAGCAGTGGAGAATTGAGGCCCGTAATTAGAGAATATATCAGGCTAAAGGCCCAGAGCATTTTCAAATCCAAGTTAAGTAGAAGAACCAAAGGCGGCCCAGGGAGAATGTTGTAAATGGTGTGTGTGTTGACGTCGAGATCAAGGGAGATGCTGTGAACGGGCTAGTCAACCGCCAAAGTAAGAGTGCTCTATTTGAAACAGAGACGCGCATTGCGCAGTATTGCCACCAGAGGGCTTCTCTCTCGAAAAATGGAAATTGTTATTTTATCGTCTCATGTATTTACACAAAAACTTCAATGATTACGAATTAGAAGTAGAAAATAATTAATAATAAATTATAGTAAGATTTTTAATGCTAATGATTAATTTATTTCAGTGAGAATGGCAAATTTCTAATTTTTACGCTTATGTAGCGGTATGCTACACATACGAGGAGTATTAATTGACAAACCATCCGAAGTGTACAAATAGATAAGCCATACGAGGCATAATAATAGACAAACTATACGAGGTGTGCTAATAGATAAACTATTAGAGGTATACAAATAAATAGACTATCCGAAGCATATTAATAGACATAATATTCGAGGCGTACTAATAGACAAACCATACGTGGTGTGCTAATAGTCTAACAAAGTTCCATACGAGGAGTACTAATTGACAAACCATCCGAGGTGCACAAATAGATAAGCCATACGAGGCATAGTAATAGACAAACTATACGAGATGTACTATTAGACAATACTATCAGAGGTGTACCGATAGGTAGACCATACGAGGCATATTAATAGAAAAAATATACGAGGCGTACTAATAGACAAACCAGACGTGGCGTGCTAATAGTCTAACTCTGTCAAGGGTAGTTGAATGAGAAATGAGAAATATTATCTCTTGGATATTTTATATACCAAGAGATTACGGTACAGCGCTTCTTGCCTTTTTCCTACTTCGATAATTTCAACTAAGAACTTGGGAGTTTCGAAGAATTCTTTGGTAGTTTTCGAATTATTTATAAGATTATCGAAGTAGGAAAAATACAAAAAACGCTACACCGTACTAGATTGAAACACCACCGTAAATGACAATCAAGTATTGAGAAAAAGTCTCGAAATAATTTGTAAAGAATATCGCGCAACACAGCACGCACATCTAGAAATGCGTAAACAAACTTACACTCAAAAATGAAATGCATGGCTTGTTCGGCATACAAATATACTCGTAGAGATAATGTTTGCACGAGCGCTTTATTTCATTTGTCTGTTTATACTTTTAATTTCATCTGTTCACAGAAATGTCCTTCGGGGTCGTGATAGATCGATTTATAAATCATTAAGCAAGCGCAATCAATTTGTTTATTTCTGAAATTTGGTGCAGTGTTAGTATCAAGATGTGGAAGGAACTGCCACTCGGCAGTGAAGTTCAAAGGACACATTAGTGAACAAATTGAATAAAAAATATAATACATTATTGTTATTTTTGAAAGAGGACCGTACAGTCCACTTGGGCGTTAAAGGGTTAACTGATCGCAGAGCTTTAGGTAAAATGTAATGTGTCTTGAGGTTTTGCTTTTTATGCAAAAAGTAGAAATAGAAACCTATATATGTACATGTGCGCATATATGTGTGCGAAACGTGTGCATGTTTACACTGATACATAGACATTTATGTTTGCATGCGCACACATACATACTCACGCACACACTAACACACATCTCAGTTAACTCAGTTAATTAAATTGTATAAGAATTAAACCCAGTTAAATTAAACTGTATATGGTAGCCTCAATCAATAATTAAAATTATCATTACAGCAGTAAACGAGAAGATTTAATTGGAACATCAAAAATCATGCATACTTTTCAGAACGTTTAAAGAATCAATGGTCCGAGTCTCTACTTTATTTGCTCAAATATTCCTAAAAAAATATCTTTGCACAAGTATTAGTGAGCAGAAGCATCAGTAGAAACACAGTTTCAACGAGCTGCTTATTATGATGTAGAAAATAGGTAGTGTAAGTCCATGAGTGATCTTGAGAAAATTTAGGGTAATCTAGAATAAGGAATCCATGGTCGTGGGTCCCCTCAGAAAACTGGGGAACAATGAGTTGAACCGAGTTCACGTCAGGTCAGCCGCCAGTTGCAGGGAAAACGCTTTGCAGTGAGGTGGTAAGACGCTTCTACTTTGCTCAAATGTAAGGGTTACTTGAAAACTAAAATTTTTTGTATTTACTTCAATTTTTGTAGAAACATTTACTTTGGTTTTAAATTGGTGTGTGAATAAGGTATTGTCCATATATAGAGTGCTTAAAACGTACACATTAATTAATTCACACGTTATGATTGTAATTGATTTTATTGAATAATTATTTGCTTATAAGCTTCCGCGCCCGTGGTTTCACATATGGCGTGTTTGCAGTAATATTTTACTGAAGGAGAATAGCTCTTGATGCTAAATTAATTATTGCCTTATCATTATTACATAAATGGGAAATAATTTACGTTATATAGCAGCAAATGATTCAATTTATCAAATAATATTTACTTAGCTAGAATTGCATGTTTTTTATACAAATTATATTAACTTTTCAGTGACCTACCTGTGAACAATCGCATGTAGTTTGAGCTTAATTTCTTGTTGTTGTTGATGCAGAAAAAAATATAATTAATTGTACACGACCCCCATTTTCCTAAAAAATCTACATAAAATGGAAGTTACCGTTAGTTTACGCCCCTCAGGTCGTCAACTTTTTTGAATTACCGTACGTATTTTTTTGCAGTAACGGAACATCAGTTAAGTTAAGCACTTCTTAAGTTATTATTTATTAAGTTATTTCTGTTCGAGGAGAAAATTAACCAAAATTTGAACAAATAACCGAGAACCTAGTGATAACTAAAGCAATTCAAAGTGCCGAAGCATAAGAAATTGCAAGAAACAAATTGGTATGTAAACTAATTATGCATTACTCAAGGCCCCGTTAGTGGTAACAACTAACAAATTGAAAGTAACAAATTGGTATGCAAACTAATTATACATGACCCAAGACCTTTTTAGGAGTAACAAGATCGAGAGAAATTGTCGTCTACCGATTCTGACAGAGGTCTCAGATTTAAACAATTCAAGTTAGCAGCGTAAATTCAAATTCGACATCCGTACGCCACGTACCGTAGCATGCATCGTTGACAAGGCGTCTTAAAAAACTTTTGCTGCCAACTTTGCCACTACTACGACGGTAATTGCTTGAAATGATGCCCAGGTCGGGTAAAAGGAGAGGTTCGACACGACAAGCAGTAAGGTTTGTGAAGAGGCGTAGATAGTTTTAAAATTTAAAGAAAAGTGAGCGGATAGCTCTTCTCTAATATCTGATTTTTTTGGAAGTGAAAGTGTTTAAATTTACATTTATTTGACGACGTCACGGTGATTTTGAATGAGAATATCAATAAAGGATTTCTCATGAAAAATACTAGAAATAAACGCGTTCTGAACCTTACGTGGTTTCTCACAACAGGTCAGTGATCAGTGAGTGCTGTTGTGTGAGTGGTTAAGAAAAAAAACATTTATTGCCTAAAAAACTCGGAACATGGAATGTATTACGGTGAACTCCAGTCGCGCCTTGATTACGTGTGGTCCATACACAACCAACTCACAGGTCCTGCCTCTCTTCAGATGTAGCCCTACCTACTGAGCACGACCAGTGCGTGGCAGACCTACTCAACTTTGGGCCATTAGAGAAGCTGTGTATTGCATTTATTTATTGGCTGCTCTATTACGTGTAGCATTAAAGTAGTCGTAGAATTTGATGTAAATTTGTTGATCCTGAAGTTATACGGCAGCGGACAATGGGAACTTCAATGAGTGCAGTGAAAAAGTAGGCCCAGATTTCTTAGTTCTCCATAACTTGAGTCAAGCATCGTATTAGTTAAAAATAACTACGATTCATTGTGATCCGTACAAGTTGATGTTCGCTTTCAATGATGTCTGTCTAAGAACTCGAAAATCGACTGTGATTCCAATATGAAATAATTTTGAATAAATAACTAACTGAATGTAACTAATGCGTCATAAACTATCCCGTTAAGAGTGGACAATATTTAATTGAAAGTTCAAGAGATAATTCAGTGGCGAGGGAACTGTGAAACTTGAGCGAGCCTTGCATATTCTGTCTTGTATTAGACATGGTAGCGTGGTGCTGCTTCCAAAAATACATTTATTTAAAAAATTATTTTTACGGGACTGCGAAATGGGTGTGAGTATTCACGTTCGAGAAGTTCAGAACGGTTCGTGGAATCGTACTATTCCCTTTGAGCAGAATAATTTCAAAGATGAGTAGTGTAACATGATAAGTGACCTGTATAACATAAGTAGTGTTACACATGATAAGAGACCCGTATTAAACAAGTAGTGCATACATGATAAGTTACCTGTATTGAACAAGTAGTGTAACATGATAAGTGACCTGTATTGAACAAGTAGTGTAATATGATAAGTGACCTGTATTAAACAAGTAGTGTATACATGATAAGTTACCTGTATTGAACTGTTTTGAACAAGTAGTGTAACATGATAAGTGACCTGTATTGAACAAGTAGTGTAACATGATAAGTGACCTGTATTGAACAAGTAGTGTAATATGATAAGTTACCAATATTAACTAAGTAATATAACAAGATAAGTGACTTGCATTCAATTTATCGAGCAAGCCCTGTATAAATTTGAACTGTTCGCTGTTTTACATCTCAATCCTAGGTGTCCACCGGAGCCAAAATTAAGACCAGTTTTTGGGAAGCATTTTTCACTATTCCCTAGCGTAATCTTCGCAATTAAAAAATAATATAATTTTTTAATTACATCTTTCATTTATGCCTAAAAATTGTTTTAAAGGAATAATCTGAATACGTATTCTTTTTGCGTATTCAATTCCTTTAAGATTGTTTTAGGACAGCATCGAAATGAATTTCTATAAATATACGAATGCATATGTATATATATATATATATAAGTGCACACGCTGATCGCACACTTTTCCGATGTTCAAGGAATCTGAAAGCAATGCTGTTTCATATTATTCCAATCTAATTGAATGATTTACGGGCTCTGTCAATATGTTCATTGTAGGAAAATTGTACGTATTTTGAGGAACTAAGAACTGAATTTCATAAACTTCGTATTTCATCGCGTTCTTATCCCTATTCATATTTATGAGGAAGGACCGTGCTTCTTGAGGCCTGAAAGTAACAATCCCTTCATTAGGGCGGTTCAAAATAGGGCTATCATTTTAGTTAATCTCACAAATAAGCCGACTCGCACTGTCCCTGTCGGATTTTTTGCCCAAATGCTACCCGCACTTGGTAAACAAATGGTGCCACTTTGTTCAGTGCTGCGCTGGACACCCGCAGTAAAGGATTGTTGCGCTGTATATCTTCGCTACCTGAGCAGAGCAGGGCGTGTTGGCGTACACGTTGAAGTTAGTTCTACCATGCAGGTAATATTGTAATTATTTTAAACGGTCTGCCTAACATTCTCAGATTTTAATGATGCCAGTTTTCTGAAAACAACCTTTATTAGGCATTTATTGGTAGGATAGAAAACTGTTATCATCAGTCTATAGAATTGAATGTCTTCATCGGTCTTTCATTGAAAAGAAAACAGCCGTCAACCGTCACTCTTAGAACATTCACTTCACTACAATCGTTGCCAAGTGATCTGAGTAATAAAGTCTGAGTCGAGAGGTGGTAGCTGAATCCAATAAAATCTTCTAACATTGGATTTATTTCACTTTTTGCGGTCATAGACAAAGCGTTCCTCTAAGGGTCAAAGTTTCACAAGATTTAATGCGTTCGTCATTATGCTTTCGACCTGAGTATTAATAAGACTACATATTTAATTATTTATAACATTATTTTCAACCAATTTGAACTAATTTGTACGGTGACTCGTGAATACATATCACCCGTGTGAGCTTGTATTTGAAGGGTGGGTGAAAAAGAACGCATGGATTTGGCTTGTGTAGTATAAGCTGTATAAGTAGAATGGCGGGGTTGCACACTTGTTGTTTGTTATGTTAGAAAGTCCAGTTTCAGTTGCAATGGCTTAGGGGACCGTGCAGCATCTCGTTTTTGTTGTTGAACATTTTTTTCAAAGTTATGACTCTATGATCACACTTCTACAGCTTTCCGTATAGACTTCAAAGTCCCGCGAAAGTGTTTAACCCAATATTGCATTGGGTTGCCTCTTTTTGCAAAACTGAATCAGTCATAAAACAGAAGTCGCCTGGTCGTCCTCGCATGGCGCGAACGCCGGAAAATGTCGACCAAGTAAGAGCGAGTTCTTCTAGGTCTCGCCGTAGCTATGCTAGGCGCGGCGTGCCACAACTCTGGGCTTGTCTCGTCGCTCGCTGCAGCGCATCCTGTAGGATGAGTTACAATTTCATCCTTACGAAATTATGACCATGCAGAAGATTATGATGAACCGAGACTGTTTTGTGGGAGAATGCTTGATGTTCTTGCTACTGATGATGCTTTATTGATGATGAGCAATGAAGCCCACTTTCACTTAAGACGGTTATGTAAACAAACAAAACTGTCGTTATAAGGCAGCAGATAACCCACAAGAATTGCATCAAAAACCGCTAAGTAGGAATCATTGCACCTTATTTTTTTAAGAAGGTGGTATTAGGGTGACAGTGAAAGCTGCAGTTTAAGTTGCAATGCTATGCAATTTCGTGCGGCCACAACTGGACACTTTAGGTGTGAACATGGCAGATATTTGGTTCCAACAGGATGGAGCCGCAGCCCACACGCCTAATGATAAAATAGCAATTGTTCGGGAAATGTTTCCCCAACACGTGATCTCATGTTTTGGCAATGTTCACTGACCTGCACGCTTTCCAGATTTGCCGGTTTGTGACTTCTTCTTAAAGAATTGCTTAAAAAGTAAAGTGTTCTGCAACAAACCTAGTACACTCCTCAATGATCTGAAAGTTGCAATACGTGAAGAAATTGCCGCTGTTCCACATGACACGTTGACGCAACTTATAGCGAACTTCGAAGAAAGACTTTTAATGTGTACTTACGAAGAAAGCTGCCATCTGTCTGACGTTATCTTTAAAAAAATTATAAACGTGAGAAAACGTGACAATTCATAAATTGGTTGCATCCCCAGTGAAAGTGATGTGATCACATTTTGTGTGTTGAAAATGAAGTCAATTGTACTAGTTTGAAATCAATGCTTTCTTTTTGTACCACACTTCAAAGGTAGCCAGGCTCGTAAATCTCGTATTTCTAATTCCTGTAATTTTGTTACAATAAGTAATATTGAGATTGAGATGTTTTACAAAAACGATTTTGTAGATGTGAACGAGAAGTTGTTTCACGTATGATGATCTTAGAAAAGTTAAAAAATTTTCTACAAAAATGTAGAAAACAGGTTATTTCTAATAGAATTCGTGTTTAAACAGGCAATTCCTCTTTCAATAAACAGGAATTTATTATAATGACGATTATTGCCATTGCACTCGATAACCCTAAAGTAATAGACTGAACGCAACTCCACTTGTTGGCACTGATGTTATTTTTTATTTCAGGAGCTACCGAAATGTAAATAAGTGGAGTCGATAACGATAGACAAATCCTTGCACTGATTAGGAGCTACTGCACTTGAGAATTTCAGAAATAAATAGTCTTCACTCGAAACACTCAGAAACTTCTCAGCGTCTCTGCCTCGCCTTCCTCGGCACGCTCGACCTCGTATCTTCAAAGAATGCAGTTTTGCTTTCGGGTGAGTGTTCCTACGTGTAAAAAGATATAATGATAAAAAGTTGAAACACAATAAAAGTTCCACAGTTCAAAAAATTAAGGAGCTCTTTGGAGTTCAATGCATTGCTAATTGCCGTGTCCTTCCTCTTGAGTATCCGTGCAACAAACGCCAGGCCCGACAGCCTCGATGTTCTGTTCTGTTAGAGCGCTGCAGCACCTACGCTGTGAGAGAAAATACTCCAATTTAACTTAAATAAATTTCAGCCTTAGCTTCATGGTTGCTGATGAAATTGCATGACTCAATTTACGAAGAGTTAGTTATCTTCATATGTTTGTGTCATATCCATCACGAAACACATAACTGAAATTGAGCATCGTGGATTCTGCTTTAAAAACTTCCCTCAATTACTCCAGCTGTTAATATTAAGGTAAACTAAAGAAACGATTTTGAGAGGCACACACATTTGTATTTTTAGCGTGACGCTGCTCAAGTCTATTCTGTAACACTTGCCCTCGTATACGAATTCGCAGCGTTCCACATGCTCGCCGCGACTCTCCACTGAGCAAAAACAACAGAAGTTTTGTTTATGCCACAGTGATGGGAAAAAATTGTCAGGCCCTTCTAGAGCAAATATCTAACATAAGTCGTTTGGGGAGAGTGAACTAGAGTTACAAAGACCGCCCTTCTGCGAGCAGCGGTAGACCACATCAAGTGCGACCTTGAGACTGCTGGCATGCCGGTGCTGCAAGTTTGTACTTTCACTGCGGAGCAACGGTCTGTCCTGCGGTGAGCCGTCAGTGCAGTCCAGCAGCTAGCAACTCCTTTGATATCAAGTCCCAAGTGCCACATACCTTCCGAGCACTGCAGTCATTAGAGAAGGAGCGAGGAAAGCCTTGACCGACAATTCAAGCCATATGTATTTAACTAGCAAATACTGTAGTGCTACTGTTCCTCATATAACATAGTTTGTGCTCGTGACTTGCTACATTATTATTTGAATTAACTCCTTTTCATAAGATTTTTTTTTATTTCAGCCATGGCCTTGTTTTTTGCTCATTATAAGCGTTTCCATCTCGTACTTCCTACCACACATTAACCCAGCGCGTGCTCGTCCTCAAACAATTTGAACAGCAATAAATTCTGATTTCTAACATAAGAGCTCAACATTCAATGAATTAAAACGGCAGATTTGTACTGATATTTTCTTCTCAGAACAAATTTTTCTGAAAATTTTTGAAAAATTTTAAACAGAAACAAAGCAGGGATACCGTCACCTCAAATTACTCTGAAAAGCGATATTTTTATTTTAAATCTCATTGGCTACGCATTGGAACATTAAATTTATTCTATCTTACTACCAAGCTCTTAATTTAAATCCCTTTAACAACGCCTTGAGCTCAGTTCTTTTAAATACCGCTTCCTGAACTTCAAATGTTACTGTAGAATTTTCTGCGTCAATAAAGTGATCCTAAATTTGTTAATGATTCCGATTTTTAATTTCTAACGGATTGCAAAATGCAACTACATCATTACCACGAAACCTCAACTGACAGCCTATTTAGATTGTTTTCTATCGGTATTCCTGAATGGAAATTTGCATTTCACGAGAAAACTTCTTTAACTCTTAGCTGCGGTTGTGCACCAGGGGCCGGATTTCTTTGAAATATTCTACCAACAATTTAATTTAAATTTTTAAGGTTGTAAAACACTCAGTATTTAAATTTATTTTCATAAAATTTGTATGTGAGGCTTTTGGGAAGAAAAAACTCGTAGCGCAACCATGTAGACAGAAAAAATTACGCTGCTGGTTGTATCCCCATAACGTCTTTAAATTGCTTGAAAAAACGGCCCCAGAACTCCAGCTACACAGCATGGCTCATCCAATCGACACAAAAAAAGGTTTAATCTGGCGATATCACAAACAGGGTGTAAGCACCAAATCTACTTTCCATGAGGTGCATTCACTTTCCGCTTGAGTTCATCCCTCTCTCACGTCACCATACTTATCTTGCCCCCGAAATCCTCTGACCAACTTCAAGTATTACCCTAAATGTTTAAATTTCAGCTAAGCCGATCAACGCTCCCCGTCGCTGCCGCGCTACTGCTCCTGGCGGTGGTGTGCGTGCAGCAGACACCTCTAGTTGATGCCGCCCCCGTGCCCGAGCAGCGGGGGGCGCATGCTTCCATACACGACCCCTACGAGAAGCGGCCTCCCAAGCTGAAGAAAGGACCCCTGTCCTCGGTTTACAAGAACTTCTTCCCCTTCTACGCAAGGTAACGCCCGTCACTTCGTACGCTAGTTCCGAGTTGTTAATACGTCATTTTTCAAAATTAAGGTGAGCGTTTCCAATACGCTTCGTAAGTATTTTTGTGGTTGTAATTTTTAATTGTGTTTCAGTTTGTCGTTTAAGCGAAAGCTTACAAGATTTTAGTTCTCCGTTCTGATCTTTAACGAAATTTCAGAACCAACTTATGTCATGCTACAGTGATTTAGGATTCTACTACACAATTGAATGAACTGTATTCAAGAAATAAGGAATTATTCTTCTTACATTCTGTACACCGTGGAGTCAGCAGGAAGTTAGCTTGCCGTTGGAACTTCCTCACACATTTACACAATGCATTAAAGCGACCTGAGCAGAAATTTGATTAAGCTTGGTCTGTTTATTTGGTGTAGACTCTCACTCAGTTGCGATGCACAGACAAGGACAGTTCAATCTCTTAGACGGCGCAATTTGTAAAGACCTTGGCCAACACTTTGTCGTTGTGACAACCTTGATATAAATACGAGTATTATCTAGTGTCGGAAAAATCTCGCGCAGCAAATTTCAACGCTATTTTATTTAAAAACAAACCGAAGTTTAGGTGTAGTAAATGACTTTCGAGGTCAACGGGTTACCGACTCGCATTGGTTATCCGACATTCCATCACGACCTTTATCACAACTGAAGTTCTTCACGACGCTATGTTACGGATCACCTTAACTTGTCCCCTTGATCTGTCACCATGACTGTCTAGGGCCCTCACCTCGGTGAAAGTTAGATTGATTCAACAGTCTTTATTAATGAGAGGATCATGGTGTGAAAAGAGTAAATCACGCTGTAGATGTGCACTCGTTATTGAAAATTTCGGCAAAATTATCACCGTACTTTGAGATGTTGGGTGGCTTGATTCCTCTTTGTCGCCATTAAGACTTTGATTGCAACGTGGCCCACCGGGGGTCACTGAGGGAATTTTCATAATTTTCACAATGCTGCTGACTAACCAGCAGTCACAAACTCAATTTTCATAAATATTTAGAACTAAATGAAATCACAATCCCTTTAATATATAATGTAATTTTTTACATTGTTCTCTAAAATTAACTCTAATTTGAGTTAAATATTGAACTTCCGTTTAACCCACCACAGCTAACGTGTTAAAGATGAAAACTTTTCTTGATTGTGAGTGGTACTGAATGCCAGTGATGCCATATAACGAGCGAGGCATTAATGTTAAGATTAAATCGTCAATTTATTAAGTTCAGATGCTTTCTACAGAACATCGTCAATTCCTGTGAAAGACATTAATTCCTCGTTTTTAAAAAAAAAATCGTTAGAATGTATTTTCATGAATGATTTTTGTTCAGGTGTTATGTTTTTGTGCTTTTTTGTCCATCCCTGATGAGGAGAAGATATAGAACATTCTTGTTCAGTTTTGTGACTCATTTCAAGTAAATTTTCCACTGTTTCCATTTATTCTCTATTAAAACATAAGAATGTTTGGTTTCCTATTTATATCGCTCACGTTTTTGCTCAAAACAACGCTTCAAACACTTGTAAACTTCTTTCTCTTTGACTATGTTCACATTTCACCGTGTCCAAAAGAAGCATGTTTCCGCAACGCGTTGTATAGCTCTCTCCAGGAAACCCTGCCGGGAACATTTTATCTGGAACAATAGCTCGTCGGTCATGGTCTGTCGTTCGATTCCCATGCTTATTTGCTAAAAAAAAACACCTTCTAATTTCTGTCTCTTGCTCTCACGGATTTGCTATAAGCGATTTTGCCAAAGAATTAAGTTTTACTTCATGATTAAAATTCAATTTTTTTATCAAAACTGTATTTGAATTTGACTCCGTGTTCGCCTGTGTGGAAAAGTGATTTACCTCATATGTTTATTGTGCAATCCGTACAATTAGCGCGCTTTGCAATTAGCTCCTTTGTATCTTATTTTACGATATGTTTAGAAGATTATGTCCTATTTTATATTATCATTAGCTTATTTTCTTAGTGAACATGCGTCCTTATACTTCGTTATATTTCGTTTCGTTTGAAAGTATGATCGCACTAACATTTAAAAAATATTTTGCAGCTTTACTTTTAAACGCACATTTGAAATTAAAGTGATATATAAGCCAGTACTACTCGCTTTTTCCATCAATAACAGCACCACAATCATCACAAAAAATTGTGTTTTTATTTTCTATTTTAATCAATTCATGCAGTTAATAACAAATTAAAAATTCTAAACAATGATGGTTTTTTGGTTTAAGCAAATCAAACTCGAGCGTTTTTGTCTTGGTTGGTTTGTTGTTAAAGCAGTAATTCAATCCATACGTTTAACACGAATTTATTTTATATTTTTTAACAATGTTCTTTTACCGCCAAATTTTAGGTTGCTGGATAGTTTAGGTCAAAATTCAAAATGAAGTAAACAGTTCAAAGATATGAAAAATGAACTCGTTCGTGAATAAATGTAACGACTGGAATATGGCTACTGAAACGAGCCAACTGACCCATTCTCGAGCTGTCCCCAAGTCCCGTGTCGTGGAAATAGACGTACCGAAACAGCCCAAAAATTAGACATGACAGTTGTAACTAATTTTTACATTTCATAATGATCTGAGCAGGCCGTCAATGCCGTGGTAAAATTAGGAACAAAATTACAAAGACAAGACCGGGGCAGCTATTTTTTACATCTCATGCTGATCAGCATAGTGGCTGAATTCAGTGATGATTTCAGATTCAGAAGCGCAATTTGTCCTCGTTTTCTCCGATAAAGTTTGAATTTTTTGCTTCATCCTTCAATTTTCTATCGATCATATTACAAATAGCCAGGAAAATTATACTTCACGCTCAAATAGCTCCGTCTTCACGCTTTTTTGCGCAATTAGAGTTGTATGTTTTACGATATCATTGCGTAACGGTCGACTTGCCGCGCTAAACAATGTACGGAAATTACTTCACTATTCCACACCCGAGTGAAACTGACAGTCTTGCTGTGAAAGCTCATTGAAAAAGTAATGTTCAACAAAAAGCACGAGTGCCGGAGTGTCATTATAATACTAACGCATTCATTTTCCACTGTAACGGAATACACTACAAAAATGCACATTCATGACAGTTATTAAAAGTGAGAATATGCTGCTGATTTTCGGAGTCCTTGAGACGAGCATCGCTTGAGGTGAGTCCTCGTAAAACGATCCGCATTTCCTTTCTGCTGTCTTTTGCCGAGGATCAAGAGGATGTAAAGGCGGAACGAACGGTAAGCCTTCCCCAGTTGTGGCAGATCAGAGATGCTGTAATACGACACTTCGTTCGAGATTGAGTTACAGGGAGCGAAGACCTATTTTTTTCGTTTTGACTAGAATCCTAAAGACTTCTTTAATGAAATGTGTATGTGGTCATCAGAAATATGAAAGTAATATGATTAATAAAAATTGATTGTTTGCCGTGCATTTTTAGGGCATATTTCACAATATGCCATCTTTAAGATTCCCTTATTATCGCAGGCGCTCTGTTTAAATAAGTTCATTTCGACACATGTTTGGCGTCGATTTCGGCGACACACCTGATACCGAAATTTCATACTGGCAACTTTCTTTAGAAACATTAATTATAACGCTCTCATAGATATCTCATGAAGTTTACAAGTTCATGTTGTGATGAAAAGAGCAAGTCCTGGTGTTGCTCACTCCAGGAGACGCCTTTGGGAAGTGGTGTTTTTTCCTGTACGCTTCCAGACATGCGCTCTGAGTGAGACACAAATTACTTTCGCTTTTGACCGCTGCCCTTCCATCGACCAGCCGCAGTGTAGGCCCTTGACTACTTACCACAAATGGAGCAGTTCTACACTGCCTCAACGGAAGACCTTAGGTGTGCACAGAGGGCTTGCGTTAGAATGCGAAATAGTGGGTGGAAGGTTAGACTCTGCGCCATCCTTTACTCGGTAAATAATTGAATAGAAGTAGGAGATGAAGAGTGTTCAGCTTCAGAGTAAAATACGGTTTGCTGTCATACTGAATAAGAAGGAGTGCAACGTTTGATTTTTACTGAGCTTTAGTTATAGCGACAATATTTAGGAAGTTCGAGTACTAGATATATGGCGAAGTACTATAGTTGATCATGTTTGTACCTTGAAATTGGCCGGATGGTATTCAAATTTTTGTTCATCAAGAATCTTGTTTTCCTGGGCCTTCTTCTGTAGAGCTCAGCGAATTAAATAATGAACGTTTACATGATATCAGTTTTTCACTTTAAACTTGAAACTGAATATGATATTTGATTACCACGCTCATATATAAAACGGTCTAGGTAACTCGATGCTCTCGCTCTCACGCTACATACACTATACACCTCTTACTTCCGCGTGCTGACTGCGCAATACAAAAAAGTTGAACCCAGTCGCAGTTAACTCCATCTTCACTTTCGGCAACAGACAAGCGTGATATTTTACTACATGTGCATCCATAATGGGTATGAGTGAATATAGTTTTCAATAATGTGCTTTCCATTCGTCCTTTACTCATATTAAACGAGTACTGTCGATAATTATTAAGATTTTTTTGTCTTTGTACCTCAGAGAGCGACAATCGACAAGCGCGAGTGTTGAGAAAGTAAACCCGCCTTGCATGGGCTCATCCGTTTAGGCACATCTATTGCTGTCACTTATAGTCTTCCTTTCATGGGTATATTGAAATTTATCTAACCTCCAAAATATAAAACAACAAACTGAGGTAAATAATCAAAATTTGATCTGCCGATATTCAGCTAATGAGCGTGTAGAGATTAAAGGTAATTATCTCTTTTTATCTTTCTTCAAAGTGATTTAATGTTCCATGCGTTGAATTTTGTATTCATGAGTGTGGAGTTCGTCTCTTTCAATTTGGTTTCAATGCAAGAGTTAATGCAAAACCTCTGACAATCGAAAGTAGAGATTTTGCGCTACTCCTATAGACAGACAGAACCGTTCAAAGACATTCATTCTTTTGCAGTGACATGAAAGACGAGGTGAGGCCGGTTTTGTGCAGCTTGGCATGCCAACACAAATGGCCGTTTGTATTCTAGTGGTGAAAGCAGAGTGAACTTTAAAACGAAATTTCTATCTTTTCACACAGTGAAAATAATTTCTCTCACTCCAGAATACTTCAGCTCACGTATTTTGCATCCATAGCTGCCGGTGTGTGAAGTTTCGAGCTTGTGCTGCATTTCTTCCGGTTAAAATCTGGGCTGAAACAAATGTCAGAACTACATGTAAGTTAGCTTTTACGCACGTCGTTGGTTTAACTGCTGGGTTTACCATTTGCTTGCTTGAGCATCATCGAACATTTGCTTGAGAATCGTCAGAGCATTTGCTTGAGCATCATCGATACTTCGCAATAAAATTTACTTTCATTTTCCGCGCAGCATTTGTTGCCTCGGCTCAATTTCCGCCATTTTTCAGCCCATGAGCAGATGAAAAACATCCTTTCAGGTGAAAAACATCGTCGTCCTTTAAAAACATGTTTGCTATGTCTATTTAGAGGCACATTGAGGAATTGCGTAACGTTACGTCGCTTAAATAAGACGTGTCACTGCGCCGGTCCACACTTACGTTGCGCAATCACTGCAGCCGCATGATCCCTTCGATCGTCTGTCACAGACGGATCGACCTTGCGGGACTTCTCGCTGACGCTGACGTATGTAGCTAGCTGCTCTCACACTCCTGCCATTTTTGTGGGGATTTGGAGTTAAAACGAGAGTATCATAGCTACGTGTTAATTCATGGTATGAATTAACACTTATGGTATGGTATGGTATTGTATGAAGTATGCTGTTCCTACCTACGAAAGCAGAGAAATATGGATAATATTGTATCTGACGCAAGTAGAGAAATATTGGAAAGATACTTCTACTGTTTTTTTAAATTAAAAATATTTTTAAAACTTTTTTGAAGAGTCTGATTGTGAAACCAGTTGAGTAAAAAAGAACATAGGAGTGAAAACGTTTTTAGAAAAGACAATTCCTGAAGGAAGGCCCAGAAGTTTCAATGTACTGGGAACGTCCTAACGATAAAGTTTTGATACTACTATTTTCGAATCGAAATGTACAGAAACTAAAAAAATTGAACCCATACCTATGAATTTTTTTTGTGAAAAACATAACTTCGAAAATGGTTTTTATACTTGATGCAGTTATCTATGAAAATGCAATTATTTTCTTTAGTCTCCGCCTTAAACCATGGAATTTTAATCTTTTTAATTCAAATAATCAAGTATACTCGAACGATGAAACTTATCAAGCAGCAATAAAAAGTTTCGCTAGGTAGGCCTATAGTTTGTAAAAGTATCACTAGGTTAGTAGGTAGGCCAATAGTTTGTAAAAGTATCACTAGGTTTGTATAAAGCCCGTTTGAACTCGGTAGGACAATCCCTGAGCCATTGTTGCTCATGAACATTGTTGTTTTTGTGTTTTCCCTTATTTCGGTCAACAATCAAAAAATGAAATAAAGGATTTGCTTGTTCTCCTATCGAAATATGCACTTCATGAAAAACATTTTCCATGTTCTCATTATTTATATAAATTAGATTACCTGCTTTCAACAACTGCAGTGATAAGCTCCCGAAAGGTATCTCTTTTTTTATATCTATCGACAATTTTCGATATAGTTGCGCTTACTACGTCGTAATACGTCGGCTCTACCACGAGAGCAATGGGTATTCGCTTTGCAGAGCACGTTGGTAGGAACTACATAGTAGTCCACTCTCACTAGCCCTCCCCAGTCAGCCATCCGCACACATATTAAAAAGAGTAATCGTTCTGTAAACTAGACGACTTCAATATTTTAGCTCTTTCCCGCCTAGCTGATCTTCGAATTATGGAGTCCCTTTTTACCTCCCAAAGCAACCCTCAGTTAAACGTCACGATTCAGCTTATCTCCTACAAGCTGGTAAATATTACTGTATTGTTTAGTCATTAATGTTTTTTCATATAAAATAAAAATTTAGGAAACGTGCATTTCTCCTTGTTCCAGACCAAATCATCTTGTTGATGACTCTATGAAGTTGAAACTTTTATTTTAAGCGACACAACAACCTTCTTTATCAATTGCTTACGAACAAAACTCCATGCCTTGCTCCGTCAGTCATTATTAAAAAGTGTAAAAACGGCAATGTCTTGAATGTCTTTTGTAATATTGTTTCGAGAAACTAAAAAGGGCTGAAACAGCTTTCGTGCGTCCTAATTGAAGCGTAAGTATTTTAATACCTCTCGATCGGCAAATTTGTAATTTTTTGTTAGATAATTCTATTCGCCTTTTCATGTTTAGGCAGTGCCAGAAATCTTGCTCTAAAACTCACTTCAGTGTTTAATGAGTCTCAGAAATTACTCCAAGGAGCGCTTAAACCAAGAATGAAAAGTTATAAAAATGAATCATTCTGAGCGAAGCTATAGAGGCGTTCCCGTTGATGTCCCTCATAATTTTTCCGAATATCAGTTGTTTTTCGCACTATCGGACTTGAAATGTAATCTGCATGTATCCTGTTTGTTTACAAGAAAGATGTTAATTTTCACGGGTTCTTTCTGCTCCCAGACCCCGTTACCGGTACCCATACTACGACGAGGAGGGCAATGGGGAACTTCTCTACGGCTACGGCGGCAACAGACTCTACCAGTACTCCGTGTTTCAGCCCGTTGAGGGGTACTACAGATAGCAAGGAGGTTTAATAAACCTCCTTTCCATTAATTATCCATCCATTAATTCCATTAGACCTCCTTGACAGATAGCCTTATAGATCAGTTCTTATTGCAGAGGCTGAACATTTTAAAGGACAAGAGAACATGAAGTAACAAACAATAGTTAATGAGAGACAATAGAGCTGCTCATTTAGAGCTCATTAGAGCTTGAATAGCAAAAATTGAATTGGAACATATTTCACACACAGTCGTGCTTTTAAGAATGAAAAAGATGGCGCAAAAAGAACGCATGGATTTGACCATTCTTTTTACGCCACCCTGGCCGTCTTAGTTAAGGAGGCTCAAACTAACTTGTTATTCTTAAGATTTCAAAACACTGCGCTGTAGGCTATTTTGTTGGTTACCTGAACTCAATAATTGCATTAATATACTGAGTGATTGTAAAGGGTAGTGGAAAAAGAACGGTCAAATCCATGTGTTCTGTTAGCGCCCCTCCGTACAAATGTATAAGGTTAAGCTTAAATTGTAATTGTATGAGAAAATATTTTAAAGCCAAACAATAATTTGGAACGATGGCTGTCTAAATAAATACTCTTGGGTGCCTATGTGAAGTCTATCTTATGCAGTCTGTCGCAATGCAGATGGCAAGAGAAACTGATCTCGATCTCACGAGCATGAGAATTACGTTCTGCTTGATTATTGATAGTTCTTAATACGGCCATAGCCTAAACTCCACCCTAGAATAACGATGAAATATTTACCGCATAAATATAAATGAAGAAAAAACTATAAATGAGTTTAAAAATTTATTGCTATTTGATACGGATATTTGAAGGTAAAATTGTAAAACTTTATGTATTTGTGTTATCTATGGAAACTTCACTGTATAATATTATGTTTCTCCTCGACCGGTTAGCGCGGTACGACGTCATCGTCATTTGGACCCTTAATAAATTTGGTACAATAATTACATATTATACAACAATAAATATTTTATTGTGTTTTATTCTCGAAATCGCTCGTTAAATGTTTGCGTTGTATCCGCTCTGCGTAGACTTAGCCTTCCCAAAGCTTTTGCAAGGACGTGGTGTGGAACTAAGATCAGGGCTGCGCCAGGAAACGCAGTGATACGGAAAGTTGTTCTTAATTAAGTGGACACCAGAAAAATGTCATTGTTCACGCTTTATGGGATGTGATGCATTTGATATTTCTAAACTTGAGCGTTCATCATTGTTGCTTTATAAAATACTTTATGTCCGAACTGTAGCTGATGTAACCAAGACGAGGAACTTTTTACGGATTTAGTTTCTTCGATATTTTCAAGCTGCTAGGTCATATACTTGAAATACTGTTCTGCTCATTGATAAACTTGACGTACGTCGGCATACAAACATTAAGATGTTAGTATACATCAAGACAGGCTTCAAACGGATAGTGCCCAAAACGCAAAGCTTGCGTGTACGAATGCTGTCGGTGTGGATAGCCGTGCCAGTTTTTATTACTTAATCCGTGGATGTACGGTGGGGTCAAAATGACCCCAACTGAATTTTAAACTCAACTGTAGGTTTTATCCATATATTTGAACATGGCTGTGTGACTTTTCCCAAATAACTGAAACTGGTTAACCTTTATGTGTTTCGTTACTTTAATAAAAAGGTTAGGGGCAAACTGACCCCACAGTGTAAGTTTGTTTGAATTAATACCGTGCATCCACGAGTTGAGAAATTTTATAAACACGGTTCAATATTTCATTTTATAAACACGGTTCAAAATTTCTGCACATGTTTAGGAAGATAATTTAATCCGAAATAAATTACACAGAAATTGTTTTTATTTATCATTGCTCAAGAGCATTATTATTTTTACCATTGCTCAAGAGCATTATTATTTTTATCATTGCTCAAGCGCATAAACAACTTGGACTTTCTCTTGAACGTAGTGTCTCTTAGACATCGTGGTCTGATATCCAAATGTTCACGAAGGACTCTTCCGATTCATCCATTTTAGTGATGCAACCTAGACCTGTTGTGTACGAAAAACGATGAATTTAATCATAAAATTGATAATGAGTGCAACTTGTTGTTCATGATAAAAAACACACTTTAGAAATCGTTGTTGTATATAAACGTAAGGAAGGTTTTAGATCTGAAGAAAGTAGAGTATTCTCATTTGTCTCCTGCTATTCTGCACCAATTCAGTTTATTTTTGTTAAGACATCAGTTCTCGATTTTGACAACGGGAAGAAAAATTTCCCGAATGTTTCCTTTCACAGCAGCGGTTGTGTACTTAAAAATACTAAGAGCAATACGACCCTTCATACGACCATGTCACCAGTGTAGCTTTCTTTTTTATTAATTTGATGATCAGTCGTTATATTTTTATTTGCTTTGACGTATCCTCTCACGACGTAGTTTTATCCTGTTTTTGTTTTCTTTTGCACTTCCGAACGACGTAATTTGACTTCCGTACACACGTACGTTCGTGGCCTACATTCAGAGAGGTTTCGCGTAAAACTCTCTTCAAATTTATAGAAGTTATCTCATGTAAAATTTTAGCTACTCCTTACGATTAAGAAAAATTCTAATAAGCACGTATTTATTATAGGCACCTCCTACATCTGATCAATTTTTCTTCACTCTCTTGTACCTACGTAGCTGGAAACACCTATTTCACTCGTATTTTTCTTCTACAATTCATGAGATATATTAAGGGCCTAATCCGATAATCTAAAAGTTGAGACACAAATAAACACGATGACATATGCTCTACGCACACGGCCTGGATGCTCGCCTCTTCTCGCTGAAACAAAACCTTCTCACACAGCCCTCTTCGCAGCACAGTTTATCGCTAAAAAAAACTCACCTTACATTATATTTTCAAACTATTCGTCACAGTTAAATTTATTCGCAACTTCCTTTGAATATCTGAAAAACTGCTTTACAAGTGACGATCAATTTCAATCATAGATGAATTTCAGTTTTCTGCAGCGCAAAAACGAATTACTGCACTAACTTCGCACTCTGCATTTGGAACAAGTAGTCTCCATGATTGCCGGCGAGAGACAGTCCGAGGGTAATAGTGAATATCGTTAGCAGTATAGGCAGATACCATTTATCTTGGTAGACACCAACATAAAGCTCTACCAGTGTAAACACGTAGGAATTTTACAGTGGTGCCACAACACCCAGATGAATGTTCCTTGCGGCTTTTGAACTTTATCCGTCTACCGCACGGATTTAAAAAATATATATAATTTAGCTTTGAAACTATGTTCGTATGGTAGATATCGAGAAGGTGAATAGAGCCAAGCTTAGTTTGCCAATTCAACCACAACGTTTCCAACCATTAAGGTCGGCGGCACTTTGACCCAATCATAAATTTACAGCTAACAAGAAAACCTGTAACATTTAATTGGAAAGAAAAAAGTCGTTATTTTCTTGGTTTTTTTGCCTGAATTGCGTGGCGCTCAATCTAAATACTTTAGTTTTCATTTACAGCCTTGAACTAATATGCTTCGACATGTCAAAATATACTGAAAAAGAAAATCGAAATTTTGAAGCGTTCCCACAGTAACAACAAATGCAATAAAACAATAAATAAAACCTCAAGAAAATTACATAAATTTTTTGATATGGATTTACGTTCTATATTCTAAATAAATGAATGTAAAAATTTTTAAACTGTAACAGTTTACAAATTTCTCAATAAGTCATTGACTTGATTATCATTGAGCATCGCTGAAATCTCGATGCCTCAAACCACCGTAGAAAAACAGGTAAATGCAACATGTACATGAAACAGTACCTCGTTCTACAACCAATTATTATGTAGAATAAAACAGATAGAATGCTTAACGCTACTGAATCAAGTTAAATATAGAACGCGACACCTAGCTAACCATTATACAACATGCTGAATGAATATCTTTTAAAGTATTCTAATCTTTCTGAAGAATGTACACGGCTTGGAAAGGTAACAGATAAATAAATCAAAAAAGTATAATGTTGCTGAGGTTTTTACTCACACGGACAGTAATGCATTGTATTTAGTGCAACTAATTCAATTTCATTTGCGTCAAAGTCTAGGGGGTTCATGCAGGCTTGATACACACGTCATCAATAAGTAAGTTGCTACCTCTAGTACTAATTCGGGGCAGTGACTCGCTCCTGATAATTTTAGGTGTAAGGGAACTTGACGTAAGACTTTTTTTGCCGCCATCACTCATAGGAAACGGATACTACTTTTGTGTAACTGCTGATGTAGAAGCAGTCTTGTAGGGCGCTAAATGGGATGAGGATAACGTGGTGTAATGAAAGCAATTAACTTAATAATGATTCTGGAAGAAAAAAGTATACAGAGAATTTCTTCCCTTGTGATTACTGTGAGTTTGTTGTTGTTACTTCAATAAAACGTACATACTGTCTTCAGAGTCCAACTTTATATTTAAACCTATTTTTAAAATCAATGGACGTTCAAATTTTCTCAGCTTCTTTTTACCTGAATGCAGAAACTAAGCTAAACAACGAATGAAGCTAGCGGTTGACGAGTGCACATGCAATATAAATTTCTCCTGCATTGCTACAGTAAATAAAACAGCTCAAAGTATACAGTAGGATTCTCACAAAGTCAAACAAGGAAGAAGAAAAATGGTTCCACAATTAAGCATACGGCAGAAGTTGTCATCATGTTTGTGCCCTCGTAGTCCAGTTGAACTGAGGGCGAAGTATGCCTCCGATACTAGCTTTGGCTGAAGGTGAAATGAAAAAATTTATCTATTGTGAAAAGTTTTATTATTAATCGATTCTACATGTAGTTGCGATCAGAGAATTAGAACAGAAAAACGCTCATGAGAAATTATAACTTACTCACAATGGATAAAATCAGTTTACATCAATGATTCCATTAAGGAGACCGAGCTTTCCTTTAGATGAGCGCACTGGCAATCGAAATTAGCAGCATTTACAACATGCGGTCAAAAATCTGATGTCGGAAAGTAAAGCATGATTTGCATTTACTCTCAATTAAATAAAACTAAGGAAAAATTTTTCAGCGTACCTGGTGCAGTAATGCCATCTCTCAAATTGCATGAATATTTGGGAAATCGACGAGACTTTGTGCTGGGAAATCCTGATTTAACAAGGTTCCTGGGAAGAGACCCACCAGTGGCTTTTCCTAATGCTGCTGACCGACCTGCAGTCACTAACTCAATTTTTATAAATTCTTAATGAAAGCTAAATGAAGACTCAATTCGATTAATGTTTGCAATTTTTAAAATTTCTTACGTACAATTAAATATTGAACTGTAATTTAACCCATCGCAGTTAACGCGTTAAGTTTATTTCATTTTTGCCCCGTTTCCCGAGAGCGGTCCATCTCTTGTACGAAAAGAGATATAACAGTTTAATTTTGTCTAGTCCCGTGAACTATCGAGTAAAACATAGCATTTTCGAAACTGAATCTTACGATAGCATATGAGTTGGACTTGAGGATGATTCACTTGTGATAAAATCCTCAAGGAAGAACCTTCCTAGTAAAAGCATTTGAAAATAAATTCATCTCTTGTTGACTAGTTGGATTGTTCAACGAAGCCAGAAAAAATTGAGGCTACTGTGTTTGTGAAAAAAAAACGAAGAAGTTTCTCTTCTCTAACGAAATTAAATAGTTAAAATCCCAAGTGTTATTTCACCGAATTGTACTTCATGAACATTTTTCTTGATTTGAAATATATATTCGATTTACCTTTTGCCAACTATACACTAATGGCCTAACAAAAATTTGACCATACCTCCGAAATCAAATTACTATCAAACTAGACAGCTCAAGGGAACTTAACATCCTTATAAACCTATTCCGTGCGTACAGGCCTCCTGAAGGCCAATGAATTTTGCAATTACCTGATAATTTTAAAATGTAGACAAAAACCTCAGTATATTTAACTTCCAAGTAGAGTGTTTTCGAACAAAATTTATGGCTATTTTTTCCTACTGCAAGCATTTTCATGAGCAAATGCACAACGACATGTAATGGATGTGACGAGCGTGGATGTGCAGCAGGTGAGATGCCCCTGCAGCAGGTGAGATGCCCCTGCAGCAGGTGAGATGCCCCTGCAGCAGGTGAGATGCCCCTGCAGCAGGTGAGATGCCCCTGCAGCAGGTGAGATGCCCCTGCAGCAGCTGAGATGCCCCTGCAGCAGCTGAGATGCCCCTGCAGCAGCTGAGATGCCCCTGCAGCAGCTGAGATGCCCCTGCAGCAGCTGAGATGCTCCTGCAGCAGGTGAGATGCCCCTGCAGCAGCTGAGATGCCCCTGCAGCAGGTGAGATGCTCCTGCAGCAGGTGAGATGCCCCTGCAGCAGAGATGCCCCTGCAGCAGGTGAGATGCCCCTGCAGCAGCTGAGATGCCCCTGCAGCAGCTGAGATGCCCCTGCAGCAGCTGAGATGCCCCTGCAGCAGCTGAGATGCCCCTGCAGCAGCTGAGATGCTCCTGCAGCAGGTGAGATACCCCTGCAGCAGCTGAGATGCCCCTGCAGCAGCTGAGATGCTCCTGCAGTAGGTGAGATGCCCCTGCAGCAGAGATGCCCCTGCAGCAGCTGAGATGCCCCTGCAGCAGCTGAGATGCCCCTGCAGCAGGTGAGATGCCCCTGCAGCAGCTGAGATACCCCTGCAGCAGCTGAGATACCCCTGCAGCAGGTGAGATGCCCTTGCAGCAGCTGAGATGCCCCTGCAGCAGCTGAGATGCCCCTGCAGCAGGTGAGATGCCCCTGCAGCAATTGAGATGCCCCTGCAGCAGGTGAGATGCCCCTCCAGCAGGTGAAATGCCCCTGCAGCAGCTGAGATGCCCCTGCAGCAGCTGAGATGCCCCTGCAGCAGCTGAGATGCCCCTGCAGCAGGTGAAATGCCTCTGCAGCAGCTGAGATGCCCCCTGCAGCAGGTGAGCTGAGGGCAGTTGGCTGTTCAGTGATAAGACTGTAGGTTGCAAATAGCAGCTGCAACATGGCGACCCACTCGGTGGCTTTTGGCAGGTGTGCAACTTATCACCTTGACTGGGCTGCTGTGTGTGGGTGAGCTCATCACGTGCAGTGTAACGCGCTCCTACGCAACAAAGTCGAGTGGTTGAAAGTCATATTTTTGAGCTCTCTAAAGCAATACAGTCGATCCTCAATGTGTGCCGCGTCATCTTATGGGAACCTCGACTTATAAGGCTAAAAATTAGTTACAACCATTCACAACTTGAGTCAAGCATCGTGCAATAAGTTGGTTTACTTAGACAATTTTTTAGCTTTATAAGTTGTAGTTTGCATAATATGATGACAGCGAACTCGAAGTTGGATTTTACATTATTTTATTGCTCATTATCTGCGTCCAATTAATTAAGTTTCATTGAATAATTATGCGAGTATCATCTACTACTACTAATTTTTATGTAGCTATATCCAGTTAAGGGGTAACAAAGACCAAATGTTTTAGTAGGCGTAACTTTGACATAAGCTAAATAAAATTTTAAATTCAAAGTTATCACGTTTTTGAATAGTTGCCAGGTTTTCCTCATGCCTGCTAAATTTAAACACGAAACTAAATTTAATTTGAATCTCTGAGCATTATGACTTAAGACTTCTTCCTTAGAAATTATTTGTACGCTATTTGGAATAGTGATGGTTTTCTCCAATACCGACAGCACATACCACCCTCGGTATTTTATCCTTCCATACCTTGCTCTCTGACATTGTGATCTTTCCGTTTTTTTTTCTGGAGTCGAAAATTGTAACTAAAGGAATACAAACACCTCCTCGGGTTCGACAAAATCTACGATTACAGTTTTTACTCGTATTTGCACATAAAGAACACACGAAAAATTCATCATCTTAGATTAATTACTATACCATTTACAAGTTGATTTGCTCCAAATGAATTTTGATTTGCTCCTCGTGAAAATAGAATTGCTCCAAGTGAATTTTGATTTGCTCCTCGTGAAAATAGAATTGCTCCAAACGAATTTTGATTTGCTCCTCGTGAAAATAGAATTGCTCCAAGTGAATTTTGATTTGCTCCTCGTGAAAATAGAATTGCTCCAAGTGAATTTTGATTTGCTCCTCGTGAAAATAGAATTGCTCCAAGTGAATTTTGATTTGCTCCTCGTGAAAATAGAATTGCTCCAAGTGAATTTTGATTTGCTCTTGTTTAATTTGCAATTGATTCAAATGATTTTTAGATTGCTATAGTTTTAATATCAAAATTACGGTTAATTTTTTAGCTTGCGTATTCAACATATTTAAAACACTATATATTGCTATATATTGTAGAATAATTATAATAATATTTTTTTTAGAATTAAAAGGGCGATTTTTGGGAAATCTAATATGTAAAATGAAAAGAAGAACCAATATAAAAGGGAACATTCTTTTAATTCCAAACGTTTCGGAATCTATGATTCCATCATCAGTGCTGTAAAACTCGAAACGAAAAACAATAATGAACAAATTGCGGAAAATTATATATAAGAAATTAATATCACTATACCTACATCGAAAAATATATATATATATAGTTATGCCTAACCGTAAAATATAAAAACAATTTCTCCTAAACATTCCTGACCATAAGTACACCTAAATTCTGGCAATCAAACCAAACCCCAATAACATCTACACAAAGTAACCGAACTGCACACACATATATACCCCCCACACACACACTCAAACACACTCATATTTACACAGTTTGGGCGATATTTAATTTCATCACACTTTGATCACTATATATTTAGCTGAGGTCTATGGGTAAAATTGAAGGAGGATTCCATAATTCTAGGGTCAAATTGCTCTACAGTTCTACAAAGTGTGGAGAAATTGGAATTTTTGAAAGGGTGGTTTGAACTATGGCAATGATCTCTGATGGCTGCCAGGGAGCAAGATGAGTAGGGACGGCCGGTTCTATTGGAGACACAAGAGCGTTGGCTGTGACGAATAAATTGCTGGAGTGTGGTACTTCCAACATAGGACTGCAGGCAGCAATCACATTCTTATAAGTAGACACAACCATTTCTCAGGCACTCTGCCAAACGCTTTTTCCTATTGAAAAATGAACCTATTTAAAAACCATTTCTATAAAATGCTATATATTTTTGTTATATATTGTTGTAAAAATACTCTATTTTTTAATTAATGGTAATTAATAAGTAACTAATTTTAAAAATTTTTGCAGAAAGATTAGTTAATTAGCTTTTTAATTAATCGATCATTTAAAGGCATATAAGCAAAAGGACTTTCAATAATTTGCAGGGTATTAGGATCACATGTTCAACCGGTAACTTACCGACGATCATCAAGTAGCTGTATTAACCAAGGGTTATTTCCTACCTATGACCCCTCAGGGGGATACAACTATATATTGTATCTAAGGGAATTAGTGCTCCTAGGGGGACAATGAGAGGGCCCAAGCTAAAGGTTAGGTAGGCTTTCTTTTTGTTAAAATAGAATAAGTTTTTGTTTTGTTACGGACCATGTTTTTCAGTTTGCTGCTGTCCTGTATTTTTTCAACGCCTATTACTTCCTTCTTCAACTTTGATCTTGTTTCATGAACTTCTTTCTCATCTTACTGTTTATATGCCTTTTCTGAATAGATTCCGAGTTCCCTTTACTTCTTACTAAAAGGTGCCTTCGTCCTTCCTCTCTTTGGATAGCATTTGTTGCTGCCTCCCAACCCGGTTTTAGTTTTAGCCTCCCTACCTGGGAGGCTAAAACGACTAATCTAACAATCCTACCGACGATTATCCGGTAGATTATCCGGCCCTATCGAATAAACAATTATTATTATCATCATTAGTCCCTAGCGGGATTGGAAAATATATTGATAGAAAGCGTTTTAGAATTAAAAAGAACAATAAATATATAGAGGTTTTATCAATAACTCGTGTAAAAACGCATTTTGATGAAAAAGTACAGTAATATGATCAAAAGAATAATGCTGCTGAAAAGTCATAACAAAGCAAGGCAAACAGAAAAGTAAGCATGCATTACAACGTCTGCACAAGTTTTGACAGTTATTTTCGCATTAACATATTTCTATAAGGTCTTCTTGACGAGTTGCGGCAGCGTAGTACTTCTCCACCCTGTTGGTAAAGTTGAGCAACATGCCGGGGTTGACAAGTCCAAGGGCTTCAACTGCGATGTTCTCCATCTCTCGCATCCTTTGCTCAGTAACTGGTAATGCTCCACCTGGTGCTATCTCAAGAATTGCATTCATCCTTTCACGCAAGTGCCTCTTTACGTGACTCTTCACTAGGCTCCAAACCAACTCTATTGGATTTAGCAGATAAGAATAGGGAGCTAAACGAAGTATCTGAATACTGGGATATTCTGTCTCTAGCCCTTCAAGATTAGAATGAGCCGGAGCATTGTCAATTATGAAAGTAGGATGGTCAATCCCGTTCTGACGACATGCATCTATGAGCTCCCGGAACCACTGCAGACAATCCTGTCGTTTGAACGAGCCACGGCGAGTCGAGGTTAGAAGCAATTGGGTACTTGTCATTGCTCCAATGATGTGCAGATTTGCGCCTTTGCTGGACGGAAGAATCACTGAAGCTCTCGTACCAACTTTTGATCTTCCTTTGTTTCTTTTACAGTAAAGGTTGAAATTTGTCTCATCAACCCAGACTGGAGTCCTACCCTCTGATCTCACATTGAAAAATTGTTCCATGTATCCTAATACCCTGCAAATTATTGAAAGTCCTTTTGCTTATATGCCTTTAAATGATCGATTAATTAAAAAGCTAATTAATTAATCTTTCTGCAAAAATTTTTAAAATTAGTTACTTATTAATTACCATTAATTAAAAAAATAGAGTATTTTTACAACAATATATAACAAAAATATATAGCATTTTATAGAAATGGTTTTTAAATAGGTTCATTTTTCAATAGGAAAAAGCGTTTGGCAGAGTGCCTGAGAAATGGTTGTGTCTACTTATAAGAATGTGATTGCTGCCTGCAGTCCTATGTTGGAAGTACCACACTCCAGCAATTTATTCGTCACAGCCAACGCTCTTGTGTCTCCAATAGAACCGGCCGTCCCTACTCATCTTGCTCCCTGGCAGCCATCAGAGATCATTGCCATAGTTCAAACCACCCTTTCAAAAATTCCAATTTCTCCACACTTTGTAGAACTGTAGAGCAATTTGACCCTAGAATTATGGAATCCTCCTTCAATTTTACCCATAGACCTCAGCTAAATATATAGTGATCAAAGTGTGATGAAATTAAATATCGCCCAAACTGTGTAAATATGAGTGTGTTTGAGTGAGTGTGTGTGTGGGGGGGTATATATGTGTGTGCAGTTCGGTTACTTTGTGTAGATGTTATTGGGGTTTGGTTTGATTGCCAGAATTTAGGTGTACTTATGGTCAGGAATGTTTAGGAGAAATTGTTTTTATTTTTTACGGTTAGGCATAACTATATATATATATATATTTTTCGATGTAGGTATAGTGATATTAATTTCTTATATATAATTTTCCGCAATTTGTTCATTATTGTTTTTCGTTTCGAGTTTTACAGCACTGATGATGGAATCATAGATTCCGAAACGTTTGGAATTAAAAGAATGTTCCCTTTTATATTGGTTCTTCTTTTCATTTTACATATTAGATTTCCCAAAAATCGCCCTTTTAATTCTAAAAAAAATATTATTATAATTATTCTACAATATATAGCAATATATAGTGTTTTAAATATGTTGAATACGCAAGCTAAAAAATTAACCGTAATTTTGATATTAAAACTATAGCAATCTAAAAATCATTTGAATCAATTGCAAATTAAACAAGAGCAAATCAAAATTCACTTGGAGCAATTCTATTTTCACGAGGAGCAAATCAAAATTCACTTGGAGCAATTCTATTTTCACGAGGAGCAAATCAAAATTCACTTGGAGCAATTCTATTTTCACGAGGAGCAAATCAAAATTCACTTGGAGCAATTCTATTTTCACGAGGAGCAAATCAAAATTCATTTGGAGCAAATCAACTTGTAAATGGTATAGATAAAAGAAAATATTTCATTATAATTCAAAAATCCAAAAATGGAATTGATTCACTCAAATAATGCAAACTGTCCCCAATGGCACCATAATGCTGGAATCTCGCACCCGTGACTTCAAATGTTTGCTGCGCTGGAATATGCCTCTAGGATATTTTATCATGCAAATCTGTAACCTGTCGGGAGTCAACAGTAGCTGCATTTTTTCGTAGGTGCTTACTAGCAATTTCCTATTCGACGTAAGCTCCATTGTCGTGTTAATTTTGCGGCTATTAGATTGCCCAATTAGAAGAAACAATTTTTTTCTTTTGTGTAATGCAAGACTCAGGCAGCCGCTTATACCGCACACTTCTAGACTCAAACCGTCAAAACCATGTACCTATTTAGTTAAGCATTGTGTAAAAAATACTTATGGAGTACAATGTAGTTACGTTCTGAGCCTTTTGTGGAAGTATATTAAATGAATTTTTGATCTTTATACTGTACAAAATTAGTTATTCATCTTGGACATTATTTGTATAGATGTTTTGTCATTTCCACAAGTTTCCATTTTCGTAAAAATTCGATTGTAAGAAATATGTGGCCTAATACGGGAAAAAATGTCTTCAATTATTTTGTGACATTAACGAACTAATTCGTACCACATTTTCAAGCGCACAACTGTCCAAACTTTGGTAATTTTGCCTGCGCGATTCATATGAGAGCTCGAATATATCCGGGAACAGCTCCATGGACCATAAATCATCAAGTTCAGAAAATTCGATCTTGATTTGACACTTGGCGTTTCTGGACTAATTGTAATGTTAACTGTCAAGCGCAGTTTTTGCCGCGTTAGTGAAACTCATGCAGCAGGAGAGAATATTATAGTAATATAAACAAGGGGTTAGTATACCTGTAGCTACCAGATATGATGAAAACATAAAACGAGGAAATGACGACTATTACTCCTCATAATTTTTCGCATAATGTTCAGATGCGTCGTTCAAAATTATTTTCAGTTGAGAACATGACTTATCATAAGAAGTGTGTTTTGTCTAAAGTGATCACGTTCAATGTCATCGAACGTTTCCGGGCAAGTTGCAAGTGTGATGGACAGGAGGATTGTTTGCTTATGAGACATTTGATTGTACTGATCTTTCTTGGTGGTTGGTGATCGCATTATATCCTGATTGGTTAGCTCCAACACCCATGTTTATTAAGACAAGTTCCACCACGTGATTGGTTGGCACCGGGCCCACTTTGGCAGAAGTTTGGCGGGCTGGGGACTTCCGGACCAGACGCGCTGTGGCTGCCGTGAAAGAAGGGTTGACCAATCAGGTTCGTGTCAGCAGTTCTCGTGTGGTCCTGGCCGTAACTTTATTTTATTTCATGTTGGATATTTTTCGGGCGACGATTGTTGGAAAATGTAAGATAATATGTTGCTAATATTCTTAAATGCTTGATGAAAACTTTGTTTACCTCTGTTACCTGAAAATATATTTTTGAATTTGGTATTCTTATCATACGTCTATTTGAAAATTCTTCATTTTTATTAGGACACTTATTGCTTTTGCAAACTTTCTTTCTTGAGGCTTGTTCGGTTTTAGAACGGGCCTCAAACTTGGAAAATTGAAAGTATTGGTTGGAATTTAAAAATTCTTGTATATTTTTTAATTTGAGCTAATTTCTAAGTTTACTAAACACACTAAAGTTTAAAAAATGCTCTACTATGCATTAATCTCGGAAATTTGTTATAGTTGAACATGTATGTAAGATGCACAAATGGAATATTAGTAGTAAATATTCCGTTAGTCAACTGTACGTTCAGCATTAGTGTTATAGTCAGATAAAATCTAATTTAAAATTCACTATTTTATGCAATTAAGATCATGCAGGTACCATATCTCCATTATTCAACATGTATAGCGCATGGTATTGAACTTGTTATAAAATATGTGCTGCCGTTTCTGAATTCGAACGGACAGATATTTCAATTCATTCCAAAATATTCTAAAATCCTGTGTCATGAAACGACATTCCCATCAAATATAGATAATCTATTCGTTCATTTTTATCGTAGCAAAGTGAAGCATCAATCGAACACTTATTTATTTTGACGTGGCTTTTAAGTTTTAATGAATAACACGATGAACACTTGCGTGGGAGTTTTACGATTTGATTTACGAGCGTAGAAGTTGAGAAGTGTCTGTTAACGCGATATTTCATTAAGAATTAAATTTATTGTTAAAAGAAAATTTGGATTAAGATAAAAGAATTAATAAAGGATTGCGTCTCCAGTGAGGAAACTTTAATTTTATTGGGTACGAAAACTAAATACTCACATCAAGAATATGTTACTTAGAAAACCTAATATCTAGAAAAGATTTCTAATTTACTTTGGAAAATATTGTTATGGTCGGTAGTACTTCATAATTACGTGCTCTCCTGGCTATAAGATTCTATTCATGAGTTCACTCATGATAGAGTGTAACAACCATTCTCAAATCGTGTTTACTGTGTTCAAAAATTCTCAAGGGATAATTAAGTATTTTTTTACCTATTGCAGACTTTTGGAAGTTACTAAACGAAGGATGTTTACTATTTAGTATGGTTGGCATAGCTCTAAGGTCTGTCATTGATCTCCCTCGTGAAGTGTGCCGCCACGGAGTGGAATAACTGTTGTTTGCGTGTCCAACTGTTGTTTGCGCGTCCCTTTTGCTGAACATTTCAACAGCTGCAGAGTAATTATATAATGAATGCCATCAATGTATGTTACCGATAGTTTTTTTAATAACTTCCAGTTCGAAAGAAATACTTCTAATTAAAAGGACGTCGCGTCTTTTGAGACGGCTTAAAATTAGCGGTAACAGTGTTCTCTGTATTTCATACTCGAGGCGAGTAAAAACCCAACCCACTTCCTTAAAATAGTTTGACGTACTTCTCATGTGTTTTGAAACAATCACTAGGTCAAATTTGCAATTTAAATGTATTCATGTACGGTTGTAAAAAATCTTAATTAGTTATAAACAAAACCACGTGGTTGTTTGTGAGCACTCGTCATCGCTTTGACAAAAACAGCGGACACTTTGAAGTACAGAGCTGTCTAGGTCAAGCTTCTGATACATCTCGACTCTCGTATTCTAGTGTACTTCGTTTTTATTTTCTCTCGTCACCTGAAAAATGTTTCGTCAGCACGCAAATAATCTTTATTTTCTGCATGCGTCCCTCCCAACGAGTAGGCTGATACGAAAAAATAATTTTTTCCACGATAAGAGTTGCTTCTGAGCAGAGGTTTGAAGTTGAACTGACAGGTGACGGATACGCACGATGAGTGTTTCTTTCTTAGTAATTCAGTTCAGTGTTTCTCTCCGTCACGCTACACGTAAAGCCTGATTCATTGTTTACAGTTTCATTGACGTAAATTTGTCTGCCAGTCTCCCTAGCTCGCATGCCCTGAAGTTGGCAATAAATAAGTTCTACGACGTTTACGGGTGCGTAGGTCTCCTTCTAGGAAAAAAATCTTGGCACTGAAAAAACTTGTGATGTCACCATCTTTTTATTATTTTATGCCACTCTAAGTTGCTAATATTGATGCCAAGTTTGTCGCATGAGAGCTCTCGATGGTAATTTTCCCTTTTTATATTCATTACAATGAACTGACTATAATATTGACTCTTAAATAGACTATGTTTTAGAAATTGACTCAAATACTGTACAATTACCTACCTGGTAGGTCAAAGAAACTTTTATTTGCTGCTACAATGTGCAATAAACGTATGTAGTTAATTTAAGAAATTATATCAATAAGTACCTAATTCCCGATAAAAGATCTGTCCTCAGTATGGGAATGTGATTGCTGATGCAAAACTTCATACCATTTTCTCAGAATAATGTTTTTTCTTATAATGTGGATAGAAGAAACTTTAGTACTTTCTCAAACCTAAGGTGAAATGTAAATGCCATCATAACATTAAATGCTCATAACATGAGCAAATTTACTCTTTTGGCATTAAAGTTTGACGAACAGTGGATACTTCTTTGTTAACGCAGAACTACTCGAAAAGCATGCATTTGATGTTTTCGTTCAAGCTTTTCCAGCTCGAAGGCCTCAGGTTGAGTCAAATACTGTACTATTTTACGATCGAACTTTGAATTTTTCAGTAGATAATTTCACCAGACGATGCGAATAGGTTAAACTAAATTGCTGCAAAAAGCGGCTAGTATTCTCTAGTGTACTTTTGTTCCACTAGCCATTGTAATTAACAGTTCACTTAAAAACAATTCACTTATGAGTCCATATTTCTTATATATTTCAAATTTTAACACTACATATTCACTTCACTGTATTTTCTTCAGTCATGTTTATTCTATTCGAAAGTTTCATCAATAATATGCAAAGAATAAATGAAAAGCATGTTCCAGCTGCGTCGCTCGTGGGCATTTCAATTAACAGGAACACTGAACCGTTCGTAAAGCCACCGTTACACTAAGTGCTACGTCCAAAAATTTCACCAGGTAGAGCGACAGTATTCGGAAATGAGTCATACGTTTTTCAATTTCGTAGCTATTCACGACTATTTGATTTATTTAATTAAAACAAAAAGACCAGTTTTTCGGGAAAAACTTGAATTAATGTAGGTACCTTGTAAAAAACTTAAAATCACTTTCTGGAACCCAAAATTGTCAGTGGACGTTTTGAAATATCTCTAGAGTGAGGGAAATATCTGGAGTGACTATAGTGAGAGAAATGTTTAGTTTGTCACCGCAGGACTCAATTATTTCTACATTAAGGGAAAGTACACAAACATATTTCCATAATGTTATACAAAAAATAAAACGTAGTGGGGAAAAATTACATGTTTTATTGTAATGGAAGTCCATAATTTCAGTTAAAATGTACTAACATTGAAATCTAGCTCAAACAGTACCTTCATAAACATATATTTCTTACATTTCCCAATTTTTTTTAATATATATTTCCAACAGACGCTAATCAACGTTGCTAATCTCCCAGTGAATATGCCGTTTCTGGAATGAGGTTATACAACAAAACCGACTGAGCAAATTTTCAACACGACGAGACAAAAGCAATGAAGAAATGCCCTTTACTGTTATTTCCTAAATTGAAAACAAGAATTCGGCAATTTCTGCAGTTGCATCGATGAAAAATATTTTTCGATGAATCAGATGAAAATTTTTTTAATAACCCGTCGCCAACGTAACTCTTACAACCCCTCTCCTCCCTTCCTTATTTTGCTTCCAAATTAAGGAGAAACCGCTGCCAAAAATGCACAGAAGCTCGGTGCTAAAATCAGACTGTTCCGATGCGCGACGACAGAATGGTAGGACGTAGACGATTATCTCAAAACGTTGTTACCATTTGGTTCTCGTGCAGCGGCGCCCTCAGGCTCAGAGATAGATGTGTAAACATCCGTCTTTACCTTGTATTTACTCAATTATGTTAGTTCAAGTTGGGGCACACTGTACAAGGCAGTCTCAGGGTTTCATCTATTTAGCGTTGTTCAATAGAATACTTCGGCATCGCTGGCATTCATAAAATCAGTCGAAGTCATCGCTCATTTCGTTTACCCGTGTCGGCTTTCCATTTTTTTTAATACAAAGATTCTAATAATTCTTGCCAACAAAGGTAAATAATCAGTATCAGTTTTAAAGCGTGATCACATTCACGCTTGTCCACGTTTATATCACACTAACTTTCTACTGTTTGACCTTTAAATGGTGTATATAAACTCTCCTGCTTATGAAGTTCTACTTCCATAATAATCTATTTTTTGCTTGAAATTTCAAAGTTATCTCATAGTGACAGTTCTAGTCACTATTTTATACTCACATTGTTGAGACTAGCTGTGTGGTGCGAGTCGATAAATGTACACATGTAAGGAACTTGTCTGCTTCAAGCGTCAGTGATATTTGTTTGATTTTGGGCAACAGTAAACAGGAATGTTCTCGGAGGGAATTTGGCACAAGAAATGTTTAGCTTACCTCGAGTTAGCCGAGCTCAGTTCGTTTATTAATAGCCAGTGTGGTAAGCACGAATGTGGGAGGGGATGACTTGCTCCACTTTGGCAGCTTTAGGGGAAATTCTGCCACTTCAAATCACGCTAGTGAAAGTAAGCGTGAATAATTCTTTTTTAGCTCGGTCAATTTTCTTCACACGTAGAAAATGTGAGCCAAGAAATTTCATCTCGATCAACAACAAATTGAAATTTCCTATTTTTATTTCTTTTTGCGCTCGAGCTCTAAATTATTTTTTGGGTGTAATGATTCTCAAATTCCCGATGTAAAATTGGAAATTTTCGTCAGGTGCATTGCTGCTTTGACTTAATATTTTAAGTCAAGAATTTGCTCCTATTCTTCAACAGAATTTAGGCATTAGAAAAGGCTTCAGCGATTCAAGTATCCAACTCCTATTTACAATCTCTTGAAATATTATATTGCTCATTAATTATACTATGAGAGATATTTGCTCAAACTGCGAAGGTTTAAAGTTTTGGAGAGCAATTTCTAAATACTCAACAAATAAAAATTATATGAGTTACTATTATCGATCTAAACGAGTTGAGCTGTATGAGCTTTACAGAAAAACTACTCGCCAACTCGTATCACAAAAAATTGTATTCATGCAGTGAATTAGGAATGACAGCTCAAACGAAATTTAATGAATTTTGACCCTCTTGAAAATCATCCGATTGATAAATTTACGATATGAAATTAATGTAAAGCATCTTAATGATGATAATGATGAATAATAACCCCAGGGTGACAACACTAATCATATCAAGCGATAGGAAACATAACTGTCTGATTATAAACGTAAACGTTTCAGGACGTCGCCCATCATCAGCACATCTGAAAAAATGTCACACATGCATAAGTTGACTGAAGCTTTTCAAGTATTGATTATCAATTGCGACACAAAACTTTAAATATGTAACAAAAATTAGACAGTGGACAAAAAACACGAACGAATCAGTCGCCCGGCTTCAAACAGAGGAAGTGATTACAAATTAACCTTGTGCAATGGATGCACACATACTTGATGGTTTAACACAGGGCATAAGTTGGCGATATAAATGGATTCTTAAGTTTTAAGGTCTTGCTTATCACTCACAATATCTAAAATTTTAAACTTCTGAAGTGCCACGTACGGGAGCATTGCACTTCTTAGCTTGTGAGCGCTCCGAAGTTGATCTAGGATTGTTTAAAAAGTTCCCTGTGCAGCCACAATTCTCATGGCCTGCTCAGCAGCTCTGGTGCAAACCGATCTATCAGCTGAACCCATATTTGAACCCATATTTGAAAATGAAACATGAATTAAGGACTCTCTTACGTGTTTACTTGCGTGATTTTAAATTCAATATAATTATATCTATTGAATTCAAAAAGTTCTTTCTCCTATTTCAGAGATAGCCTTCCTGTTCGCACGCAATTTTCTATAGTACATGAGTATGGTTGGGCACATTGCGCATCGTCAAATATTTAAATTGTTTAAATATTTGACGATGCGCAATGTGCCCAACCATACTCATATATTATAGAAAATTGCGTGCGAAAAGGAAGGCTATCTCTGAAATGGAAGAAAAACTTTTTTGAATTCATTAAATATAATTATATTGAATTTAAAATCACGCAAGTAATCACGTAAGAGAGTCCTTAATTCATGTTTCATTTTTCACGACTGAGGACCGATAATAGGAAAGGAGAAAAGAATTCACGGACTGTAGTTTTTGGGGACTGATCTACCTCATACTTTTTTCATAGAAAGTGAACAATGAAAGAGTAAAGAAAGTAAAACCGAAAAGATCGAAATTCATTTCTAGTCAGAAAATTCTTTAAAAATTCAAATTTTGATGAAACTTTACAAAGGCCAACCAAACTTTGCAAGCACGGTGAAGCAAAGTTTTACTGCCATTAATTTTGAAAAATTGAGGAGTAAAATTAAGAGAATTAGTTCCTAAATCTGTGAATACTCTTTTTCAATAGACGGGGGTTTCAAAATCATTTCCTTGTTTTCAAACGTTGGCATTTAAGTAAAGAAATTTTGAATTATTTATCGCAGGCATTAATTATATTTTTATGTTTTTAATTAAAACGGCGACTAAAGCTGGCCCTTATAGCTCAACATTTCGGGGGAGGGGGGGCATTAGGGTGTCCCAAGCGTATAGAGGGAGAAATTCAAAGTAATGATATCAAATCCAGCACATGCTGCTCTGGTTCCTCGTCAAATGAAAATGATTTCACTAAATTTTCATGAACATTAGGCAATATTTAATGGTCGCGCAAAACGAACGTTTTTTTCTAGCTCCTGCGAGATTCGACCTGAAATTCCATCAAATAATAAAATTCTGGCTTTTTCTTCTATTGCAAATAGACCGACAACTAATGGCTGTAAAAATTTGATAGTTATTGAAAGTATTATAAAATACCATTGAAAGGAAATAACTATAATCATCAAATTTCCCTTTTCAATACATTGATAATATAATCATCATAAGGCAAGATATTTTACCTTATCAACAATTACGTCTCAGGACAACTAAATTTTATCAGTAATGTAACTGATGCATCGTCTTCTGATTTCCTGCACAAAACAAAGTGTATTTGCTGTAGTATTTGCTGTAGAGGGGTTAGAGGTATTTGAGGTGAGTGGTGCCTCGCTGTAGAGGGGTGAGTGGTGCCTCACTGTAGAGGGGTGAGTGGTGCCTCGCTGTAGAGAGTGAGTGGAGCCTCGCTGTAGGGGGGTGAGTGGTGCCTTGCTGTTGAGGGTGAGTGGTGCCTTGCTGTTGAGGGTGAGTGGTGCCTTACTGTAGAGGGGTGAGTGGTGCCTTGCTGCAGAGGGGTGATTGGTGCCTCGCTGTAGAGAGTGAGTGGTGCCTCGCTGTAGGGGGGTGAGTGGTGCCTTGCTGTAGAGGGGTGAGTGGTGCCTTGCTGCAGAGGGGTGAGTGGTGCCTCACTGTAGAGGGGTGATTGGTGCCTCACTGTAGAGGGGTGAGTGGTGCCTCGCTGTAGAGAGTGAGTGGTGCCTTGCGGTAGAGGGTTGTGTGGCACCATAAGGCACCACTCACACCTCTACTCACCCCATAAGGCACCATAAGATGAGTGAAAGCGAAATTTCCGCAATAAGTCCGGTGAAAAAGCAAAGAGCAAACAAGCTAACGAAAATTTGAAAATTGTGACAGAAGTCTGATTCGCAAGTATCTACGATACGCGAGCTCAGTTTATCCTATAGAAGCATTGTTATTATAATTATTATTATTTTAGAAAGTTTTAACCTCCCTTTACCACGACAAAGATGTTCAAAAAGAGGAAGGATGAAGGCATCATTTAGTATGGAGTTGAGGGAGCGCGGAATCTATACACATTGCACAAGGTGCATAGAAACAGTAAGCTAAGAAATAAGTTCAAGAAACAAGAAAAATATTTGTTATTGTAAAATAGAGCTCACCTAATGCCTTTACAACATTGACCGCTGCACGCCATGCCAGTGACCGCTGCACAACCTGACGCCCAGCAGGAAACTGAATGAAATGCGCGACCAGTACAAGACGAGATAGGAAGCTGAAAATTTTCCTGGTTGAATTTCTCACGACAGGAAACAAGGGCAACAAGTGCTGGAGTGTGTCCGATTCACTTCGATTTCTTGGCACACCCTAGGGGGCATGGCCCCCGTGACCCTCTCCCCTTGGCTGCGCTACTGACGTAACCTTTAATTACTTGGAAAATTCGTAGAAGCGCGCTGAGGTATGAACTAATACCGTACGGGAGAATGTACGAGGATGGCAACAAGCAGGGGATTAATATTTCGAATTAGAAATTGACTAACTTTAACTTTGATATTTTTACGAATAAGTTGTAAAAACTGCGTTAGTCAAAACAGAGCTTTATATATGATGGAAATTGCTTCAAAATTGCAAAAGTACCTTAAATTGGTTTCCATTTCAAGCAAATGAAGTAGGTTTAAGCTTCATCCAAGTCGTTTTTTTGTACATCATCTATAAGTAAGATGGTCATGAACGGAACCTTTTTATCTCGCGTTATCACTCACTTGAAAATAGCCTTGTGCAAAGGCGCCGCTCTCGCATTAACGTGCGTTTACTTTTCGAAGATTAATTGAAGTGGAAAACTGGATCTCTAAAGGAAACCAATGAGAGTTTTTACACAAGTAGAAGGATTGCTGGTCTTATTTCGAGGAGGAAGGACCACAGTGTTTTTGAACTATTATGTTATAATACTTCTATATTTTGATTTGTATTCTAAAAGTTCTTTGTATGCGCGTGTGCATCACAGAAATTGTATTCAACTTTTCTGTCCAAATATTGAAGCCTAATAATTTTTGTGGTACCGACTCTATATACAGACACGTCTACAAAGTCCGTCCATCGTTTTCTTTCGGGTATCAAAGTATCATACCAATCACCTAAAACCCGGTTAAGTTAGATAACAATAATGCACATTATGGTAATATTGAAAAATAACATCGTGACTCGCGACATAAAAATGAAATACAAGGGTTACAAAAATTCAGACTTGAATAATACAATTTATTAACAAATTTTCTTTAGTTGTAAATATTTTTTCAAAATTCTATAAGTAGGAGTTGATTACCCGGCGTGGTATGCGTCAGTTTTCTTTTTTCTAAAATCACCAAACATGCATGGATATAAATATGCAGAGCTTCTCCTTCCCAGCTTAAGTCAAACTCTAACATAGTAAAGAAAAATTTGATCGAGTTTCTGACGAAGGTGTTCTAATTTCAGATTAACTTCCCTATCAAACATCAACTAATCAAAATGGTGGTCACATCGAGGATGCTTGCTGCCCACACCTACGGCTACCCCTTGGACGTGAAGGCCAGGTTCTGGAGCAACTATTACAGATCTCTGAAAGGTCAGTCGAGGAGAGTTGGTGTGAAGTGAGGCTATAGGTCCGCTAGTAGTGGCCATCACATTCCTGCTTGGGCTCTTCCACACCTGAGGAGGCTGGTGGAGTAGAGGCGGGAGATAAGGCAATGAAAATAGAGCTGCAAAAAAAGTATTTTTGAGAGAGTCGAAATTTTGATGATGTTTTTTAATCGAAGAACGAAATAATTTTCAGCATCGTGTGTATGGTAAAATTAAGAAAACACAACTAATGTCCCTAAAATTGTGGATAGTCTTGGTATGAACTATGCACAAACCTCTCAGATACTGAGAGGTTCAAAGGTCATCATGATAGTCTAGCTTTTTTTCAGAATCATAGCATTGATTAGGTCAGTTTTTTCGCTTTCATTTGAGTATTATAAATTTCTTGCTATAGAGCCCACAACCTAAAGGTGCACATGCAACGCCCTGTAACGATCCACAATTTGAAAACCTCAGTTTAATTTTGGAACTCATTTTAAATCTGAAGTTAGATTCCCCTGTTTTACGAATTCACGCAACTGTTGCGCAACCCTCTTACCTGTTTGTTCCTGAACTGATTATAGTTCAGAAATTATAGTTTCTCGAAAAGGAATGCATCTCCTTTAGGCTCCACAGCTGCCATCGATCTTCATAAGCGTTGTGTAAGCGTCCAACCTGTCTTTTCGTGGACTGGTTTTGGTTGACTGTGCAGGTCTGTCGCCACTCGAATCTTACTCGGACGGTAGATGTTCGTACCGACGAATACCATCCCCGCGCATCAGAGACGTATCCCATCCGTGGTGGTATGACATCCCATCCCTCCGGCCTGGGGAGCTACCCAAGGACTTCCTACCCGCTCAATGCAAGTACGACGTCGCCCTACGGCCTTCCTTCCTATCCCCTGTAAAGAAGAGCTACGTCTGGTACGGACATCCCAAAAGACCGCGATGTGAGTAACGTCTTTTGACTTTTTGAACTTTATTCTCAGTGCATTCTACTGAAACTGTGTTTCGCTACTCAATTTGTGATACCTTACTCAATTTGCATGAGGAAACTAAGTTAAAATCTAAAAAAAATATTTTCAGTATTTTTATTTCTCTATTTAAAAAAATGTGAATACATGGGAATAAGAAGAAAAATCAGTTGTCTGGTTTTTTATTTTGCATTGTTTTTATTCGCAGACACGAAAAAAATCAGGAATTTGCTGAATTCTTCGTATAGTAGTAAATTGTTGCTCACGACTTCATCTTGAGTTTCGCATGTTGCATCACATTATTATTACCATTTTTATTATTATTACCGTTAATTTTTTTATGGTTTTACCACCGAAAACGTGAATTTGGCGTTTCACCGATTTCTTTCGAATTAGTAGATTAGCCTTATTTGCACATTTCAGTGCACCACAAGGGTACAACACTTTACTGATAACATATATGTGGGTAGTTCTCTACGAGTGCGCCAGTGTTATGCTTTGATCAAACTAAGTAATTAGCTACGAAAATAAAGTACCTCTCGATTAAATTAACTCTTTGTAAACTCTCGTATTTTTCAATTTGATATCGATTTCGTGCAACATTTTATGAAACATTAGATGAGTAAATGCAACACGCAAAATTTTTCACCCTGCTAATCTAATTTTGAATGGCATTAAAGGCGACAACTACAGAGCTCAAAATAATTATTTGGGTGCGACTAACTCATACGGTGTTTCAATGAAATGATTTAAATTTAAAACAACTCTTATTTATCCATGGAATAACATTGCAGGAAAAGAGTTTCACTTGCTGTTCAGTTCACATTCTGCGCATTTTTCTGTCCGAAGGTCTCAAGTAACGAAGTCTTCGAACGACGCCAGGATGTTGCGGACTGGAGTTCAACATGGATGGATAGCTTCCGCGTAAGATCAGCAAAATATCAGTACGATGGAGCAATTACTGAATTACTTCAAAGAATTTGTACGTGAAATTTTCATTCATTTTGCCCAGCTACCATTATAAGAGTCAAGAGAGAGAGAGAGGAAGATCGCGTAACTTTTTAAATTTGTCATTCTAGCTACCAACTTCATGAATGCGCAAGATCTACTTGAATAGATGAGAATATTTTAAAGAAGCCAACAAATAATTCAGTTTGTAGCTTCATCTCTCTCTTAAAATTATATCTCTGAATAGTCGCCTTGACTTTAGATTTATTTCGTCATTAAGTTCATTTAAGCAAATGATCAAATTTCTTGTCACTAGGATTTTAAAAGAAGGGGACGAAAATAACAGTTGATTAGTTTTCTTTTCAAAAGCTTTGAGAATATCTATTAAAATCGTTTGCTTCATGTGTTTAATGATCACAGTAGCTAAGATTTATGTGATTATTTCGTGGTTTCAAGTATCATGACTACATATAGTTCACCTCGTTCACAACTTGAACTTATTATAAATCATATTCTTTAGTTCATGCAAAAACTATTTCACATTCATCAGGCGAACTTTTTTACGGTTTCACGGAATTTTTAAACCGTTCATGTTTTTTTTCTCATTCGCAATACTATTACGGACGCTTTAAGGAATAAATTTTGATCTATTTTTTTTTGTTCTTTATATCCTTCGCTTGAACGTTTGAGCAATTCCTTGATATCTTCAATGAGTTTGAATTTTATGAGGTTACAAATCCTTCAGTTCTGAAAAGTCACAAGATGAGAAAGAAGTGTTGGAAGCGCGGCTGCGATGAAACTTCTTCCCTCCTCTCTAAACTTTTCTATCCGATGCCACTGCCAACTCTCACTTTTCATCGAATGTACCGGGTGGCCCAACGAAGTGTGGACAAATAAAAGTTTTTTCAGTTATATGAAGGCCAATCAAAACAACTCATGTATCAAATAAAAGAGTTGTGTATTGTCTTTAATAACATCCAAGAATTATTCAAAATCTCCTCCTTTCTCTTTGATAACCTGGCAGAGACGAGGAATAACCTAATCACAAGTGGCACGCACAGTTTTGGCGGCAATTTCTGCCCAAGATTTGGTCAGTTTTTGCTTCAGAACCTCGACACTTGAGTGGGATACAGCTTCTGCTCCAATATTCAGTGCCTGTTGAACCTCGAACTTCATTCAGGAGACAAAAACAGCTGCAGTATAGTGGAGTGGGCAGGGGTTACGTCCACAGGTCTCAAACTCCGTTTGATGTTCATCGAGGCTGGTGTCAAAATCAACCAACATGTTTATGTGAAGAGGTTAAAGGATTAACTTGTTCCTTAGGTGAGAAAAGTCACTGAAAATGAAGGAATTACACTTCAGCAGGACGGACCAGCCTCTCACGCTCGCGATAGCCATGTGCTAGAGGTTCTGCCGCCGTGCGGCTGAGACCCGGGTTCGAAACTCGGCGCTGGCGGTGGCGATTTTCTCTGTTGGGTATAGGAGAAAAATTCCAAGCACAATACCCCACTATACCCAGGTGTCTGAAATGGGTACCTGTCTTGACCGGGGGAAAGCGTCATGGCGTCCTGGCGTTAGTTATAAGGCATTTGAAAATCCAAGGTACAAGGTGATATGTATCAGACTCGATTGGAAATAAAGCATCCGTAGATGCCTTCATTATTATAATATTATTATTATTATCACGCAACCAGTTTGGTCCAGGACAGGTGCAAAGACAATTTAAAGTCGTTTTGGCCCAAGGAACTATGGCCTCCATCTTCTCTTGATTTAAATCTAACAGACTTTGGGATATGGTCTATCTTGGGGCAAAAGTTCTGCGCTGTACCCCACTCAAGTGTGGAGGTTCTGAAGTAAAAAATGACAGAATCTTGAGCAGAAATTGACGTCGAAACTGTGCGTACCTCGTGTGAGCAGGTTATTCCTCGTCTCTGCCAGGTTATCAAGGAGAAAGGAGGATATGTTGAATGATTCTTAGGTGCTGTCAAAGACAATACATTTTTCTTTTATTTGATACATAAGCTGTTTTGATTGGCTTTCATATAACTGAAAAAATATAACTTTTATTTGTCTACACTTCACTGGACTACCCGGTAATTACAATAACGTACCCTGGCGTTTTCATGAACTTTATAAAACATATCATAAGCTTAACAAAACAATTTACGTCACTCTGATACGTTGTGTGACTACGTCATGAGAATATTAAATAAATTTTCGAATACTAAAGATTTGCGACACGAAATGAAAATTAAGAAACATGTTACAAAAAATAATTTAGGAGAAAGTTTCCTATCTAACTGTCAACTCTTATACAGTGTCAACTTACTCTGTCAATGATCTGATTCCGTTAGAAGGTGTTGACATTACGAGAGGCACTGAAACATTATTTATCTCTAGGATGTATACTTTGCGGTGGCAACCGACAGTGTGTTTAGGCGATGTAAGGTTTATTGGGTTTTCCGGGGGATGAAAGGGGTACACTTACGCCAGTTTACGAGACCTCGTCCGTAGGCCGTACTTTCAAAGTAGGCGGTTCGATTCGAATGATTTATAATATTCCCAGACCTTAAAATTGGGTAATCAGTGCAGGAGCACAAAAACCACTAGTGTTTGTGAAAATTCAGATCTTGTGATCAGCACTAAAGGTTATATGAAACAGTGGCACACCGAGTAGAGGGTGGTTCTTCTTAGGGCAGAATCAGAGCTGAAATAAAGTATAAGCTGTTGCTACAGAAAAACAGCCCGGGCAAGATATACGAAAATAACTCTTACCGTCGCAAATTACTGTACATGGCGTAGTGACAGGACGCCGCATGGCGCACTTATAATGCGAAAAGTGAAATTCGATTAAATATCGTAAGACTGTAAACAGTGCTTAGATCACTACAAAGGAGTTGGAAGAACAAGCTTAGAAATTTTTTTTTAAACAAATAATTAACTTGTGATATGTTGAATAGCAGTTTAACATATTTGGACAATTTAAAGTTATTCGAGAAATGTATCCAAGTATAGGGAACTAATTTGGTGTGAAACATGTTTGTAAATATCAGAAAAACGTGCTCCGAAAATCCCGTGACAGCGTCACCTCCACCCTCTCACAGTGAATGATATGAAATCATTATATGAGGCTAGTGTTGATTTATTGCTCACTGAAAAAGATGTTTCATTCCAAATTAGTTGACCTATGTACTCGTATAACAGAAGGTACATCGTGATGAAGCTGTTACGCGTTGGTCTCTTCTGATCTTCGTATTAAATATACATGATTCTCTAATGTACTCGCATTTACTTTATCTTTAATTGCTTACCGGCACCAGAAAGAGTATTAGTCATGTTGATGAACGCTCCTCTTCTGTACTGAGCTTTCAGATGTGCTATTAAGGTCAGTTGTGAATTATGGATGGATCAATCTACTCGTACTACACACAAGCACACAACATACGACGGAAAAAACGGTTACTTCAGTTGACAACGCCCAAAAGAGACCGAAAAACAATCTCAAATTTATTCCGAAATATTTGGCTCATATTCCACGATTAAGTTCAAACAAAATTTCTCTAGGGTAAATTAGAACATGAAACATACACCGCCTCTTAAGAAAACATTAACAGCTATCACGTTTTGTTTTGACCTTTGTTAACACTTGTAGGTAGTTGTGGACCTATTTTCTCAAATTTTCCTCAAAGAAGTATTCTTCTGTGCTAATTTTCTATATGATGTTGTGGCGATATCAGGAAATTCACACTAAGAGGAACATTATAGATACAGTACTAGGAGTGCAAGGTTAGTGGGTACAAAGAAAGTGTTGTACAAAAAGGCTGTGACTCGCACCAAGCGAGCTCCCATCTAACAGTGCGCCCGTTGCATGACAAGAGCTCGTCGATATAGAAGGAAGTTCCGAGCCTCGCTTTACGAGAAAAGTCCGACAAATAAGAGAGGTTTTGAGGACAGAAAGCATGATTTAGGAACCGCGTAAGGATTTGGCGATGAAAAAAGAGAGTTCCTGACAGCATGATTACACTGTCAAAACATGGCCATGTGTCTCCAAAATGACAAACTAGCTGCAGCATATAGCGTAAAGATGCAAATTTTCACTGCGGTGGATCAACAGGGCCCTTCAGTGACAGCCTTCAGTTGTTTTACAGAACTGAAATGTGGACAGTTCCTATCATCGATAAAAAAAATGCATCTTCGAACATAGATGTGATTCGGGGACACTTTGCGTGAGCTAGTTAATGATAGCGATAATGAAAATGCAACGCACCAGAACAGGAAACTGGACACTGACGGTAAACAGGTTGAATATATAGCTTTTCGAAGCCAGTCATACAGTGTAACAATTAACTGCAGTTCAATATACGGGAATGAGTTGTAGGAGAGATAGAAGAATTACCTAAGCGGGGGTTGAGGTGGGGAAGAAGAAGCTGCAGGTGTCACGGCTAGAGGCACGTATATTTATAAGCCTTATATCATATTCTTCACTACTAAACTAGAACAATAGGAACAAAATTGACTTCGCAATTACGAATTCCATTAAAGACTCTCTGGTGTGTTTCTTGCGACAAATGAAGTGTTGTAACTCAAATTAATGCAAGCAGTCAATATAGCCAATTCTCATGAATTTAAGAAGAGCATTGAAGCGTGTTTATGTGGATTTCATTTTATTAATTACTAGTCCACCCCCCTTTATTTGAAATAAAAAAGAGGGTGAAATGAGAGAAAGGCCGTAAGAAATGAAAAATACAATCTCTCGAGAGTTGATAAGGCCGCGTGAACACGGCCTGTCAAAGTACATAAGGCTGGAGCTTGTATCACAGATACGCTCATCACGCACTTTCGGCTGGCTACGGACAGACCGACCGACCGACGGACGGACGCGGCTCTTATTATAGTATAAACTAGTGCACACGTGCTGGTCGGTATTAATCTGAAGAATTTCATCCTTTCTTTCTTGAGTTAAATTTGCTTGTGCGAGTCGGTGCTGTTCGGCATTAGTCTGAAGAATTTCATCCCTTCTTTCTTGAGTTAAATTCTCTCGTGCCACTCGATGTTGTCCAGCGTTATGCCGAAGAATTTCCCGGCTTCTTTCATTTGTTAAGCTCTCTCTAGCTACTCGGTGTTGCTCTGCATTATTCCGTCTAATTTCCAAACGCCGTTCAATGGTCAATTTAGCTCTAGCTTCTCTTTTAGCTCTAGCTTCTCGTCTGCTCGCGGTGGCACAGCGGTTAAGGGATCGGCCTTGTATGTTGGAGTCGCGGGTTCGTATCCCGGCGCTGGCGCTGCGATTTTCCCCGTTGGGTATAAGGGAAAGCTCAAGCACAATACCCCACTCGACTCAGGTGTCGGAAATGGGTACCGGCTTTACGGGAGAACCGTCATTGTGTCCTATATAGATATAGTGTTAGTTATAAGACATTTGAAAAACCAATGCTTAAGATCATTTGCATCAGGCTTGATTGGAAATAAAGCATCCCAAAGATGCCAATGTTTGTTTGTTTTGTTTTGGCGAACAGCATTGCTTCGTCTTGCCATTTCGCGTTGTTCATCCGATCGTCTCCGGCGTCTTGCTGTCGAAGTCTTGCTACTTCTCTCTTGCGGTTGGACACATTTATATCCATGGTGGCCTCTTTTGCCAGAATTTTATTCTGAAATGCCGTCTATTATCTCTTCGATGCTTTTTAAGGAAATCACAATTTCGATAACTCAAGTTCCAAAATCTTGGGCTTTATACTAAATGGTAGCCAGGTTACTGGTCAAACGAATTTAAAACATTTCTTTTCGCATTATCAATTAAAAATATCAAAGCAACATGATGAATTTCAACAGAGAAAGGTCATAAGAAAATTTTTATTTGCAAAAATTAGCCGATTGCGTATTCTGGATACCATAATAATCCAAGTGAAAGGGAATTGAATCGCCACAGAAATTAATGCAACAGAAGGATTTCTTTTGCAGTTAGGTTTTTAAATAACTCTTCCAGGTTAAAATATATATTAGGCCAAGCTTTCGAACTCACAAGTGGAGTTCGTCATCAGGGCTGAAACATTCACAAGAGCTGGACGCATATGGCTACACACGTACGTATCTATGATACGTACGATACTTAAGAAGGATTTCTTGTATTTCTTAAGCTTTATCCTGGTTGCTATCAAAGCTATCGATTAGAAGAGGGGGTCACACGGACGGACGAACGGATGGACGCGGCTACTTTTATAATAGTGAATAGTGATTAAATAAGTGCTCAACTTTTCATCGTTTTAATGCTCTACGTATAGATACGTACATGCCTGAAATTCTAAATTAGAGGAGAGTTCTAACATGTGTTTCCAGTAGCGATTTGTTCTATGTAGTCGAATTTCCGTTGTCGGAAACTTTACTTAAGAAGCGCGGGACCTAGGGGATGATAGCAATAGCTTCTACATCTCCAGGCCTGCTCATACGAACCATGGCGTTTATGATTAATAGATGGGCTAAAATTAAGTTAGTTCCAATTTATCGTTGACTTTCTATAGAATGAAAATGATCATGCTGGAAAAATTGTAAGGGAAATGAAGTGATACTTCTTGGTCCTTTTTAGAGCATTTAGTTTTCCCCGACCTTGATTTGCTTCTGGGTGAGCAGCCTGATGTTAATTTTTGGCTAATTTAAGGGAGAAGTTAGTGATATTTTCACTGTGTTGTGACAGCCCACGGTTGCGAGGTACCTACTGCGTTCAGCATCTTCTTTTGACCAATAAATAGCGCAAAATCCTGGTATCAGGATCTCGCAGGCAGTTTCTATCTACAGAGTTAACGGAAATTTACTTCCCTCTGCTCTACACGAAAATTTTAACTCACTCAATTCCGTCATCTGCTCTCACTCACAATCAGCATTGATGTGTTTAAAATCGAAAATACTCAAGATTTTGGCAATAGCTAATGAGATGCAACGACCACTGCACAACATCGTCAATGAGTGAAAGCTCATGCTGGTGTCTTCGGCAATGAGGTGGCTGACTTGGTGACGGCCATGAGCTTGGTAACACAATAGATCGAACCATTCTGAAACTGAGAAGGGACAACATTTGAGTCAAAAATTTTTGCGGTATCTCTCATCCTAGGATTGGTGCAAGACTGCAAGCACTCAAACTACTGGTGTAGTAGTGGCTCGTCTTCCAATGGGTTATGCTGGTGTGGGTGTCTCTAGATCGCTTAATACTCTCCCCTTTTCAGTTGAGCAGTACACTGACAGCGATGTGAACGCAGGTCATTTCTTGTTTGGGTGAAGCTGATATCACTGAGACACCGCAATGAATGGTACAAACATTGTGTGCTTGGAATATTCAAGCAGTCGCGATGCAAAGCTTGCAAACGTTGATGGGGAGATGTAATCGCCAAGACGTGATCAGTTTGTCAACCACGCATTAGTGGCTTTTTAGGTAAACCTAAAACCACTTCATGGCATGAAACTCTGTAATAATGAATAAATTAAAAAGATAGAGTTTGATGATGAAAACTATGTGTGACAGTTAAAACTTCATATACAGGTGTGCCTAGAAATCTATGTACATTTTCCTACCACGACTTCGATACGATGCCATCCAACATTGCGGAACAGATATTACCCTTGACCGTCGCAGTTTACATTTGAGTGTGTTGGGGAACTTGGGGGCATGCAAGGACTGTAGTAGTTTTGGAGAACGTTGACTGGCAGCTCTGCTCCGTGCTTTAGGTCTAGGATCTAAGGATTATAATCTAAGGAATATTGTGGTGAATTAAAGTGAAGTTGCTAAAAAATGGTATAGTTTGTATATTCACGTGAGTACAGTGTGTGACTTTGTATGGAGTGCTCGTGAGTAGTTTTTTTGTTGCGTGAGAGTTGAGACTGAGCATTGGACTTTGGTGTGGTGACTTGCAATTTTTGACCGAGGTGTTTTGACTGGTAGTTAAGCTTTCTTTGCATATAAAGAGTATAGTGTGTGACATTGTAGAGAGTGACTGTGAGTAGTAGGAAACGTTTTTGTTTCTTTTTTTTTTGATAACTTGATTTTCAGTAGATTTGGTGAGTGAAGACTTCTTCTGCCTGTGAAATTTGTACTGAGATAGAAGTCTGTGTTTGAGGATGGCAAGAAATAGGACTGGTCGTAGGAAGGGAGGTGCAAGTGGAATGGATGAGGAGATTGAGTGCATGACTTGTAAAGAGTGGGTAGATATAGATGCATGCAAAGGTTTGAGAGAGATGAGTCGGAGGAAGTTGAATGATCTTGTGTTTACGTGCTGGAAATGTTTGAATGACGAGAGAAAGAAGTTGGAAGAGGAGGTTGAGAGATTGACAATTCTGATGGTTGCTTTAGAGGCTGATTTGAAGGATGAAAGGAAGTTGAATGAAGGAAAGAATGACTCTGAATGAGAATGGTGCAAATGCAGTGAATGAAGAGGTAAATGGTGGTGGTGAAAGGAGTGCAAATGAAGTGGATGATGGTGCAAGGAGTGCAAATGAAGTGTATGATGGTGCAAGGAGTGTGAATGCAATAAATGAAGTGAATGGTGGTGCAAATGTGCCAGCTGAGAGTAGAAGGATGAATGAGCATGATGAAAGAAGTACGAATGGGAAGAGAGTGAAGGAGCAACCTGTTGATATGCCACATGAGGTGCAGGCGCCTGTAGTGGAAGTGAATGAAAGGAAGATGGATGGAAAGAGTGATGTGAGTGGAAGAGTTGAACGAAAGAGTAGTATGAAAGGGAGAGTGAGACCTACGATTAGAATATGTGGTGACAGCATGGTGAAGAATGTGGATAGGTTTGTGAGTATGACTGACCGTAGTGGATGTACGAGCATGAGAGGAAAGGGAGTGAATGAGATTTGTAGGCATGCTGAGGAAGTGATTGATGGAATGGATGAAGGGATGGTTGTACTCCAAGGAGGTGGCAATGGATTGCTTGAATGTGGGAGAGAGCGTACGGTGAATGCAATTATGAATGTTGTTGAAAGGGCGCGAAAGAAGAATGTAAGAGTGGCTGTGACCAGTCTGCTGAGAAGGCCTGCATGGTGAGGAGTATGAAAGGGTGCGAAAGGAGGTGAATAGGGAAGTGCATAAAAGGATTATGAGTATGAAAGCTGAGAGTATGAGAAAGCGTGAAATGGGTTCCAGCTTCCTTGATATGGATAACCTGATCCAGAGTGGGTGTTTTCGTGGAGATGGAGTCCACCTTACTCAAGAAGGTGAGATGAAACTCTCCAGGAGATATATCCAGTGGATTGGGTGTACTCATATTGTAATGGAAGGTGGAACTGGATGAATGGAAAGCTGTCAGAGCAAAAATGAAAAATGTTGTGAATTGTCCAATAGTGTTGTAAGGTTTGGATGTATAAATGTGCGTGGATGGAATGCAGGAAAGTTAAATGACCTTGTAGCAGAATTTGAGAATGGAGATTTGGATTGTGTTGGTGTAGTAGAGACCCAAATGCGTGATAGAGTCAGTTTAAAATGTAAGGAGAGTAAGTACTACATGATTGGAAAAGGCCGTGTAAGTTGGCAAAAAAGAGGTGGTGGAGTTGGTCTCATTGTAAAAAATGCTCTAAATTGGAAATTAGAAGAAATTCCTGTTGGAAATGAACCTGAGAGTGAAGATCTGTTAGTAATAAAGTGTGAAAGAATGCATGCCAGAGAATGTGTTATTGTGGTTGTATGCTATATGACAACTGATGGTATTTTAGCTCATCAAGAGAATGTAAAAAAGTATGAAATATTAACAAGAATTGTGCAAGAGCATTGCAGATGCCCTCTGATTTTGATGGGTGATATGAATGGCCATGTTGGTATACTTGGTTAGCCTGTGAATGCAAATGGACAAAAATTGATTGATTTCTGTGATGAGAATGAACTTGAGAACCTAAATGTAACAATAGGAAATGGCTTGCATACATGGCAAAGCAGGGAATGTAAAACTGCAATTGACTATATGATAGTGAATAGTAGAGCAAGAGAGTGTGTCAAAGAAATGTTTGTAGATGAAGATGATTTTGATATTGATAGTGACCATAAAATGCTTGTACTAGAATGTAATTGGGGTGGAAAGGAGCCGATGCAGAAGGCCAGCAGAGTAAGAGAAAATTGGCGTATTAAAATGGCAAACTGGGAAGAATTTAGAAATGAATTGAGTAGATGTAACTGGAACAGGTGTGGAAATGTAAATGACCTAAATAAGGAGATTGCAAGAACCTTGTATGATGTGGCAGAGCAAAAGATCGGTAGAATGAAATGCAGGAAAAGTACAGGGAATGCTAGGTGGTTTACGAGTGAGATAAAGGAAGAACGAACGAGAAGGAAGACTTTAAATAAAAAACAACGCAGTATGAGGAAAATGTATGAAAGACGCAGAATTACTGAGGATGAATGGCAGAGTGTATGGAATGAGTACAAGGACCAGCAGAAGAAAGTAAAGAGAATGATCAATGAGGCTAGGGTTAAAGAAGAGAGACACCAAGTTGAAAATCTAAGAAAGAAAGGTCCAGATGGAATAAAAGATTGGTATAGGTTTATACAAGGTAATGATAGAGGTAGTGAAGTTCAAGTTGATGAATTAGTAGTCAATGGTTGCAGTGTGCAAGATAGGATGCAAATGGTGAAAGCAGTTGAAGAATACTGGGAGGACATTGGTGGAATGAATGAGCAGGTTACAGATGATGAACCAATAAATTTTCTGATAGATGAACATGAACTGCAAATGGAAGACGAAATCACTTGTGAAGAGATTGTAAGTTTTTTGAAGAAAGTGAAAAATGGAAAGGCATGTGGCCCTGATAAGATACCATATGAGTTCTATAAATGTGGAGGAGAGAGTGTAGTCAGTATGTTGAAATGTTTATTTGATGAGATATGGAAGAGTGAAAGAGTACCGGATGACTGGAACAAGTGTAATGTAGTTCTGTTGCATAAGGGTGGACATAAGAGTATGAAAGAACTTAAAAATTACAGACCAATTGCACTGGGTGACACCGTATGTAAGATCTTTTGTGGTATTTTGAATGAGAGAATGAAAAATTTAGTTGAGGAATTAGGAGTCCTGGGAGAAGAACAGAATGGTTTTAGGCAAGATAGACGGGGGGAGGATAATCTGTTTGTAGTGAGTGAAATAATTGAGCGAATGAAGAAGGATAACAAGAAGGTATATTTAGCATTCCTGGATATTGAAAAGGCGTATGACAGAGTGGATCGGGTTAGGCTGTTTGAAATTTTGAGAAAAGTTGGTTTTAGCAGAAAAATAGTGAACATTGTACAGAGTCTGTATGAGAACACAAGTGCTATCTACAGGTTAGGAAATTTGGAAACAGGGCAAGTGAGGAGTGTTAGAGGAGTGAGACAGGGCTGTACTCTGTCCCCCCTGTTGTTTGGATTGTACACAGAAGAATTAGCAGTTCGACTGAGAGGGAGTGGTTTAGGACTGAAAGTTGGTAATGAGAGACTGAGCTGTTTGTTGTATGCTGATGATGTGGTTGTGGTTAGTGAATGTGGTCATGAACTACAAAGGATGCTTGACATTGTGAATGGATATAGTACAGATTTCAAGATGAACTTTGGTGCCGAAAAAAGTAAGGTCATGGTTATAAATAGTGATGAGACTGATAGAGACAGACTGTGGAATATTGGAGAAATCAGAATAGGTAGAACAAAAGAATACAAATATCTAGGTTGTATGATGAGTGAAGATGGATGTACTAGAACTAAAGGTGAGAAAGTGGCTAAAGCAATGCAGTGGAGTGGACGGTTAGGTAGTGTGGCCAGATACAGAGCAAACAAGTACGAATGTGTGAGAGGAATGTGGAAGTATGTTGCTGTACCTAGTGTCATGTATGGTATGAGTGCTCTTGCTTGGAATGGAAGTGATCTTGAAAGCTGGATGTGATACAAAATAAGGTAGGACGTGTAGCATTGGGTGCTCCGAAATGGACAGCTATAGAAGCCATTAGAGGTGACCTAGGGTGGAGCCTATTTTCAGAAAGAATGATGAAAGCTGTGCTGAATTATAAGGTGAGAATTGAAAGAATGCAGAATAGCAGGTGGGTAAGGCGAATCTTTGAATGGAATCTGAGTGTAAGCTATTGGGAGAAAGTATGTTGGGGTCATGCAAGGAAACTCAGTATGCAAAAGATTATTCATGTTAGAATTGGGAGACCTGTGGATGACTGGAGTTTAATAAATGTAGGAGGTGTAGGGCCTGAGTGGGACTGCAAGAGGTGGAAGAAAGAGATTGAGAGACAAACAAAAGAGTATGGATTGAATAAGTGGAAGCTTAGCATGATGCGGAAGCCTACACTTAACTGGTATATGAAAAAGAAAGCACCTAAGTTTGAGCTGTTCTATGATGGTAGTTTTGGAAGTCAACTCTTGTTTGCTGTGAGATGTAAGTCATTGAGTGTGAACAGACGTACATGGAGATGGAATGAGAATAATAACAGATTATGTCAGCAGTGTAATAGTGGAGTAGAGGAAACAATTGAGCATTTTGTGCTGGAATGTAGTAAGTATGAGCAAGAGAGAGAGAGTTTAATGAATGTGGTGTCTGAGCAGTATGGAGAGAATGAGTGGAATGCCAGATGTGCTGAAGATGATTGCGGTATGAGCTGTCTTGCTGGATTGGATCAGGAGTGTAATGCGAGTATCACTGAGGCTATGAAAGTGTTTCTTGTGCGTGCCTGGAGTAAGAGACAGTGACTGGAATGAGCCAGTCTGGTAGAATGGGCTGTAATGACCCAATGTGCCGGGGGATGGTGTTTTGACACACTGGCTGTCCCGGTGATGCCTTCCAATGGAGGCTTGTGACAAGGATCGTAGATCCTGAGTAGTTTAGTGGACAAGTCTGGTACCAGGCGCTGAACTCTTTGTGTGAAAATTGTGGAGGGAATTGTAGGCCGTTACAAAGGCCCCGACACTGTCGGCCCTCAAGTTCAAGTTCAAGTTCAAGTAATGTATTGCTGTGGCTCATGGGTGGACAGCCGGAACCATTGATAGGTGCACGTGCTTCAGATCCTCCGACGAAAATTGTGGTGAAATAAAGTGAAGTTGCTGAAAAACTGGTATAGTTTGTATATTCACGTGAGTACAGTGTGTGACTTTGTATGGAGTGCTCGTGAGAGTAGTTTTTTTGTTGCGTGAGAGTTGAGACCGAGCATTGGACTTTGGTGTGGTGACTTGCAATTTTTGACTGAGGTGTTTTGACTGGTATGCTTTCTTTGCATATAAAGAGTATAGTGTGTGACAGTGTAGAGAGTGACTGTGAGAGTAGTAGGAAACGGTTTTGTTTCTTTTGGTTTGATAACTTGATTTTCAGTAGATTTGGTGGTCAATATTGAATATAATGTTGTCAACGAATTTCATAATTTCGTAGGTATAGGTAGGTAATATAGTCGATTTTAAGACGTTTTACAGTAATGACAATGTGCCCGGAAATGCTTAGTTTAGGAGATATAGGATAAATAACGCCAGGTAAGAATAGCATTAACGGCAGTTTCGACATGGCTCTTCCGGCGTTTTGCGGACGCGGACCACGCCAAGTTTTTTGGCGGGAGTCATCAGCCGCGGTATGGTTGAGTTAAATTAAGATATTTTAGGCTTACTTAGGTTAGGATACTTAACTAAATTAACTTTACCAAACCTAACCTTACCTATCGTTACGTCAGAACCGGATTTCTGCTTATTTACCTCTCCGTTTGTTCAATTTTATAAACGACGTTCCTATAACTTCAAAGTTAAATATCTCCAAAAATAAGCATCTCCGGGCACATTGTCATTCTTGTAAAACGTCTTAAAATCGACTATATTATCCATCTGTACCTACGAAATTATGAAATTTGTTGACAACATTATATTCAATATTGACCGATTTGGTGAGTGAAGACTTCTTCTGCCTGTGAAATTTGTACTGAGAGAGAAGTCTGTGTTTGAGGATGGCAAGAAATAACACTGGTCGTAGGAAGGGAGGTGCAAGTGGAATGGATGAGGAGATTGAGTGCATGACTTGTAAAGAGTGGATAGATATAGATGCATGCAAAGGTTTGAGAGAAATGAGTCGGAGAAAGTTGAGTGATCTTGTGTGTACGTGCTGGAAATGTTTGAATGATGAGAGTAAGAAGTTGAAAGAGGAGGTTGAGAGATTGACTATTTTGATGGTTGCTTTAGAGGCTGACTTGAAGGATGAAAGGAAGCTGAACGAAGGAAAGAATGAGAATGGTGCAAATGCAGTGAATGAAGAGGTAAATGATGGTGCAAGGAGTGTGGATGAAGCAAATGATGGTGCAAATGTGACAGATGAGAGTAGAAGGATGAATGAGCATGATGAAAGAGGTACAAATGGAAAGAGAGTGAATGAGCCACCTGTTGAGGTGCCACATTAGGTGCAGGAGCCTGTAGTGGAAGCGAATGAAAGGAAGATGAATGGAAAGAATGATCTGAGTGAAAGAAGTAAGCGAAAGAGTAGCATGAAAGGGAGAGTAAGACCTATGATTAGAATATGTGGAGATAGCATGGTGAAGAATGTTGATAGGTTCGTAAGTATGAGTGACAGTAGCGGATGTACGAGCATGAGAGGGAAAGGAGTGGAGGAGATTTGTAGGCATGCTGAGAGAGTGATAGATGGAATGGATGAAGGAATGGTTGTACTGCAAGAAGGTGGCAATCGGTTGCTTGAATGTGGGAGAGAACGTACGGTGAATGCAATTATGAAAGTTGTTGAAAGGGCGCGGAAGAAGAATGTTAGAGTTGCGGTGACTAGCCTCCTAAGAAGGCCTGCGTGTGATGAGGAGTATGAAAGGGTGCGAAAGGAGGTGAATAGAGAGGTGCATGAAAGGATTATGAATATGAGAGCTGAGAGTGTGAGAAAGCGTGAGCTGGGTTCCAGCTTCCTTGACATGGATAGCGTGATCCACGATGGGTGTTTTCTTGGAGATGGAGTCCATCTTACAAAAGAAGGTGAGATGAAACTCTCCAAGAAATATATCCGGTGGATCAGGGCTACTCATGTCATAATGGAAGGTGGAACTGGATGAATGAAAATCCGTCAGAGCAAAAGTGAGGAATGTCTGGAATTTTCCAATTGTGTTGTAAGGTTTGGAAGTATAAATGTGCGTGGATGGAATGCAGGAAAGTTAGATGACCTCGTAGTAGAATTTGAGAATGGAAAATTGGATTGTGTTGGTGCAGTAGAGACCCAAATGCGTGATCGAGTCAGTTTAAAATGTAAGGAGAATAAGTATCATATGATAGGAAAAGGGCGTGTAAATTGGCAAAAAAGAGGTGGTGGAGTTGGTTTGATTGTAAAGAATGCTCTAAATTGGAAATTAGAGGAACTTCCTGTTGGAAATGAACCTGAAAGTGAAGATTTGTTAGCAATTAAGTGTGAAAGAATGCATGCCAGAGAATGTATTGTTGTGATTGTATGTTATATGACAACTGATGGGATTCTAGCTCATGAGGAGAATGTAAAAAAGTATGAAATATTAACAAGGATTGTACGAGAACACTGTAGGTGCCCTCTGATTGTGATGGGTGACATGAATGGCCATGTTGGCATTCTTGGTGAGCCGGTGAATGCAAATGGACAAAAATTGATAGATTTTTGTGATGAAAATGAACTTGAAAACCTGAATGTCACAATAGGAAATGGCTTGCATACATGGCAAAGCAGGGAATGGAAAACTGCAATTGACTATATGATTGAGAATAGTAGAGCAAGAGAGTGTGTCAATGAAATGTCTGTAGATGAAGATGATTTTGATATTGATAGTGACCATAAAATGCTTGTGCTTGAATATAACTGGGGTAGAAAGGAGTCAATGCAGAAGGTCAGTAGTGTGAAAGAAAGTTGGCAGATAAAAAAGGCAAACTGGGAAGAATTTAAGAATGAATTGAGTAGGTATAACTGGAACAGGTGTGGAAATGTAAATGACCTAAATGGTGAGATTGCAAGAACCTTATATGATGTGGCAGAGCAAAAGATTGGTAGAACAAAATGTAGGAAAGGGACAGGGAATGCCAGGTGGTTTACAAGTGAGATAAAGGAAGAACGAATGAGAAGAAAGACTTTAAATAAGAAACAACGCAGTATGAGGAAAATGTATGAAAAAAACAGAATTACTGAGGATGAATGGCAGAGTGCATGGAATGAGTACAAGGACCAGCAGAAGAAAGTAAGGAGAATGATTAATGAGGCTAGAGTTAAAGAGGAGAGACACCAAGTTGAAAATCTAAGAAAGAAAGGTCCGGATGGAATAAAAGATTGGTATAAGTTTATACAAGGTAATGATAGAAGTAGTGAAGTTCAAGTTGATGAATTAGTAGTTAATGGTTGCAGTGTGCAAGATAGGATGCAAATGGTGAAAGCAGTTGAAGAATACTGGGAGGACATTGGTGGAATGAATGAGCAGGTTACAGATGATGCACCCATAAATTTTCTGATTGATGAACGTGAACTGCAAATGGAAGACGAAATCACTTGTGAAGAGATTGTAAGTTTTTTGAAGAAAGTGAAAAATGGAAAGGCATGTGGCCCTGATAAGATCCCATATGAGTTCTATAAATGTGGAGGAGAGAGTGTAGTCAGTATGTTGAAATGTTTATTTGATGAGATATGGAAGAGTGAAAGAGTACCAGATGACTGGAACAAGCGTAATGTAGTTCTGTTGCATAAGGGTGGACATAAGAGTATGAAAGAACTTAAAAATTACAGACCAATTGCACTGGGTGACACTGTATGTAAGATATTTTGTGGTATTTTGAATGAGAGAATGAAAAATTTAGTTGAGGAATTAGGAGTCCTAGGTGAAGAACAGAATGGTTTTAGGCAAGATAGACATGGGGAAGATAATCTGTTTGTAGTGAGTGAAATAATTGAGCGAATGAGGAAGGATGATAAGAAGGTGTATTTAGCATTCCTGGATGTTGAAAATGCGTATGACAGAGTGGATCGGGTTAGGCTCTTCGAAGTTTTGAGAAAAGTTGGGTTTAGCAGAAAAATAGTAAAAATTGTACAAAGTCTGTATGAGAACACAAGCGCTATATACAGGTTAGGAAATTTGGAAACGGGGCAAGTGAGGAGTGTTAGAGGAGTGAGACAGGGCTGTACTCTGTCTCCCCTGTTGTTTGGATTGTACACAGAAGAATTAGCAGTTCGACTGAGAAGGAGTGGCTTAGGACTGAAAGTTGGTAATGAGAGACTGAGCTGTTTGTTGTATGCTGATGATGTGGTTGTGGTTAGTGAATGCGGACATGAACTGCAAAGGATGCTTGACATTGTGAACGGATATAGTACAGATTTCAAGATGAACTTCGGTGCCGACAAAAGCAAGGTTATGGTTATAAATAGTGATGAGACTGATAGAGACAGACTGTGGAATATTGGAGAAATCAGAATAGGTAGAACAAAAGAATACAAATATCTAGGTTGTATGATAAGTGAAGATGGATGCACTAGAACTAAGGGTGAGAAAGTGGCAAAAGCTATGCAGTGGAGTGGACGGTTAAGTAGTGTGGCCAGATACAGAACAAACAAGTATGAATGTGTGAGAGAAATGTGGAAGTATGTTGCTGTACCTAGTGTCATGTATGGTATGAGTGCTCTTGCCTGGAATGGAAGTGATCTTGAAAAGCTGGATGTAATACAAAATAAGGTAGGACAGTTAGCATTGGGTGCTCCGAAATGGACAGCTACAGAAGCCATTAGAGGTGACCTTGGGTGGAGCCTATTTTCAGAAAGAATGATGAAAGCGGTGCTGAATTATAAGGTGAGAATTGAAAGAATGCAGAATAGCAGATGGGTAAAGCGAATTTTTGAATGGAATCTGAGTGTAAGCTATTGGGAGAAAGTGTGTTGGGGGCATGCAAGGAAGCTTAGAATGCAAAAGATTATTCATGTTAGAATTGGGAGACCTGTGGATGACTGGAGTTTAATAAATCCTGGAGGTGTAGGGCCTGAGTGGGACTGCAAGAGGTGGAAGAAAGAGATTGAGAGGCAAACAAAAGAGTATGGATTGAATAAGTGGAGGCTTAGCATGATGCGGAAGCCTACACCTGACTGGTATATGAAAAAAGAAGCACCTAAGTTTGAGATGTTCTATGATGGTAGTTTTGGAAGTCAACTCTTGTTTGCTGTGAGATGTAAGTCATTGAGTGTAAACAGATGTACATGGAGGTGGAATGAGAATAATAACAGATTATGTCGGCAGTGTATTAGTGGAGTGGAGGAAACAATTGAGCATTTTGTGCTGGAATGTAGTAAGTATGAGCAAGAGAGAGAAAGTTTTATGAATGTGGTGCTTGAGCAGTATGGAGAGAATGAGTGGTATGCCAGATGTGCTGAAGATGATTGCGGTATGAGCTGTCTTGCTGGATTGGATCAGGAGTGTAATATGAGTATCATTGAAGCTATGAAAATGTTTCTTGTGCATGCCTGGAATAAGAGACAGTGACTGGAATGAGCCAGTCAGGTAAAATGGTCAGTAATGACCCAATATGCCTGGGGATGGTGTTTTGACGCACTGGCTATCCCAGTGATGCCATCCAATGGCAGCTTGTGACAAGGATTGGTAGATCCTGAGTAGTTTAGTGGACAAGTCTGGTACCAGGCGCTGAACTCTTTGTGTGAAAATTGTGGAAGGAATTGTAGGCCGTTACAAAGGCCCCGACGCTGTCGGCCCTCAATTTCAAGTTCAAGTTCATTTATTTACTTGGAGGCTGAACTGGAATTTTAACTGGAAGCATACGATTACTTGGCAGGTGTATCTTATTGAACCCTTTTTACGAATTAACTGAAAGTACGACTGAATTTACACGAAACGATACAAAGGCATTCAACCGCAAGTAATTCTGAGAAAAAACGGGCGAACTGTGCTCGTGTTTTATCTGAACAAAGTCGGTAGTCAGCAAGAGCGTGCTGGCAGAAACTGTAACAGTTTTGTGCATCGGTTACTCTAGAATAAGTATCAAATTAATACTATACTGCCACTAAAATCATAATGACCAATTTACATCAAACATGAAATCATTTCATGTATATGTTACATGAAATAAATAATTGGCTGTAAACAAAACATGTTAGTAAAAACATCTAATATGTAGAATGTTTTTTAGCATAATATAATACTCATCATTAAGTTATCAACTAACTTGGTGTTCAAGAATAGTATAATAAATAGCAATTTTCTTCTATAGAGCTCCAATTTCAATGTTTGTATAGGCTCCCAGGGGGACAATGTCAGGGCCCGAGCTGAGAGTTAGGTAGGCCTTCTTTTTTGTTGAAATAAAATGTTTTTGTTATGTTAAGGACCACCTTTTTTCGGTTCACTGCTGTCCTGTTCTTCAGCTCCTACTACTTTCTTCTTCAACTTTGATCTTGTTTCATAACCTTCTTTCACAACTTACTGTTTCTATGCCTTTCTGCATAGATTCTGCGTTTCCTTAACTCCATACTAAATGGTGCCTTCCTCCTTCCTCTCTTTGGATCGCATTTATTGCTGGGTAGGGAGGCTAAAACTAACGACTAATCTAACGACTAATGTTTGTATAGGCTACAAATAAATGTTACTATTTGATTACAAACTTACATTGAAGTGGTAGAAAATATTAGAACAAAATTTGGTAAATGTGGAGCGTTTGGTAAGAATCAACTTTTGAATTTTTGGTGCCAAAATATAGTTAATTAAATTGAAATAAACAAGTTTTCTTCTATGCACTTTCCGTTGCAAATGAGTATTTTACAAGTTATAGCGGTAAATTAGTTACGGCAACTCTAGTGTTTGAAGCGGCAAGTAATTCATTGCCCGCGTGTCTGGCAACACTTTCCTGGACGCTCTGATCCAACGCGCTTGAATGCTCGAGCGGTTCCCGCCATCGACGACGAAAGTTAACATACTGCTATAATTTGTTATTTTTGGGTGATAATTTGTATTGTGTTATTAAATAAAAGATCCTAGAAGTGTGTTCAGGCTCTGCAAGCTCTGCAAGGTGAGCTAATAACAAATTACAAAGTATTCAAATATACTCTAACAGCTCAATTGCGCAAAAAATAAAACCTACCGCTCTAAGTAAAAATACTTATTTGCCACAAAAAGTGTATAGAAGAAAAGTAGTTAATTTCGATGTAATTACCATGATTCAAGCAACAAAGATTCGTAAATCAATTAGTAGCTCTTTATTTGAGTGCATTTGTCATTAAAGACAAAACTAAGCCTACTGCTATAACTTATTAAATACTCATTTGTGATGAAAAGTGCATAGAAGAAAACTTGGGTTAATGTGAAGGAGATGCAACTAATCAAATTTCAGAATTTTTTTTGCCTGTATCATGGTAATTACACCGAAATAAACAACTTTTCATCTATGCACTTTTTGGGGCAAATGAGTATTTAACGAGCTATAGCGGTAAATTACTGACTGCAACTTCAGTGTTAGAAGCAGAAAGTAATTCAAGCAGCGCGTTGGACGGCATCACTGCAATGCCGTCTCGCGTCCAGCACGCTCGTCATCAAAGACAAAATCAAACCTACCGCAATACCTTGTTAAATACTCATTTGAGGAAAAAAGTGTAGAGTATTTATTTATTTTGATTTGAAAAAGTGTATTTATTTATTTCGATCTCATTACCATGATTCAAGAAACAAAAATTTGAAAATCGATGAGTAGCTGTTTATTCGAGCGCATTTGTCATCAAAGACAAAAATTAACATACCGCTATAACTCAGTAAATACTCATTTGCCCCAAAAAGTCCATGAAAGAAAAGTTGTTTATTTTAGTGTAATTACCATGATACAGGCAAGAAAATTCTGAAATTTGATTTGTTGCATTTCCTTCACATTAACCAAAACTTGTTTATTTTAACCTAATTACCTATGTTTAGGACCCAAAAGCTGGAAAATTGATTCTCACCCAATGCTACACATTTACCCAAAATTTTTTTGCTGTATTAGAAATAGTCTAATATTATATAAAAAGTATTTTGAGACTAGAATTTCTTATTTGAATGTATGACTTCAGTATTTTAGAATTGCTGGAGTCAGGAATGCTAATCACTGCAAGCTGCCTATATATTAGAGACTCGCAGGTTACTTATTTTACTCTAGTAAAATATAAGCATATTTAGATTATGGTATTGAGGGTTTCATAGAATATTAGTAAATGAGTGCTGCTTGTAGGTAATATCACTTGAGCATAAAATAGTGTGCTACCATTTAGAAGGCCTAGGACAGGCAATAGATTTAGAAAAGGTTTGCCTATCTGATGCTATAAAAATTTGCATCTCCTGGAAAATATTTGGTCAATATGCAGTTTAACCCGTTCACGGAAATTAAAAATTCTGTTCCAAAGAATCACTAAAGGAACACTTTTAAAAACGTTTTACATGAATGACATTCTGCTTACTGATGTGTTATTTCTTAGTTATTCAAATTTTTAATTTTTGTGTTCCATAGCATTTCCAGTCAGTTGCGCGCTTGAGCTGGAGCTGTTAGAGTATGTTTGAGTACTTTGTAATTTATTATTAGCTGACCCTGCAGAGCCTGAACACACTTTTAGAATCTTTTAGTTAATACAATAAAGGTTATCACCCAAAAATATTAGCAGGACTAAGGTAGTGAATACTGAAATCGATATGCAGTTGACATCCGTTTCAATATGGCAGCACCGTAGAACAGTAGCAAAATCGTAGGAGTGAATACCGTAGATTTAAGTATGCACTATCCCAGTCCCACTCATATTTTTGGGGGATAACCTTTATTGTGTTATTAACTAAAACATCCTAGAAGTAAGTTCAGGCTCTGCTGGCTCCACGGGGTTGGCTAATAATAAATTACTAAGTACCCAAGCGTACTCTAACGGATCGAGCGCGCAATGCAACTGCTATGGAAGACAAAAATTCAAAACTTGAATAACACATCAGCAGGCAGAATGTCATTCTTGTAAAACGTTTTTAAATGTATTCCTTTAGTGATTCTTTGGAATGGAATTTTTAATTTACGTAAACGGGTTAAACTGTATATTGACCAAATATTTTTAGATTACTTTAGCTGTAAATAGGCCTTTGAAAATTTTATCCTTTATAACCACTTTGCTTCTTCCAGTTTTTGTGCTTAATTTGCTATCTTTTCTCCTTCCTTCCTAGTTAGTCATTTCTATGTGCAGGGTATTCCATGTGGGAAATACTTTGTGCATAGGTTCAATAATAGTAATGATTAAACGTCTAATTTATTGGTCAGTCAAAATTTATCAAGCTCTTTACAAAAATTTTCTGTAGAAATATTTATTGTTGATCATGACTAGGGCCTATATGTAGCCAGATGTACAGTTTAAATTCTCAAGTATTGTCTGGTAAATGCATTCAAATGTGGTAAGTAACTTGATGAAGTTAGGAAAAACTTAAAATTTACTTTCCTCTAGCACTGGATGTTTTTTAATTATATATATTTTTTGTTTTTTTATAAAGCTTATAACTGAGCAATTGAAATTTTTTCCAGATATTTTTCCATTTTGAAACATAGAGCCCTTGATGTTGAAGTGTTCCATGGCTGCTGTAATCTCAACTGTTAATGTTCTAAAGGTATGTTTTCAGGAGCATGTGTTTTATCATCATTTTATTACCTTAATATTTTATACATTATGATCTTAAGTTTTGGTTTAAAAGATATAACTTTTTTCAGCTTTGCATTAGTTGTTGTAGTAAAATTATTTTTGGATGTCTTATATTTTTCTTGACAAAAGTATATCTTTTTTTATATTTATGCTTAATTATGATAAAAATATACCTGACTTAGCTCATGAAAAAATGAGGAATATTCCTTTTATTTGAAAAATCTTAGAAAAATATCAATCAAGTAGATACTCTTTACTAAAGCTCCACTCTCCTTTCCCTCTTCAAAAAATATGGAATAGAATATAAGCATAGGCAAGGCATGGAATATACAATAGGTTAAGGTGCTAGTTTGGTATGCTCAATACTATGAGGACTTCATAGAGATACTGAGAGGTTAATTACTCTGGGAAAAAATATTCTTTCAAAATTTCTCTTTTTGTACCAACTTTGCTTCTATCTGTCTTTATGCCTTATTTGCTATATTTTCTTTCATAACTAGCTGTTTTTATGAGTAAAGTACTCTATGAAGAATGCACCTTATACTTAAATTCCATTTTCTACAGTGCATAATATACAGTCTTTTCTCTTAATGCTCGTAATATTGCCTTTCTTGTGAAAAAAGAAATCTTCAAGTTGGTAAATTATAAATCATTATATTATTTTTAAGAGGAGTTTACTGATCTTCATAAAACTTGATGGTAGGTTTAGAGTACATTAATGTATTGCAGGGTCATGTTGTAATAACTATGTGTGTAGGTTTGCAGTGCCATATACATTTCATTCATCAAGTTAAGGTTTGAATAATTTATTGTACTTATTGCATAACTTCTCATTGTTCTAAAATTTCAATTAATTTTTGGAAAATTTGAATTTCTCTTATTTTAAAACAACCAAAATTATGTCAAATATTGTAAGCTAGTTCCTTGTAAGTTCCTATTATGGATGCAATAGAATGTTATGAAGCTTTAATTCTCTTGTGCAATTTAGTGCAAGCAAATTGAATTATGATTGATTAAAATAATTTCTCCAGTATTGAAGAGTTATCCAGCTTGTATGTCATACAGTTACAGATGGTGGTAAAGTATATAAGCTTGATTTAGTGATATTTTCAATATGGACACAGAGATTAAATGATAGTACATATTTCCTATGAATTATAAATAAGTCATCAAAAACTTTGTGTTATCACAGCAGCTGCTAGTGATGTTAGTTATTCCAACTGGGTAATTCCTGCTACTCAATTCAAGCATTTGGAAGCAAACTCATTATAAATGTATGTCAGTTGGCATAATGTATCTTGATGTATTATTTAGTGGTTGATTTTTGTAATTTGATTCTGTTTTGTTGTTATTCCAAATGTAAATTTTATATCAATAAGCAATAGTTCAGAAAATTTAAAATGAATAAAATTCAGAAAAAATTAATTTCAAAATGCATGTTCCTATGTCTCCTACCAATTTCAAAATTTAGACTTTGCTTCCACCCCTTACGACCTTAGGATTTTTAGAGTCCTTGGACATTTTTAAGCAAACCCTGTTGTGAACAATATGGACAGTTCATACTCTCCGCAGATAGTAAATAGGTAGAAACCTCAACACCAGCCTTGTTTTTTTTTTTTCATACTTATATTTTGCCTATTTTTTGTGCTTCTCTGTTTATTATTTCTTCTGTTGTATACTTTGTATTTTTTACTCTCACAATATATTTTTAGAATCTAAAATTCATTGTACTGTACTGTATGATCTTTTATTTCAGATGCAATGATCATTTTTGAACTGATGATGGAGCGGGACTCCAAAATGTTTTCTCAGTAAAGATAATTAATTTTCTTTAAATTTTCTTAGTTTATAATTTTCTGATAAGGTTGCAACTATGTACAGTAAACCACTGACAAGTTCATATTTATATCTATATTGAATAATCATGTTTCAGAGAAGGTTATTAGTTTTTATACTGTATGGCCTCAAAGTGATTATGTAGACATTCATTTTAAAAGTGGTTAAGATGATAGTGCATTGATTGGAGTTTCTCTCTCCCTCTCTCTCTCTCTCTCTCTCTCTCTCTCTCTCTCTGTGGATTTGAGAAACGTCTTTTGAAGGCAGTGTAGGGCTTATTGCCAATTCATCTTTGCATTTGTTGTTTCATATCTCCATATTGTCTATTGTTTAGTTGTTTCAATTTTACCATCAATCTACAGGTAGTACCATTCATTTTAAAGTTTTTCAAATTAATTCATTCTAAGTGTTACTTGGTTTTGATGATCCCCTCATGGGATACAGCTATTCTGTCTATGGGAATTAGCACTTCGGGGGGGAAACTGTGACTTCTCAAGCTGAGAGTTAGGCTGGCATTTTTGTTGAAATAATTTTTTTGTCAAGGACCCTTTTTTTTCACAACTGTCCACTTTTCTTATTGCATTTCTTTTTTTACTTTCTGTTCTTATGTGCTAGGGATTTTGTATGGGAACACATCTTGGCATGGAATGTGCATTTCCTTAAATTCATACTAAATAGTGCCTTCATCCTTCCCCTCTGTGAAATACCTTTGTTTCAGTTAGGAAGGCTGAAACAACCTATCAGATTTAAGCTATGTTGATTAAGAATAAGGGTTTCAGCCCCTGTAGCATTGCAAGGATGTTTAAAGAAAGGAAGGATGAAGGTACCATTAAGTTTGTATGGAGTTGAGGAAACATGAAATCTGTGCATAAAGTGAATTCCCGTGCAGGGTCCTCTCCGCATAGAAACAATAAGTTGCAAAGGAAGGTTAGGAAACAAGGTAAAAGTTGTGGGAGAAAGTCAGACAGCAAATCAGGACAGCAGTGAGCTGAAAAAAAAAATAAACCTTGACCAAATAAAAACATTTTATTTGAATAAATATACATACAATTGTTTTATCCCATGAGGGGGTCTCTAAGCTTTGTTTCAATATTTAGTTATGTAATTATTTTTACCCTTTTTTTTAAATTAAATGTTGCTGAAACCAGTCCTGATGCAAAAGTCTATAAAGTCCTATCTCACCTTACAAAATTACTTCATTCCAGAAGTGGTTTTGCAATGTTATTTTTTTGTAAGTAAAGTTCACATTTTACCTCAAGCCTGATTTGCTCCAAGCCCCCAGTACCACTCCCTTAGCCCTTTAAAAATTATATAAGTACCAATTTTGAATGAAATGTCAAAAGTAAAAGAAAATTATTTATTAAACCATTGAAATAAATAAGACATGCAAATCATTCATCATTCTTTTCACTTACTCCGGGAATCACTTTGTTGGGGCCCATGGTGAGTAAAGAAGAATAAATTTGCAATGAGCATGCTAAAAAAAACTCCCAGAATAACAGTGACTCTGTCCTTCACGCTTGTTAGAACTCTGTGAAAAACAAGGGTCGGAGGCACACCACAAGCATCATGGGCATCATAGAGATGCAGCTTCCTCCTAGCCAATAGGAGGCTAGCGGGCTGTGGGGAAGATAGCCAATGGAAGAGTAACTCTATTGCGCCAATTTCAAAACGATAAACATCAGGCTACAAGTGTATATATGTTTTGGGGGATTTGGGCAGCTGTAAAGCCCCCAAAAAATTTTAATTATATATTTAAACTATTATATTTGAATACGTTATTTGAATTTTTAAAACTTTGCATTTTGTAACTTTAATTTTCTTTCGTATTCAGGGAAAAAATTTCCGTAAAGGCATTTTGTAACTTGAATTATTCGTTAGTGGGGTCTTTCATAAGGTGAGGTATGACTGTACAACATAAATGTGTGTATTGCAAGTCAAATGAACTTACCTCTTTGAAAAAGGTAAAAGACAACTGAAAAATATTATTTTCTCAAATTTAAAGTCAGGATTAACAAGCTGTGAAAAAACAAGAGAGGTATATATGTCAGTGTGGCAGTTTGTCTAATTATTTGGACGTTCCAATGCATCAAATTATTTCTGTTTAATTGTTCATCCAATCATTTGAATGTTACTATGTTACTATTCATCATTTCAATGTTACAGCTCAACGTCTTGCCAGCCATTCAGTGCCAGAGATGGCTGAGCTTGACGGCCCCAAAAGTGATCAACTGCCACCGTGCCAGCATCAGCCGCATCAAGAGCCCAGCCTATTGTAGGATGTCCCAAGTCCTCTTGGTTAACAGTGATGGTTCCACAATAAATATCAGATATGAAAAACCAAGGAAAATTGTCCGGGTAAGTGTGTATTTTAGCTGCGATTTGTGCATGGAAAATAAATTCTGATATTGTAACTTCTATAGAATTACATGTAACTTTTTGTAGCAGCAAAGTCTGCAGTGAAATGATCCTAGAAGCTTGCATGGCTTAGATTATCTGAAGAAGCGGCATCCCAAATAAAACTTGGAAGTTTGATCTTCGTTAATTTGAAAAATGGTTCCTTATACTCATGTGTTAATTTGATATTAGATTAGATATTTATGTCAAATAAATGCTTTTCTTATTTACACATTATTTGTTACATTGACAATTGAGTTGAATGTTATTCTGTGTAGTAACAAGAACACCAAAACTATCTTCCCAGTTTAATATTGTATTTTTTCTGAAAAATTTTCTTGACACTTTAGGGGTCAGTTTAAGATAAATTCAGTTCTATATTTAGAGTAATTTTTTTCAGTTTTTAACTTTTATACAAGTTGATATCCTATAATTGTGATACATATGAAGCTTGGCAGCAGCTGCACTGTGTTTTGAATGTCTGATTAGCTTTGTATAGTAAATTATTCTGTGAAAATAATGATTTTTTTATTTTTTAGTTAGTTACATCATGACAGATTGTCATTTAGTCTGATATGAGAGCACTAAGATGAATTAGAGAATTTAATTTAATGTTTATAAACACACTACAGTTTCCTGAATACAAAAATTTCTATGAAAGCAGAATCACATAAAGATGAATTCTTTTACAGGAGAATATTGTCTGTCAAAATGTATAATATTAGCCAAAGTATATATTGCTTGTCCAAATGTATATTGTTAATCCCGGCACTTGCAAATAGATATGTTCTTTAAATGGACTTCTAGCTGAATTCCTTCTTCTTGCTTAAGTTTACAAAATTTAATTTATGTTATGCATTTATGTGTGTGTTTTTAACCCTGTTGATTCTCCGTTATCTAGTTGCCAGTGGACCTGACTTTGCTTACTGAAGAAGAACGTTTGGCTCGCCTGGATCAGCGCAAGCCGAAATCTAAGGTAACGCGTTGTTCAAACTGCAATATTTTGCCATCTCTACATTATATAAAGACTTTGTTCTAACTAACGAGTTTTTCTTGAGCGTGGCTATTGCAATAAAATGAAGTGCGCACATTTGTGTCTATTTTGAAAGTATGTGGCGGTCGCGGCCGATCGGAACACTTTGGAACTTCAAAGTTTTTGGAGGTCATTAACACTTGGTGAGATGTCCAAGTGAGATAATTACGGAGATACTATTTCAGTGAAGAAAAAATAAAGCGTCAAGGGCTACATCTAATTGACTTGTTTCTTCATTGTCAAATGTCGTAATTTTTGGCCTATGCTCTCTATCTCTTGGCAACTACGTGAGAAAGGTAACAGATAAAAGTTAGCTGAAGCTTTCAACTGAACTGAAAATTTTTTTAACGAAAGCTTTTTGATAAGTACCCAGAAAGCACTCAGCGCGTTGAACGGGATAGTCTCTGCACTATCGTGTGCCACCGTCGCTGTCATGAAGTTTAATATCGTTACATTTTTATGTTATGCTCATTGAATGATTCTGAATGTTTGGCTTTGTGTGTCAAATTGAGTTGCTCAAGTCTAAATCTAATGTGGCATGCGGTATATTTTTCAACAAGTTCGATTGGTGCGACTTCCATTAGTGTGTGTTTCTAATTTAAATTTCCTTTTCCAGGTGGTTATCGAGGACGAGCTGGAGGACTTCAATGTAACCAACAAATATAGTCATTTGTGGAAGAGCTGATCGTAACTTGCGCTATTTTGCGGTTGTCCTCGTGTGCTGATCATGTACATAATGTTTCACCTTTTTTCATGCACCCGTGTAAGTGAATTTGATTAACAACGTTTCTCCAACACATGTACGTCATTTCTGTTACAGATTATTTAGAGTGAAATTTTCAAATTAAATGTATTACTGTCTGTTAATGATTCGATATTCAATTCTATTCTAATTCTGTATATAATTCCTCTTTGTTGCGCTCGTCAAAGTACTTCGTCGTTTTGAAAAAAGAACTACATTCATCTCCTGTTATATGAGAGTGGTTTTGTGTTACTGAAAAGCTCTACCAAGAGCATTTATTTTCATCACGGGGCACAGTGAGGCACCAAGTTCAAAATTGTGACATACTTCCTTTACTTGTAGGATCTACATCAGAACTAGAATTTTTTTGAGCGTCATTTCACGACTGCTTATTTCGTACACATACATGTCCAGTTGTGTGGGGTAAAGTAATTTTTTATTGCTGCATTATTTGCCAACATGAAGTGCTATGTCTGCCAAAAATGCCTGAAAATTCAGGTAAAACTTTCTTCCGATGGGTAAGTAATTTAGAGGCAAACCGAACCATTGATATTCTTTATTGTGGATCAAAAACTCGAACAATGAAAATCCAGCATTTTGGTAACTGTCTGCTTGACGTAACTTCTTCGCTGCCATGGGCAAACTATTCCTGTCGCGATGAAGACTAAAAATATTAAGTCAATTGCTGATCCTATCAAAACTGTTGTTTATCTTCAACCATAATATCAGTCGAATAGAAAAAAAACGAAGCAGTATGAAATTTGTTGGTTTACTTCAAACGCGATGTATCCAGTGTGATACAGTACTTTATTATAAACTTTCATACTTTCAGTTGTATAATATATTTCAAAATGAAATAATTTCTCAACTGTGGAAAACAGTTCTTCGTAGGCGAATAAGTCCTACCGTATTTAATGAAGTGAGCCTTTGTATTTAAGCAAGTTAGCTTAGCCATAATATTCACTCTTTACCTTGTGTAACAGGTACGAGTGCTAGTTATTCTAGGCGTTAAGATCAAAGAACAGCTCTAATAAACTGATCATCTGCACTTGTGCACTTTCAAATTGAGTTCAACTTGTGCTCGGATAAGTCATATTTATACCAGCCAATTAGAGAACTGTCAATGGGAAGATGACTGACTGGCAACACAAATGGAGGTGCATAACTTTTAAAATTTCGTGCTTAAGTAATCCAAACTTTATTAGCAATAATCTCTAGACGAAAATGTCAACAACGCGCATTGTAAGCATTGAACACGACTTAGAAACAGAAACATTGCAAGAAAACGAGTAATGAAGTTAACGTCAAAAATAAAATGAATGTCACTTTCATAAAAACAAGCATACCTACAATGCCTACAATCCTACAATGGTAGTAGACATACTGATGAAATGCGACTAACAGTTGACATACAGTGAAAGCGCCCTTGAAGCAGTTCCTCGATCTTCAACACCAAAGTAAATGTATTAATAATTCACGTATCATTAGCATTAGTTCATTTTAAAATAAAAACTCGCACGTATAACGTGATTTTGAGTCGAAATTCTTGACTACACAGAGAGCATGAAATCTCCAAAAACATTTGAAAAAAATAATAAAAATGAATTAGTTTAATATCGAACCTTACCATAAAAAAAGATGTTCTAGAGGGTAAAACTGTCAACACTGAGCAAAATGAGTTGAGTGAGCACATCTGGGTCGTAAGGAGAGCCACTCACAAGTGGGACAGCAATTAACAGCAAGAAATGATGGGACAAACAGCCATTTTCCTACCCACTAGAGATGCTTATGGATGAAAAATCATGAAAAGCATTCAGAGAGAAGCTCAAAAAATAGGCTCATTATCTCCAACACAGAGAAGAAAGAAAGTCGCACTGATGATGGATCGTAGATTCAAAAGGTGTGAGCATGTCACTGGAAAAAAGTGCTTCATTACTGCATGAATCAAATCTGCAAAAATCTGACGAGAAAGGTACTTCATCGGTATCAAAATTTAACTCAATTTTATGACCGTATTTGTCTGTGCATGAAAAAAGAGTATTTTCCAGGGAACAATTTTGTGGAACTAGTATCGAGTGTGACAAGATGCCGTGAGAAAGAGATGAGAGACCGCCGGTCTGCTGCTGGAACACTTCAATGGTGTCGCCATCCTCCATGTCCAGGCCTCTGGGAGTGTCATTTTCAGAGATAGCTTGACCATCAAACCTGAATCGAACCGTCGACTGGGCGAGTTTGGACCGAGCGCAGTATGCACTCATCAGCTTCTTGAGGGAAGTGTGCTGCTTTATCTTGAAATGAACCACCTGACCGTCTTGGCCCAACACCTTCAAGTTGATGTGGTCAGTATTTTCCTTCTGAAAGAAAACACTCAGATATTACCAATTCTGTCTTAAGGTAAGATATGAGAACTGAAGAAGGGAATGCGTGTGACGAAAGTGCAGTTTCAAGTTAAGAGCTTTGTCTTTCGGAAATTTTTATATGAAGTGACACAATTAACAAAAAACAATACATGGGAAAATTTGTTGGAGGGAAATTCTATTTCTGGACAACATGTAAGCTAGGCTTTTTCAAAAAATTGTAAGTTTTATTACAAGTAATAACTAATTATATTGGATAAGTACCTACAATTAATTTATTTAGGTCAATTATCTTAGCTACCATAGACAAAATCACTCATATTTACCAGCTGAAAATTATTTTAAAAGATGAGATTTCTTTGTGTTGAGTACCTAACAATCACATTGACTGAATTTTTAAGAAGATATATTAATAAATAAATATAAAAAGAGTTTACACAGGTGTTATACAGTAACAACTAAATAGAGTTTCAAGAAAATGCAACCCTGAACTTGACTAACCAATGTGTTTGGCTTTGATTTCATAAGACAAAACGATGTAGCAGGACTTGAAAGATGCTTACAATGGAAGATGTAGTAATTTCAAAGAAACCAACGATTATAAGAAACAGCGTATTGATCTTTAATTGCTTTTAATGTTGATATTATGGTTGCTAATCTTCTGTATCTATAACAGCAAAGTTTTTAATGTGGGGATCCTGGCCTTCCAGTATGCTGTTTTTAAGTATTTTCATTCTATTCAGAAAACCTCAGCACAAACACTTTGTCTCATTCAATTTTTCTAGAGGCAAATGAAGAAAATTTACACAAAAAACAGACATGTGAGAAAATTTACCTTGCGCATTGATTGGCACCCATGCTTTCTTTATCACTGACAGTTTAGTATGACTACAAATTTATGAAGGTGGAAAACATGAGCTAGTGCAGAAGCTTTCTCACTACCCACTCTGTGAGGTAGGTATTTTTTTTTACCACATAATTAGAAACGCAAGTAAAAAACACGTAATTGTAGCCATAGCTTAACAAATTTATAAGTTGGCGTGCTACACTATTTCATTTTTGTAAATTACGCAAGGAAGCTTACATAAAAATCAGTGGCAAATTTCAATTACAGGTGCAAATCCTCAACTATAAACCAGCACTTGAAATTATTTCAACTAATACAAGCATAGTATATTTTTTACTTTATAACTTGAGTTATATACTAAACAGTAAATTTTAACCTATCCTGGAGTCAAAGGTGCATCAAGGTGCACAACTTAACACTTTGACTGCGATGTGTGCCACCGGTGGTACACGGAGGTTATTTTCATAATGCTGCTGACCGACCAGTAGTTGCAAATTCAATTTTCATAAATACTCAATCAAAACCAAATAAAGACACGATCCAGTTCATGTTTGGTATTTTCAAAATAGTTTACTACAATTGACTTCAAATTTTAGTTTGGCATTGAACTTAATATTTAGTAGTCGCAGTCAAAGTGTCAGTCACACAAAAAAGCTAAAAACAGAACACTGGGACTGCCTATTCATGAATAACACATAATCACATTGGTCAGTTTAAGACCCCCTAGCCAGCCACAACAAAGACAATTTAAGAGAACAAAGAGAAGGGACCATCTAGAATGGCCTTTAAAAATTAGGAAATCTATGTACAAAATGTGTTCTCACTCAGGATACCTAGCCCATTTAAAGATTAAGTTTAGAAGGAAGAGGAAGAACAGACAAAGAAGGCATGAAAATAGAAAGATGTGAAGTGGGCACAAAATACTACTTGTCCCAAAGGCATATCTATGACTGAGGTAACCAAACAGTATCTGTCCAAAAGGTGCAAGTCCCCATAGCATAGGATAGCCTAGTAATATAACGTCCACTACTGCTACTAAGTGGCTAAACTTTACCATCACAGATAAATCATCCTCTACACGTACAAGAAATTAATATGATGGTGTATAATGAAAAGTACTTATCATTGAAAGTGGCTGTATTTAAATGATTTTTCTTACCTTTGCCTCCTCAGCCATGATGAAAAATTGTAAAATTTACCAAATACTTTGGACTCAGAAACTTGTGATCCAGATGAATGTGACATCAAGCTTCAATGATTTAGTAAATTTCATACTATACAGTATGCCATCCAAGAAAGAAGGTTTGTGATGTAGAATAACCTGAAAGAAAAATAAATATTTTGAACATAAAGGCTGAGAAAATTTTAATGTATTAAAAAATTAATTTACAGAATTACTGTGTAGAAAGTTTCTTTTTACAGTAACTTTGAAATTTTTTGAAAAAACTAAAGTTCACGTTGAAAACTAAAATGTGATATAAACTTCAAAATATCCTAGTTTGGCACAAAGAATTCCTAACAATAAACAATAAAATTTTTCCAATGGAAATTAGGTAAACATGTTTGAATGATTTTTTTCATTTCCTGTCAGATTAAAATCAATGGATTCCCAATGGAAATGTTTTCAACTAGAATACTTTTTGCTGATCTCACCATCATAGCCAAAAAATGAGTTGATTCACATTGACCTCTACATGCTGTGCAGCTGGCTATTTTCAAACATTCCTGTTTTTTATTTTACATAATTGTAATCATTTTTATCTAATTGCATTAACACGTTCCCTGCGAAGGGACCCACCGGTGGTCCTTTAAGTGGTTTTCAAAGTGCTGCTGACCCACCTGCAGTCACTAACTCATTGATTATAAATACTTGATGAAAGGTAAACAAAAGCCCGATCCAGTTTATGTTTGCTATTTTCAAAGTAGATTACTACAGTTGAAATAAAATGGGAATTAAATATCGAACTTCAGTTTAACCCATCGCAGTTAACGTGTTAATTTTAAATAAAATACAAGCCCTTGAAATAGGAAGAATAACTATGATATGAAGTACACAATGCCAGAAACAAAAGAGTATTATTAGGGTATTAAAATAGATGAATCTGTAAAAGAAATGTGCTAATAATATCCTGAATAGATTTTATTCAATATCATTTGAAATCATTGTCATATATCCCAGGAACCAAAGCATGTCAAAATACATACCAGAAATGCTTTCTAATGGGCATATTTCTTACCAAACATTTACAAACATTCTAATCTGCCACATTCATCAGATACCTCATAAACACTTTTTCAAAGCCAGAAGTTGATCCCTGACATTTCTGAAGAATGCTAGGTATCATAAATAGTAAGATACTGGAGATACCATTGGCTCCTCAAATGCTGCTTCATAATAATGATCCTTTACTGGGATATCCTACTTTCTATAATGTAGCCAATATATTCAAAAAGACATGTCATTCAAGGGTAGCTTATAAAAATTACTGAGGCTGTCAAAGGCAATGGCACTGAATATTACTGTTTAAAATCATGATAATATATGAATGTATGTATACTTAATCTATATATATTGTTCAATAATTTCAATATATTTTCTTTATGCATTTTATTTCTCTCTAAACTTGTCATCTACAAAAGCAACGATTAAAAAAATATATGTTTGTTTACACTAAGGATAATGAACAATATTCCACTGAATACTAACAATATTTTTATTATTACCATGACAAAAATTGTTTCCTTTACTAGATTTTTAGAAAGTATTCACAATCACAATAAATTGAGTCTGTTATCTAGTATTTAACTAAAATTGTTCTCACAAAGAGAAAAATGAATTTGAAATAATATTGACACTGTTCCATGGAGAAAAATGCAGCAAAATTTAAATAGTTTAATGTTAATATGCATAGGTTTGCCAAAATCCTAATACATCAAAATTCACATTTACCTCCATTTCACAGAGTAAATATGAAAAAAAATTTAACAGGTAAGTGGCAGTTGAAAATTCTTTGGAATGTTTGAAGAACATGTGAAACATGTTCAATAATAACTGATTAGAAAGAAAATAAAACCTAATTTCCAAAAATGTTGATGTATAAAATGAATAACAACACATTGGCTTTTAAAAATTTCTTAATACAAAGGTCTTTAATTGATGAACAAACCATATATGGTGTACAATAGCCATGTCACGGGTTAACTGTCTTATTGAGAGAAGAAAAAATGTATTCTCTTGCATATTTCATGCAAGGCAAGATGACTGAAAGTATCTCCAATACTACTGGAGAATGCCATGGAGGTTCATTACTGAAAGTTAAAACAAAAAAAGATAAGACATGAAACACTGCTGAAACAGACTGGAATACTATCCTAAATGATTTGCAAATAGTTAGTAAATTATAAAACATACATGCAAAAGTACATTTCAGAGTTTGTTCATCATACAATAAGTGAGATGACATGTTAATGAATCCTAAGCTCAGATTACATTTATTTTCAATTTTTAATCAAGGGATACAGAATTTTGCACTATTCACAGGGGTAGCAATAGATCTCTTTTTGAAATAGAGAGCAAGTACATTAATTTTATTTACTGAAATATAAAATTATTTCTGATAAAAAGTTCAGTGCTAACTGGTCACAGAATGTAAAATGAATGTAATCATCATGACTTTGTTTTAGTTTTTGTATTAAAACAATGAAACAGTTTATCCTGCTACTTCAAAATGACTTCTATTGCTCAGTATAGTCAAATAAAATAATTAATAAAAAATAGAAAACAAAAAAACATTTAGGATACACAACAATTAGCTAGTTACTAATTTTCTGACAATTTAAAAAATAAAACAATAAGAACACCAAAAAGCATTCTAGGTTTTTCATTCTCTTGGTATTTCCTATAATAATATCCTCACATGGGTATGAGAGATAAAATAAAAACACCACAGAGATGGATTGGTATTGCTTCAGAGTAATAAATAGCTATAAAATTTCAACACACAAATTACACATAAGCCTAATTGTGATTTCATAATTAATTTTGCTTTAAAGGCTAGATATGAGATCTTTGCAGTAGGTATAGTAAGAAATGAATAATATTAGCTGGAACAAGTATAAGCATTGTAGTTTCATAGACTTTGAAATCCCGACCTGACAGTTGCTGTGAGCAGATGTAAGGCAAATGGTTGATTGTTTAGTTTGAAATTACAAAAAAAAATTGAAGTTGGTTATTCTCTATGACAGAAATGGAAAATAGTATGTCATGTTTCCCTTGAATTTGCATTTAACAATTTATTAAATCCAGTTTGAGAGTTCTTTTATATGCTGGGGAAGCTTATTCACAAAAGAGATCCAGAAACTTAAATAGCATTTTACCACAGGTTCATGGGTAAGGTAAAAATTGAAAAATCATCAATCAATAATGCTCATTCCCAGACAAAAATATTGAATGAAAATAATTTAAAATTTCTTGAAAGGGGCCAGAATCACAGAAGCAAGGAATGAGCTACAGTTACAGCGTGGTTGAAAGTAGCCAACAAAATACTGTAAGGAGCATTACCATTTACAGTTGGCAATAACTTTGAAAGCTTTAATGAGTCATTAGACATTGTAACTATTGACTGCCAAATTTATATCAATTCTTGAATGTTTGTAAAACCTAAAATTATTGTAGTAATAACACTATGCTATAATAATCAATCTTCTCATGATGTATTACCTATGATAAACCTCAAGTAGATATCTTTGAGTAGAATCCAACTAGTTATAACAACTATTTTTTATGTTGAACATTTATCCCCAGCAGTTATTAAATAAAATTCTGAATACCATTAAACATGTACCATTTATGTTCAAACTTCAAGTTCATGAAAATTGGCATAGGACAGAAAAGGGATAAATAAAACCTTATCACCAGTGAGTTGGAGCTACAACCACAATCTTATGTTTAACAATACCCTTGGTATATTTATTTATGGTAAATGGTTAGGAGAAGTCAATAATCAATTTTTGAATTTTTGTTGGTTGTATCATAGTAATTAGATTGAAATAAACAACTTTTCTTCCATGCGCTTTCCGACCCAAATGAGTATTTAATGAGTTATAGCAGTAACTTAACACAGGTAACTCAACATAATTAATGTAATATACGTGACCTAATTAATCTAACCTAGCCCAGCATAACCCGACATAACGTAACCTAACGTAATGTTCATTAGAGTTGTCAGAACAGAGATTCTATTGGAGTCTCCCCTTCAAAACCAAGAAATTGCTAAAAAGTGACCTACCGCAATAACATGTTACATACTCATTTCTGCTGGAAAATGCATCAAATAAAAGTTGTTTATTTCAATCTAATTACTATGATACCAGCTATATAAATTCAAAAATCAATTAATTGCCTCTCCCAAACAAATAATTTATTTATATATTTGTTTAATATCCACTTCTTTCATTTCTCACTCACACACTTTTAAGGATGCTTAAGGGAACTGTCTACCCAAGATTCTGGAAAATTCCTGGTTTTAATTTTATTGTTTTATTTACTAGAGATAAGCTTACTTCACAAGCTGTCAAATTTTCAGAATGATCTGAGCATTGTAAGTGGGGGAAATGTGGTTGGGAAGAGGGGGAGGGGTCAATTAGCAGGCAACACTGACCAGCAAGTGCTTGTGCCAGGCATCTGAAATTTTTTTTTTTTGTGGTTTATATGGCTCTATTCAATACAGAAGTCTTTAGCTTACAAGATAATGAAGGTTCAGAACATTTTGTGCGTTGTGATAGGAGGAAACAAGGGAGGGAAGGTGGGTGGATTTAAATGCAGCTGCTAGAGCCAGACAGTCCACATTACACGAACCAGAAAAATCTGGATTATTTTTGTTGGTCTATTCAACACAGAACTCCTTAGTTTACAATCTAGCAAAGCTACACAACGTTCTTTGTTTTGTGAGAGGGGAAACCAAAGGGGAGAAAGGAGGAGCGCGTCAAAGAGGACGCCACAGCGTGCGCATCTAGAGCGGTGATTCGTATCTATGGGACGATATGTATCTGGAATATCCCTTGTAGTAACGGTTCTTTCAAGAAACCACAAGAAATGTTGTTCATATGTTTTGATAGCTTTCAGAACATCAACAAAGTCTATTTTTCCAAGCAATATTGCTTGCAAATAAAAAAATGAGAAATTTCAGAGAAATGCACTTCTGAAAAGTTGAGGATGAACTGTTTCAAAACCTATCTCCTCCAACAGTTATTATTGTAGAGCAATGATTGAGATTTCATTGAATGCGCAAAGAGTGGCTGCATGGCTGGACAGAGAATCAATATGAAATGCATAATTAGTAATTTTTAGTTATATTAAAAAATCTATAGAAAAAACCATAACTTTTAAAAAAACTAAAATTGTATTATAAAAAAAACTCAGGAATTTTGAATCGATTCTCCGTCCAGCTATGATTAATTTTTTGCACATTCAATGAGACCTAAATCATTGCTTTATGATAAAACTGTCAGAGGAGATGGCTTATGAAAATATCCTATTTTTCTCCATTATCTCAGTAATTAGTTCAAAAATTGAAAAAAAGTTTGGGATACGCATCAGTAACCCTATCAAAATACATGCGTATGCCAAATTTCATAGATCTGGTTCCCATAAAACAAACGTGACGGCCATTTTTCTAATTCTGGGTGGACGTTCCCCTTGAAGATGGTATCTGTGATACACAAGTTTTGACAGTATACATATTAAAATTTTTTTAATGCAGGTACAATAAGGATGGATATATTTGTTTGTGATCCCCATCAGGAAAATATATTCCAGAAAAATATTCAATACCCTAACTTTTTATGGGCTGTGTAGTTACACTAGTTTCATAATGATAAGCAACTTGATCATTTCTGGCTTGGTTTGTCTTTTCAATAGTATCAATATAAATCTAGAAATTCACAGTAGGAAATTGAAACAAGAAATACACATATATCAACCACAATGATGATCTCAATTGCATTAATAACACTACAAATTGTTAAGTGGGTAAATAAACATTCTATAATGACTAATTTTTTCTATGCAATAACAGTTTTTTAGCAGTGATAATTTCTTCTGCATCCACATCTGGTAGATCAACATCTTGTAAATTTGGGGGCTGAGGTGGTGTTTAGCTACTTCACAGACACGCTCATCACACACTTAAAGTTGTTCATGCAATCAGACAGCCATTCATGTTGTTACTTATTCACCAACTTAATTACCCCACTTGTATTTCGAATGCATTAAGCCGCCATTTCTGACGCCGTTCGTACTCCTATACCGAATAAAACTTGTAGCGCTGCTCGCACGTTAACTTTACTTCAACAAATCACAGTTCTTTGTAGTAGCCTAAATACATAGAAAATTAGCTTAATTTTTTCTACCAAAGAGAGGAAGGAAAGAAGCTATACAACACGTGAAAATATGCAACATATTCCATTCATTATCAATCACACATTTACAAATTTTTTAACCACAAATGGTAGCTGGCAACAAGCCGCATGCAAGCTACTTTTCATCCGACATTACGGATATAATTCATATATAAAATTCTTGACACTGTATATGTGTTTTAAGATTTTAAGAATTAAAATTGACTATTTAACGTTTTTTCTCCCATCAAATATTCTACGGTAATAATCTATTGGCTTGTTCATTCTTCGACGAACATTCATAGTTCTCTCTTCATCTGGGTCCATTTATCGGGAAACCACCTTCGGTGCGACATAGAGGCTCCCTTTGAAGCGCTAGCAAGCCCTATGCCACTACCATTACTAGGATGAGTTCTTTTGCCTTATCTGTCATTGAGAACAGCTTTTCTAGCTTTTTAGTTGAAATTTCATTTGGAATGTTAGGAGCCGTTTCTGTTTTGCGTAGTGTGTTCTGATTGCGGTGTGTTTAATCCTGAGAATGTGAATCTAATAATTCCTTAGTATTTTCGGGATCTGTGTCACTAAATCCAAGGTCTTTGGCAACAAAGGTAATTTAAAAACGACGGACTTTATAAAATGAGCGTATTATTAAAAATTTATGCCGCATATATCAAGGGATGGTCTCAGAGTATTCAGTAGCATTAATCAAAACTGCATTAATGCTTGGGATTCCTGTACCATTAAGCTCAATTCTAACCAAGAAAAAAAAGACGAAAAATCCCGTAAATCATTAGAAGAACAAATCTAAATTACACAAATGAAAACAGTCAACTTTTTACACCCGTCATGGGCGAATGAAAGTACGCGATTTGAAGGTCGTTCGCTACGCTGGTGAGGAAGAGCGGGAGCGGGTCTTCTAAGGAGAGCAGGTGCTCGGCGTCAGACTTTGGACCAGAAAGACCCTGGTTCGACGACAGTTGCAGCATTTTCATCAAAAAATGCAACTGTAGTGATTATAGCAAACGAAGTAGACTGGTGGAAGAGGATAGAAGGGAGACTGATCTTATCACTGAGCTTGCCCTTTCCTCACCCACTCCCTTGCCTTACGATAAGAAAAGATAAGAATCAGTGAAACTATTCTTACAATTTGATTGTTATAATAGAGCCATCAACAAAGATATTTCCTTTTTTCCTTATTTTTTCATTACGAATGGCAATTTTATAAACATCAATCGTCGAATGCCAAGTTCAACGCAGTGTGATACTGCCAGCATACTCGTAACCCTTTTTATTCATTGGTACTGCATGTCCTGGGAAGAACTACAGTATTTCTGTTCGAAAAAGTCTCTCGAACACGCAAAAGTTTAAATAGTTTATCTTTTATACCGAGAAATTTTGTTAATGAATGGAGAAACGTAAATGTGCAACACACTCTCAAATAGGGGATCTTGAGTAAGCAATATACTATCGATGATCACCATGTCCCTGTCACGACGTGGAGAACAGTGTGCGGCACACCAGTCGCCGGACTTCAGTATTTTCTTCATGAAACTCTCGCAATCTTAAAAAACGATCTCAGCAGTGATATAGCTTAGATAGTGTACATTGCGCGGTTTATTTAGGAAGGTATTTTTAGAGAATATTTTTTCCGAAGTGTTTTGCATGTACGTAGTCCAGATGATCTGGCAGTCAGTACGATTTATTCGTTTCTTGTTCTACTCGTTGTTAAATGCTATTTTATCATGCGAGGCTGTAAAGTACAGTTAGTGAATGCAGTTTACTACGCGAAGTCGTAAATGCGGATAAGAAATACATGCAATGTACGGTCTTTCCTCCACCGCTACCCGCCTTCTCAAGTAACCGGCTAGAACAGAAGGGGCTCCCTTTCCAAATAAATACTCCTGACAAGTTGAGGTAATCAACGAGAACGTGCTTTAATGTTGGTTGTATTATCTTTCACATTCAGCTAGTTTTTTTGTTCTACTAGGTGTTCGTGCCTCGTTGATCACCTGGGTGCTCCCAATGAGTAGGCGGTATAGATGAGCTCTTTACTGTCTTTCTTTGAAAGCAGCTGGCAAACAGGCGTGTTGTGGGCCACTTACATAGCCCGTTGTTTTTCAGCTGCCTTGAGAGATTACTATTCGTACTTCGGGACTTGATAACTGTTCACTTTAATGTGTCGTCTAAAATATCAGGATTCAGTGCAAGAGGCTGAAGTTAGTCTTCTGAGATACTGTGCACAAAAAGGAGGAAAAAAAGCCATTTGAAAATATAAGTTTATGATGGAATTTCTTTCATTGACTCATTACAATATATACAGAAATTTGTACTTGGCAACACGGGTAAATATACTGGACAAGTCCTAACAAATTAACCTCCAAACCGTTGCAACCATGACAGTTACAAAATCGTACATACACAAGCAATATACTTCAATTCCAATAGCCTGGTTTTACAACCGCGAATGGAGGTAAAAATTACACGAAATTTGATTAGGAGTTGAGGTTGCGCATTTCTTCATTCACATATTAAGAATCTAACCAATAAATAGACCCGTAGTTCAAAAGAAACTACGAAAAACTCGCATGATTAATGCTGCACAGTGACTACGGAGACAAAAGTTGTACAACTGAGTTCGTTCATGACCACGAATCGAAGAAAATCAAAGAAGCAAACGATCGTTGTGAAGGTAAAACATTCACGAGGCACTTTTTGATAACTTACAACCAAAATTAGAACAATAAATAGCAATGTAGTGAAGCAGTTAGTCAGATGAGCTCGAACATTTGAGAGGCCATACCAAGCGTAGTTTACCTGACCATTTGTGGCTTTAATTCTCATTATCACAAGCTTTATAAAATTGAATTTCTACTCACGGTTTCTGCGCTAACAGAACAGTGAAATGAAGTTCAGAAACTTGATTTGAAAGTAGCACCAAAAGCGTGTGCTGCTGTTCCTCTGGAGGGGGGGGCCCAAGGCCTCATCCCTGCAGTCCTGTACAAACGAGCTCGAATATCACAAGTAACAACGCATGCGCGCAATGCACCGACTATGTACAAATACAGCCAACCTCCGCAACAACTACCTAAACAAAAACTTAACAACTGCTGCCATTTTACATCCAGATCGTATTGTACAAACAAGTAACAACCGACAGAACTTTTAGAAATAAATAAATTAGAAAAGCTAAGAATTCAGCCCAACACCCAAGTCGGTAACTATTTCCTGTACATGCAGACATGCACAATAACGTCAAAAATGCCGACAAACACCGACAATATTCAGCATCAGGAAGGTCTAAAAATGAAATTGAAGTCATTCGATAGATTTTTGGTAGGACTTGATTAAGAGACATAAATACCAGTACATAACTTAAAATCAACTACTTTGTATCATATTCTGAAGGTGATTCAATCAACACACCATTATTGAAGTTCATACGACCTCAAAATAGCCTTCAATATTGATTTCAACATCACAAAAATGAGAAAATCTTATGTATAAATGTTTCAGTATAACCGAGATCAAACAGTAGAATCGAACATCGAAAATCTTGCCGACATTTTATTTTCAGGCTGATAATTGTCACGCATTGTGACAGATATACAACAGTAGAATTACACATCATGGTCAAATTAATCAAAGTCAAGAAGTAAGAAATTAATTCAAGTGAGAATTTTACTTTTCCATGATAAAGTTTACCAAACCTTTAAAATAACAAATTTGTACACTTTCGTTCAACTTAAAGCTTAAATACTTCGTACAAATCTCGCGGGTGCTAAACGTGAACACACATAAACCTTGTTTAGGAGTTTACTTTTTAACAGGCTCACTCCCTAGTGTGTTGAAATTTGCTCAGAGAACGGCAAGTAGACGAGTACAGAAGGAAGAAAATGACCTAGACCAGAAATTGACCCAAAGAAACTAATTTTGCGGGTGTAGTAGAGAAAAACTTCAAAATTTTTAATTTGGAATTAAAGTGTGCAAATGATTTTTAGTATCCATGAAACTAGGCTTAATAAGCGGCAAGAGAAAATCCCGTAGCTGAATCAAAACACTCGACAGCGAACAATCACTCAAACTTCGATTGAATTGTGCAAAATAAATCTAATTGAAGATAAATACAATGTATTGGCTCACCGTACTTGTATAATTTTGAGCGTCAATAATTATAAAGTCAGATTATGAAATTATAAGCTAATTTAAGCACCCCTTACCACAACAAAGGTGTTTTAAAGACTGTTCTTAGCAAAAGATCGTTTGAGCAAAGAAACGGAAAGTTAGGAAAGAAGTTTATGGTACTAGACGAAAGTTGAAAGACAGCAATGAAGTGAAGACTCAGCTTACAGATGTGAAAGCAGTGAAGAAAAAAAATTCGTCTGTAATAAAAGAAGGAAAAAAGAGAACTTTTTATTTCAACAAACAGAAGGCCAACCTAACCTTCACTTGGATTACAATAGATTATAATTTTGTTTCAGCCTTCCCAACCAGAACAAAGGTGTTCTGATGAAGGCCCCATTTAGTATGGAGTTGAAGCGGAATCTATGCACAAAGTGTGGTCCACACCAGATCCCCTGCGCATTATAATTATTATATAAGAAAGTTTTAGCCTCCCTTTATCCCGACAAAGATGTTCTAAGAGAGGAAGGAGAAAGGCACCATTTAGTATAGAGTTGAGGGAACGCGTACTCTATGCACAAGGTGCACAGAAACAGTGAGCTAAGAAAGAAGTTGATGAAACAAGAAAAAGTTGAAGAATAAAGTAGTAGGTACTGAAAAACAGGACAGCAGTGAACCGAAAAAAGATGGTCCGTAACAAAAAAAAAGCCTATTCTATTTCAACAAAAGGGAAGCATACCTAACCTTTAGCTCTGGCCCTCACATGGTCCCCCTGGGAGCGCTAATTCCCGTACAAAAACAGTTGTATCCCTCTGACGGGAATCCCCTGCACATAGAAACAGCGAGTTGAGAAGGACGGTAATAAAACATGATAAAAATTGAAGGAGAAAGTCAGAGGTGGTGAGAAATGGGACAGCAAGTGACTGAAAAATATAAAATATAGCAGGTAACCGTAACAAACCAGAACAATTTTTTTTTTTCAACAAAAAGAAGGCCTACCTGAAACTCAACTCGGAAACGCACATCTTCCTCTTAGGAGTGCTAATTCCCATCAAAACAATGGTTGTATTTCACTGAGGGGGACAGCTATCAATTGAAAACGTTTATGGGTCCTAAAAAATAAAGTTAAACCTTTAGAGCGGCATTAATATACCTACGTTTTAGGAGGCAACATTGACTGAAAAAGTGATCATGACAATCAACAATGAACAATTGAAAGTACCGTTGAAGCACACTCTAATTATTTTGTTCAAACGTCAAACTCGGGGCTAAGATTGCGTGCGTTGCCAAATAAACTTCCAAAAATTATAAAAATCTGCTCCACATCAAATCAAGTAAAAAGAATCACAAAAAAATGGATGTATGTGGTTACACTCAAGCTCAGTTTTAAAGTGGATTATTGGCATTCTGGATCGAGAGTGACCGACAGTCAGCTAAATTATAGCAACTTTATGCTGAAAACTAAAGTTCGTTCACTATCTCGAGTTGTCTTGCGCTTGGGCAGCAAATTGCCCTTATTTTGTTTGTATCCTAGCTACACTGAATACTGCCATCCGCGCCCGGTGCAGACCAGCGACACAAAATTGACAGACGTGAAGACTCCATCAGTGAAGTCAAGTGAGGAATATCACCAGAGAAGATAGCTTGACTTAGCGAATACGAACGCATCATGCCCTCGATCACAACACATGGCTGGCCACTATACTAAGCAGCCTTATAATGCATCTAAATGAACAAAACTGTTTCCTATAAGCAACGTCAACAAAGAATTAAAAAATCACACATGAACTCTACACAAAATAAAAATTCCATTATCAAGCGAAATGGGAGCACACAACCCCTAATTGTTGTTTAAAACCATTGCCAAAAGGTTTGATGAAGTTAAAATCGCGATCGGTAGGCGAATATCAGCGACTCAGTCGAAAAAATTAGTGAAATGAATTCAAAAGTTACACTAGAAGCACTGATGACTGAAAAAGTTTGTGAAATACAATAATTCGAACAGCGAATACACAATACACCCGTCACTTCAAAATGATATCACGAGGGTAAAAAATTAACTCTAAGTGACATGTGCCGGGTAGCAAGTCCGTATCATGGCTTCACTCACGCTGAGATCAAGTAAATAAAGGTAATTATTGAGTAAAATCAGACGTGTACAAAATGGCATTTGTGAAGGCAGGCACACAAATTAATAAAAAAAGTAAATGCACGAACGAAAATATTTAAAATATAGCAAACAACCCTCACAAAAAAAAAAAGTAAAAAAACATGAAAAGTTAAAAAACGTTAAAAACACGCACAATTCTACCAACCTGAAAATTGAAGCACACAACCTGATACCCGATAGAAACAAAACCAATTAAATGACTGTAAATAACATGCATAAAACAGTTTTTTTAAATCTTGAACTGGAATGACCTAGATATCAAACGGGCATTCTACACAAAAAAAAAACAACTGTGCAAACACAGACCAATAGTGTGGAGTGGAAAATTTCCTTTCAGCACAATACTCTTTCACGCCAAAGTGACGAGGTAAACCTTGGGGGAAACCCAACCGCGCACAACACACAATCCCCTTCGCTTTATTGTTATGCCCATATGACGATTTACCTAAAAAAAGAAAAGCTGCTATTCTGATTCACCACCATTACAACATGGTAACGGTACAGCCCGCGTGTCACTTCCCTCTCCAGACAGCTCACAGCAAAACCCATTCATTCTAAATCCAAATTGTAGTAAATTGTAATAAAACACTGCTCAATCACAACGGATTCTCTTTTTACTAGTCTCTGGCGTACACTCGCTAACAGATGACAGTTCTTCCCATTGCATCAATTCGTGAGGTGTGTATTAGTGGGATTCCTCTGAGTTTGAAGAGATTGTGAAATGAGGCAAATGTTTCACTTTCAGCTCTACACGGAGGATCTTCACTCGTGAACTCCATCAAACAAACGTCTAGCTCTGATACGACACGGATGCAACCACAGCATCATTGAGCTTTGGTCTCACCCGAGGAGGCAAGCCACTTTCGACCAGGTGTTCTAGCATTGCAGGACGCGAGACGCTGAACAAGTGCATGACACACCATGCAGCCAGCGCATACGCTAAACTGTGATAACGAGCGAACAGTCCACACACATCAACAAATGAAACATGATCACATCTTCTCCTCATATCAAGAAGGTAATAGATAATAGAGAGGAATGCGTCACTTAACCTCGCTCTCAGTTTGTTCTTCATCACATGTGAGCATTGGGCTCTGACGATCGGTATTCAGTCGTCAGTAGTTGGTTCAATTATCATCGGCACCAACATGTCCCCAGGATTGAGTGAGGTAAAAATCATAAAACTATCTAATGAAATTTGGTGAAAATGAAATCAACTCATCTAATGGAAGTTATGGCGAAACAGTGAAGTAACAGTCATACATACAAAAATCGCATAGCACAAAAAGCAATCGCCCATAAAATAGTAGGCATGTACTGAAAATAAAAAATAAAACAGAAATTCTACATGAATTCATTTACAGAATCACAGAGAAGTACACGTATACAAAATTACTCCTAGTAAATGATTGAGGTGTAAAAAATACTAAAAACAATATTAAATAGAAAAAAGGTATTTCAACTGAAATATGATAATAGGGTGAACAGCAGCACACTAACGCTTGCTCATCAAGTTCCAATACAAATATCTCAAGTCGTCCACCGCACACTAATTTAGCAAACGTAACATTCATCACATGAATATTACCAAAATTATGTTCATTCCTGGATGCATAAGAAACAGGCTAGTTTAGGGCATCGGTATCAGTGTTAAGAGGCAACGTTCAAGAAGCCCACTAAATACTAAATAAGAAAAGGCGTCGCGTTTGCATCTTACAATAAATTTCTCCACTAACGTGTTTACGCCAACTTATTTTTGCGTCGTGCTGTACGGTGTGTTTAAGTAGTGTAATACCTGTGCACATCATTTCCTTCTTGCATACACTTGTATTCAATTTATCATTGTTTGTAAGGAGTTAAGAGATTGAGAAACGGACTTCACATTTTTTAAGCCAAGAATATTTGTACCTGAAAATACATGGTAACGTCAATCTCGTATGCAGCTGCAGTGAGAAATGAACAAGCACGAGGCGCCTCGTTCACTGGAAATGTGAGTTTGTTAAATTGAGGGTGAGTGAAATATGGCAAACAAAATCCTAAGGAACCAAGGTGAATCTCAAGTCAGTTAATAAAATTAGATAGGGGTCATTTCTGTCAGTAAAATGGTATAGCAATTTGCTTATACATAAATTTCAACAGAATTCACGATATACAAGACAATAATAAAAAGACACGGTTAGGAATAAATGCAGTTACACTGCAGTAAATTTATCTGAATAGGTTAAGAAATTCATTCCTCATAACAAACACGAAAAGGCAAATTTTGCTTGAATACAAGAACAATTACATTGAAATAGAATTTAGTAGTAACTGGGGTGAGAATTCCTGGCCCTGTAGAGCGGGAGAGCAGGCTGGGGGTGGTGCGGCGCGCGGTAGTGAGGAGGCAAAGGAGCACCAAACGCAGCGGCGTCCCTCAGAGGTCTCGGTGCGGCGCTGAGTATGGTGGGGTGTGGCGGGGCGCGGTGATGCACCGGGGTGTAGTGGCTGATGGCTGCCGCAGAGGGGTGCAGAGGGGGTGCCGAGTACAGCGACTGTCGCAACAGCTGCTGACCGGCGTGCGAGAAGTGACCAGACGTGCCATACCACTCTGACCCTTCAAAGCCAGTGGGAAGCGCGTACCTGCCCACAGATGGGTCGAGGCAAGAGCGACTGTTGCTATAACGGTCGCTTTTAGAGCGGTCTCGCTTGCTGCGCTTCTTCTCCCTGTCATCTGGAATCAAGTTTTTCCTCTTCCGATCATTGGTATTTTCAATCCGCATAGGCTCAACTGGATCAATAATAGCAGCAGCAGCGCCGGAAGCACCAGTCGTACTGGTGGTGGTCGTGGTGCAGGGAGAGGGTGTTTCCAAGACACCATTAGTGATAAAAGCCTCGTCTCGTTTCTTCTCAACTCTGTATTCCTTGGAGCCTTCGTCACCCACGCGGTAAAAGTCACCCGAGCCTTGTTTCTTGAAAATGAGTTTCAAGCCTCCACTACCTTTTTCTTCAGTTCGTAATTTGATTGGAGGAACACAAGGAGATTTTTTGCCACATTTCAACTTGAGTTTTAACTTTTTAGATTCCCTGTCTTTACTTTTCTCTTTGGTCACTTTATCACTCTTTGATTTTTCTTGTTCAGCTACACGCCCAGGATAAGACTGAGGTTGTTGAACTAATAAATGGCTCTTTGGTAACTCTGAGGAACCGGTTTCTGGCATACATTTCAAGTCTTCTTTTGTTGAGGCTGGAGGCGGGCTTACTTCTACTTTGGTTAAACCAGTACCATTCGATCTTGGATACTGACACAGATGATTGAACCTTTCATCAAGAGACGACCGTTTCTCGTTGGCATCAGGTGTCTTTTTGTAAATGGGATTCTCCGTTGCATTGAGACCAAAAGAAACCTTGGAGAACGTCTCTGTGCTGGCGACAGAAGTTTTGACGGGAGCAGCGTCACACTGTGAGATGGAGGGCGTGGGAGAACTCCCGTCACTGGTGTTGGTGATGACGCATAGCTCTGGAGAACCGCTGTCCAAACTATCAGAACTTGTGGGTCGTCTGTACACTATCGAGTCACGTCTTGCAAAGCCTCTGTCATCCTGAAGTCGCTCGGGTGAAAGATCAGGACTCGCGCAAAGCTCTTCATCCTTGTTGTTGTCTCTGTCAGCTAAAGGTTCTAACTCTGGCTCAGACTCTTCCATGATTTGAAGGGCAGGTTCATCCAAAGCTTCTTCCTCGTCTTCATCCCAATTATCTGTTTCTTTCCGAGGACTGTCAAGTTTCGCTGGCTTTGATCCTGAAGAAATAAATTCATCTTTCAAAGGTTCAACTTTGGTTGAAGCCTGGGAATCTTGGGTGGAACCAGCTAAAAATTTATCGTACAAATCTTCTTGCACTTTTTGTGTTTTCTTGAACCTTTCACTGAACGAAAGATCAGTCTTCTTTGGGTTAACAGAATCCACACGAGATATTTCGCAAGGGCTGTCTGTCCCATCCCTGCTCAAAGCTCTCATGTGGGGAGTGTGTAAATCTTCTCTCGAACAATTACCATTATTCTCCTCACGCAGGAGTAAACTACTAGAATTGGGTGTGTCAAGCTCATCTCTTGAAGGGAAATTAACAACTGAGCTCTCAACCTCACGACTGCTAGATTTTAGAAGGAAATTATGGTCACTTTGTTCTTCTTTGACGTCAGCTTTGCCTACATCCTCATCAGTAGAAGTAATATCATCCAACCGAGGAGGTGAAAATCTATAAATTTGTTCACTACTCCACTCTTCCTCCCAGGGATAGTGAGAAGAACTCAACGGTTCCACTTTGGTCCTGATGACAGGATCCGGAGGAAGGTCAAGCAAGACTCCCGCGTCACGTAGGTTACGATCGCGTTCCATCTTGGCGCGCTCTTCTTGCAGGAAAAGGCGGTATAGCATTACGGTTTCCGCGGTTGGGTGGCGGCGTTGGCTGTCTTTCAAAAGAAGTGATTGGTACTTGTATTTCATTTGTTGAGACTTTTTAACAATATTCTCTGCGTGACTTTCGAACGCTGCGTCACTTTGAGCAAGATCTTGAGCATTGGGGCCTGTGTCACTGAAGACATGATACCGAATGAGACGTTTGCAAGCGTCAAGCTTGCTCTTGAAAGGAGACTTGTAGTCCGGATTAAGAGCACCTCTTTGGTCAGTTTTAAGTTGGTGTTCAAACAGTTTATCTTGTGTACACGGAATGGAACAATTTTTGACCGGTGAATACCCAGCATCATAATCAGAAGGCGATTGATACACAGGGTGGAAATAAGGAACCTCTACAGGCGCAGGTCCAGTGCTGACATTGTGACCCTGATTGTCGGTCGCAGTGCAGGATATTGGGAGAATATTTCCAGGACAAGGAGCAGAGGTAACTGCAGAAACAACGCCAGAAGAAGGAATGTTTCCATAGACACAAGCAGGTTCATTAGCACCCGTAATTTGAGGAGACATTGACGTGAAAGCAGTGGGAGCCACTGAAACGGGCAGTAACTTGGGCAAGTAATGGCTGTAATCCGTGTTGGGAACACATACAGGATTTGGGGAAGCTGTGGGAGTTATAGGGGATGTTTGCGGTAGGCAAACTGACTGTGGGGAGTAACCAGGATTGTTGCTATTGGGTCGAGGAGAAGACATGGAGTTAGTTTTTGCACATACCTTATTTGCGCCATTATTGCTAACACAACCCATAGGAACACTTCCTTCATAAGGAGAAGAATTACTAGTAACAGGCATCCCTGAATTTGTAACAGACACACGGTCTCTAGACGTCGTCGATGAGTAGGTGCAGACAACAGGACTGTTGGAAGGAGGTGGAGTAATGAACCGCAACGAGCAGTCAGAGTAGCCATTGTTGCTCTTAGCTGAGTTGTTGCTGCCCATTGAAGAGCTCGGAGACAGCAAAGGCATGGATGCACCTGGAGATGACGCGTCTTCTATGCCGCTGTTCTGGCTCTTGCACCGATCTCCTCCAGTCGAGGTCTGCACAGGAATATTTAAATATTCAAGTAAATATTGCTGGGTGCAACTAATATTGTTGATACACTTGAAAACCTCACCTATATCCGCACATAACACATACGTAAATCTTAGGTTGACAGCCAAGGGCTCAATTTTGAGGATTGTCAGCTTTTATTATCAAACAACTACCAGAGGTTCTCAGCTTCTACCATTTTCCCAGTTGTAGACGAGTTAAACGCACATAACAATTAATCAGTTTGAATAAGGTAAACTAATGAGATTAAAAACAAAATTAGACCTTCAGATATTCCAGTAATAAAAACCAGCTCTTGCAAAGTTTTGGAAAGTATTACTTTAGCGTTCATCAGAGGGTGTGTGTGCATACTGCATATACGATACATTAGTATTTCTGCAGAACATCGATGAATTCGTTTCATTTTTCTGCTGTAACAACTCATCATGTGCCATAGACTATTCTTAACTCCATACAAGGTAGAAATCTCAAGAAAAAGATCAAACCAGTAAAATAAACAGGACGAGAAGAGCCGCAGAAAAAATACAGAATGACGCCCAGGACCAATGGCACAAACAACTGGTGCAAAACAAAGTTACAGAGAAAGCTAATGCAAAAAGTGCAGAAACGAGCGAGATAAAGTAACACGTAGTGCAAAACGAAACTAACAGAAGTTTAATACAAGGAACCTGAAATGTGTGAAATAAACCAATAAACAAGAAATAAAATAGGAGCAGCTAACCAAAAATTCTTGAAATTTGATGGCTGGTACATGGTGGCAAACCCCCTAGCATACGCCATCATATTTGACAGAGAACGGATATACCAGTCTAATGCAAATTTAAAGACAAATTTACTTACTTCAGAAAGCCTTAAAAATCAGAAGAATCAAATGATCAGAGAAATGCAACATATTTGATTCAGCATGGTGCAAAGGTTCTAAAAGAAGCTAACTTAATGAAACCTAATACACTGCAGTAACTTTTTCAAATCGAGTAAAATCTTTGAAATCGATTAAGCCAGCAACAGACTATGAGAAGGGCTCATTATAGGAGTGGGAAGCTCAAGCACAATATTTTTGATAAAACGCACAGAAATATACAGTTTGGTACTGATGAATTAGAGTAAATAAATGCAAGCAACACAAAATGAGTCCTGAATTTTGGGCGTTTACCTGCACCAAGTTGTTGAGCTGAGTAGAACAGGTGACAGTTGTGGTGAAGTTGGAGCATGGTACGGTAGCAGCAACAGAGGAGGAGTGGAGCAGCAGCGTGACTGGGGTGGAGGTGGTGGTGTAGCGCACAGCAGTGCACGGTGCACTGGTGGATGACAGCACAGGCGTGCTAGTGGTGCAGGACAACACCGGTGCACTGGGAGATGGGGTGTATGGAGGAGTGACAACGGTGCTCCCGCACGAGGACGTGAAGCTTCGAGAAGACCCTGCACTGTCCACAGAAACGCTGGACTGTGAAGACCCGCAGCTGTAGTTCAGGGCTTTACTCAAGGGAACCTGAACATCAGCAGTGCTGGCAGATTCCTCAAATAACTTGATGGAATTAGTGCCAGCGCTATTTGAGCTTCGCTTGCCAGCGTCACTACTGGGTGGAGTGGTCTCGAATATGCACGCGCCACCCTTCCCTTTACTACCAAGTGTGATGCTCGTCACAGCTGCACTCGGGGCCAAGTTGCTGCTGCTGAACAGCTGACTGTTGCTGCTGGTAATGCTGTTACCCAAACTTCTATTCGGGAGAATGGCACGAGGTTCTTTGTTCACCTGAAATAACAAATGGGCGTTTAGAGCTCTTGAATGAAACATTCAACTGGAGAATGGATGGGACAAAGATAGAGAGAAAGAGCTAAGATCTATACATCTATCCAGTAAAATTTTGTTTTCTTTTAGAGGAGCGATGTGAAATTCGGGAGACTGAAGAAATACTTGGGTGCCTATGCAAATAAAAAAAGGATATTTAGATGAGATTCTTACTTCACACCAGAAATATATGAAACTCAATTATAAAACAAAATAAAATAGGATGCTTTTGCCCCCTTTCATAATCCTGTCTTTTGCCTGAAGGAGAAAACTGAGAAGAATATTCTCTTTAAAAATAATTCCATGTCTGCAGGGTGCACACAGTAATATCTTTTACAGGACAAAAAAAAATGTTATGCGATAAAACTGTAGGGTAAATATCAGAGATATACTCAAATGCTTACTAAACACAAAGTAAAATTCCTCGAAATGTTATGATTTTCTGATAATATAAAATATTGAAATAAGAATTGAATCTGCCTGTTTAACAACCAAACATAAATTCAATACAAGCAGTGGACTGAAAGTTGAGATATGAAAATAATCTATGCAAGATTGACCAATTTCACACAAAATGCGTAGATAACAAACATGAAGTTTTCACGTGATTTAAAATCAATCGAGAATAACATTCTAACCTGAGAACCATTAGTGTGTCTAACACATTGTGGAAACGATGTATCTTACTATAGATTTGAGTGGAGAAGAAGGCACTTTGGTTTTGGGCGAGAGAGTGATGAACTTGTGACCAACAGGGTGGGAGTATCTGATGGTAGGGCTCGCCAAAGAGACGTTGCTGCTCGAACTCTGCCAACGAAAATAATTTGTTGGTCAATGAGAAATAAAATAAACGCGGAACACATAAATCTACACTCGCAGATTTCTAATCTGGTATTTTGCCTTGCCATTTCTGGGGTACATCAATACCAACACATACTAATTAAAATTTGGGAACATGATAATAAATACTAAGGGAAAAAGCAAGAAAAAAGCATCACAGATTATTTTCATGAACAGCCATGGCTACAAAAGGTATTAATATCAAAGAATTGGATACCACCTAAACAACGCAACAAAGGAAAGTAGTCCAGGTAAAGAACTCTTGCGTTATTTCTACATGCAGACAAAAAGTTCCACATTACTACAAAGTGTATCACGACTACACCATAACGTTCCAGTGAAGAGCAAGCTCCTATCAGCCTTCTGTCACATTTGCAATGTTATAGACAGTGAGACCATGAATGGGTGAAGCGGCAATACATTAGGCTACTGTATTTCAAGTATCAGCTCCACAGGTTTGCTGGCGCTAATTTGGGTTGACACAGCCAAGACATGAGTTACGCGGGTAATGCATCATGTCTTCGCAGCGTCACCGTAAAATGGCCACGTGCAGCACCGTAGTGTTGACAGTCGCATTATTATTATTATGTAAGAAAGTTTTAGCCTCCCTTAACCACGACACAGATGTTCTAAGAAAGGAGAGAGGAAAGAGGAAGGCACCATTTAGTTTGGAGTTGAGGGCACGCGGAATCTATGCACAAGGTGCACAGAAACAGTAAGCTAGGAAAGAAGTTCATGAAACAAGAAAAAAGTTGAAGAAAATAGTAGGTGCTGAAAAACAGGACAACAGTGAACCGAAAAAAGATGGTCCGTAACAAAACAAAAACCTATTTTATTACAACAAAAAGGAAGCCTACCTAACCTTTAGCTCGGGCCCTCACATGGTTCCCCTGGGAGCGCTAATTCCCGTTGAAAGTGGCAATAGCTCAGCGTATCACTCACTCCTCTCCTATTTAGCCATTGCTGATTAGAGACAAAGTGCTACATATAGAGTACAACATAGCCCTCTCAAAATAGCACATTGCACATGAACTAAAAAAAGAAGACTAAGAGCATACAGATACTCCAGTTCACATTTATGTTACAACTCTCCATACCTAATAAAGAAAGAACAAATCTAGTTATCATATAAACTTACAATTAAAATGGTTTTGACGACATCTAAAAAGAAATTGAACTGCCTAAAGCTTTATTTACCACTTACTGATACTATATTTTCTAGACATCTTTTTCATTTGAACACTCGGTAGATTCTCAGATTTTTTTGATATATCCAATGTGAATTGTTCTTTACACAAAAACAGATGTCATTCAAATATCGTTAACAAGGCCTATGTCATCTGCTCACTCATACACCGTTTTAATTTCAATAACAAAACTATTTCAACACTTTGACTGCGACGTGCTCCACCGATGATACAATGAGGTAATTTTCATAATGCTACTGACCGACCAGAAGTCCCTAACTCAATTTTCATACATACGTAATCAAAGCTAAATGAAGGCACAATCCAGTTCATGTTTGCTATTTTCAAAATAGTTCACTGCAATTGACTTGAAATTTGAGTTTGGCATTGAACTTAATACTTAGTAGTCGCAGTCAAAGTGTTAAATAATTCGCTCATACAACAAATGAGTTTTAACATTTGCACCAACACCCAACACAGCTGACATACAGAGACAGCCACAAGTAAAGAAATACAAAAATAAGATCAAAACTCACAGGAGTGAGAGACGCGTGCTTGGCGGTGACATCGACCGGTTTGCCACTATCCAAGATGCGCGCGTACTCGTTGGACAGACGAGCCTGGTTCACTTTGTCTTCGGGACTGAGCTTTTCTTTGTTGTTCAATGCCTGCAGCTCTGCCATCACTCTCCTGAAGCTCTGTAACACCGTACAGTGGAGTTACTTTTTTATCAAAAATTGGTGCTCGTGTACTTCAACCATCATACTACTTCATGAAATAGTTGAGAAATGAATAATGATCAGCAAATTGGAAATAAAGAAGTCCGATCAATTGACTATGCTTTACAAGTTTGATATCTATTCCTGAAAATGACATACTTAGTTTTTTTGGTTGCGTGTTGAAATTCTAGTAATGCAAACAAAGCAGTACAGACTGACAGGTAAGTATAGGGTCTGCCAAAAAATCTATCCAGTCTGTGACTGCCCAGTACTCATGTATTTTGTTTTGCCCTATTTAACCCATTCCAAGCAGCGGAATTATCTATATTTCGTCCCAAAAAATGGACGCATTCAGCGGCGCGTCTATCTATAGTCGCTGTTTCATTCTGCCTGCTACACATAATAAGCGGTGGCTACCATATAAAAACTGTGTGCAAAAAGGTGTTGTTTAGCATCTTTTCCAGCTCCTCAGACAACTTTAAGCAAGTTGAACAAAAAGTTGCGTGCCTTACAAGACGTCAATATGGATGGTGCTTGATTGCGAGGCAGGAGAGTTAGCAGACTTGCTCCTCTACAGGCTTTGCTATCTTTTTTTTTGCTCATTTTCCCAGCTGAAATTTATTGACTCGCTGACATTTAATGTCTTCTAATAATAACAATAATAATAAAACTAATTTCATTTCAAAAATCTTATATGCTTTTGTAAGCAGAATACTTCTAATACATTCTGCTCAGCTTTTGACTTTGTATCTGAGTAATCAGTTATCATATTCAGATGCCTCATTCCATCTGTGATCGTAAAAACACATGTTTGCGGTCTAGCAACGTACTTGTTATTTTTATGTCAGTACTTAAGTATAAAAACGTCAGTACCTATAAAAAAATAAGTCCTTACTTTACAAATTATTCAAATTGTTATTTATTACTTTGTCATTTTTTATATACAATTATAAATAAACTAATGAATATGCCGTTTTCATTCATTTATTTAAAAAAATTAGGTCCAACTTGCCCCTATCAAGCGGCAGAAACTATATCTAGTCACAAGCTCATTCCCTGCATTTAGCGGCGCGACTATTTATAGCGAGGAGTGACTGTCATGAACAGCGGCAGCTACTATATATAGATCATTTCAAAACTTGTGCGCTCCGGTAGATACCCTGCTGCTTGGAATGGGTTATTGACATAGATCCTAGTTTAATAAATTAAACAAAAGAAAAGAACATTAACTAAAAGAAAATTAAACCTTATTAAAAAAACTTAGTTTACGTGAAACAAAAACGAAAAATACAAAAGTAATTGTCAGTCAAAAGAGTACTTTATTTGGGACACTATCACTCATAACACAGCATATCTCAACTCTGCTAAAGTACTTTATTTGGGACACTATCACTCATAACACAGCATATCTCAACTCTGCTAAAGGGGTTTCTCCAAGCACACTTCGAGATTTTGATTACCAAGCGATCAACAGAACAGTCATCTACTCAGACCCCAATCATTTAACTTTATATCATCAAATTTTCTCATAAACAAAAACGTAAATATTAGGCATCGAGCCCAGATCCAATTATCTATTTACATGAACTACATTTTTTACTTTCAGTTAAAGATAGCTTAACACGTTCCCCGCGGATCGGGCCATATGTGTACCATTCGGTAAATTGCTCATACACACATCAATATAAATGAATGACATTTTATGTTTTGCGAGCTCTTTAAGAAATAATTGTTATCATACCACGTGATATGTATCATGCAATTGTACTTTTCATATTTCTCAGGAATGATAAAAATGTATTCGAGCATTAAAGTCGATTTCCCTATTCTGCTCTATACAAACTAACCGAATCAACCATTTACAACATCGGTGAACGTGTCAAGTGTCGCGAGTTCGGCTGAGTAGACTATGCCATTTTACATCAACACGTTACAACCTATATTTGGTCGTGCAATAAACCTTTAGAGTAAGATAAACTGAGAAATTTATTCAATAAGACTTTCAGTTTTAGGTAAATGGGTGAAAATGCCAATAGACACTAATAATTACTCATTTTTTTTTGGCAGCTGATCGTTACAATAACATCATCAATACAGTACGCATTTCTATGGCAATGCCATCAATGCACCATATTCCAATTACAAAAATGAACATGCCTACAAGTCACTGATTAAGAAACAAAAACTTCCATTTCAGCTGAAACTCGTTCAAATACAATCATTTCTCTCTGAAGAACACAAAACTCAAATTTCAGCTATTCCCCTGACAGAAGAAGAGAAGAAGAAGAGACAGCTTACAGCAAACATAATAAAATAATAATTACCTCCTGATTGGCAGGAGACAAGAAGACCTGCTTTATGGTGGTAGGCAACTTGACGTTGTTGCTCGTTACAGAAGCACCGCTGGTGGCAACAATAGTGTTGTTACTACTGCTGCTGGTGCTGATGTTGCTGCTGCTGGAGACGCCTCCATTGCAGACCGCGCCGCTCAGCTCGATAATGGTAGGCATGCTTCGCAACTGGTTGTTTTTGACGCTGTGATTCAGAGCAAGGGGCTCGCTCGTTTTGGGGATAGTCAAAGAGAAGCCGTTGCTCAGAGTTGGCGTCGACTTGAGGTTGTTTATGGGAGACGAAAGAGGCAGCAAGACTGACTTGCACCCTGTGGGGGATTTGAGCTCCTGGAAGTTGTTCAAAGTTCCTGAGTCACCTCCACCTCCACTACTGCTCGAACTAGACTGGTAGCCTGATATATTGTCGTCTTCTATTGATTTTCTCTTCTTAGATCTGGATGGACGCTTGCTCTTTGAAGCCACAGTAAATGAAGGTAGTGATGGCTTAGAAACTGCTATACTAACACAACGTGAAGCATTTTTAAACAGCTGGTCATTGCATGACATTTCAGAAGCAATGGAAATTTTTATTGTGGGTGAAGGTAAAACTAAAGTTTGAGATCCAGTTGATCTTGCCGTGCTAGAAAACGTTGTTAAGAAAGGGACGGTGGAGGTAGATGAAGAATTGGATGATACAGTGACGGGTAATCTGACAGCACTCGAAACAGCTCCACTTGAAATATGACTTACAGAACTACTAGCAACCACAGCATTCACAGGAACTATTTGAGCCTTGTTCACACCATACCCGCTGGACGTAGGTTTGAAGCTCTGACAACCAATGATGACACTACCATCCTCAGTGAGAGAGCTTAGCGAACCCACGCCTAGTGAAGTGCTGAGACTGTCAGGCTGCAGGGCCTTAAAAAGCTGAGTATTTTGTACAACTTTGGTGATATCATTGCCCAGAGGAGCTCTTCTGCTCTGGACGAGAGGAGATATGGCGGGCGAGGTAACCGTATTGGTGGTAGTGGTGACCGCCACGTTGCTGCTTAATGGCACGACTGCGCTAGGCATCGATGGCACGGAGGTGCTCACTTGGAGAAGAGAAGAAGGCAGAAGGGAAGGGGCTGAAGCGGTGGTGGCAAAGCTGACGCCAGCACTACCAGCACCAGAAAAGTTGCTCAGTACCATGGTAGGGGCGCCAGTGCCACTGATGCTGCTCATCACGCTGCTGTGGCCACCGCCGATGTTGCTCAGCAGAGGCTGGCTGCTGACCAGACTCGAGCTGCTGCTGGGTGCTGGAATATCTTCAGTGCCACACAAAGGCAGAGGAGGTACGGCCATGACTAAACCGTTTGCCTGGAACAATACATTCTTAATGTTAATTCTACATACCATTACAAGGCAAAATAATTAACAGAGAGCGTGTAATAGCATAACTTTCTTTCTAAATACCGTACTTATAATTTCATCAGAGGATTAACTTTCTACTAGCATGTAAAATATAAAATTTTGCTAAGATGAGCAGCCATATTGCAGTACTCTTTCTTTTTTAGAAGTTTAATGAGAAAAATAACTAAATACTGTTACAATTTCTAATCGTGAATGAAACATTTAATGATTATATCTAAGTCATCATCAGTCCACTATATCAGGTGTCCCACAAAAATATCTCGGACTTTTTAACTGATTACATCTCTGCTTTAAATTAACATATTTGAATTGTCTTTTTTTCACAAAATAGTAAATTTTGCTTCTTTTTCGAATAATTCAAGTTTTTGAAAATAGGTTGAACAACAAGTTTACAATGATCGATTTACTGACGGGGGTAGGAAACTAATTGTCGAAAGGAAAAGTTTTAAAAACAACACTGGTGTTCTTCATTTCTCAATACCTACTGTTAAAAATAATTTTACAATGATGTATCCTACATACCACCAAGTATTTAAACCCTCTAAGAGGTTTAAATGATTGAGGTTTAAATACTTGAGTTTCAAGTGTTTTTAATAATAGTGTTTCAAAAACTGAAAGAAAACGGTGAAATAATCCACAAAACTCTTTGTTCATTGGTGGCTAGAAGTAATGCTTGCCTTGAGAGAAATGAAGGGTATGTCAAAGGATACTAAATTACTTTATTTATTTAAACGTTATTTAAGGCAATGATTTGTTACTCTTTTAAATTTTTGTTTGTTTGGTTTTTTGGAAAGTACAAAATAAGGAAGAATATCAATGTTGTTTTAATAACTTTTCTTTTGAACGATTAGTTTTTCTACCCCTTTTAGAAAATCGATCATTGTAAAGTTTCAACCGATTTTCAAAAACTTAAATTATTCCAAAAGGAAACAAAATTTACTACAATGTGAAAAAAAATGACAATTCAAATATGTTAATTTAGAGCGGAGATATAATCAATTAAAAAGTCCAAGACATTTTTGTGGGACAGCCGGTAAAGCTAGACATGAATAATGACTCTTCTGCTCTTTTCTAATAACTGAATAGAATTGCATACATAAATTTTTCCAACAAAAGGGATTAAAGAAACAAATCAAAGAAAGTTTGCCCTATTGCATACAGTAAGTTTGAACTCATCGCATATACTCAAATAACTACCATTTATAATGAGTTAACCACTCGCTTTAGATGCCACACAAACATTGTGAAGTTGACATGAAGTTTAAAGAAAGCCGTTCTGCTACTCACGGTTGAGAGGAATGTCGACGCTCCAGCTGCATTGGAGGCTCCTTGCACAAGTGGAGGTCGCAAGGATGAGAGTGAGCCCAAAATTAGCTTGCCAGACGCATCCACTGTGGCAACCATCCCAGACTGAGGCAAGCCCATGCCTCCTACTTTCCCAGATAAAAACTGCGGGGTAAGAGTGCTGCCAGGAAGGTTTACAAAGTTGGTGGGGAATATGCTTGCATTGAGGGAGGTATTGGAGGCAGGCGATGTGGTGGAAGTAAAGATGGGCGTGTGCAGGGAGTTGGAGGTGAGGGTCAGAGTAGAGGTGGCAGTTCCAGGTCCTGTGTTCATGCATATGATGTTCGAGGCAGACGTGATGCAAGGGTTGCTCGTAAGCAGTCCAGACAAGGAGGTGGAGACGGAGGCCACCATGGGAGAAAAATGAGCCCCAAGACCAGCAGGGGCCGTCGCCAAAAAAGACCGACTCACAGTGGGAGACAAAGCAACAGAAGCAGATGTCATGATGGCAGGTGCCGATGAATTTGTGACTGGAGAAGGCGCCACAGAAATTATGCATGCAGAACTGCCCGCACTAGCATCAACAACAACATTATTACTATAGCCTGAGTTATTTAGAGTGCTTCCACTATTGAGCTGTGCTTCATCTTCTGCTGTGATAGGTCCAAAATCATTCTCATCAAAATAAAGGTCTCCAAAAATTCCCGTTTCTTTCATGATATCATTCAAGTTAATTGAATTTTTAACTTTGGGTTCTTTCTGCTCTTTTTCTTTCTTCTTTTTCTTGGGCTTCTTCTTTTTTTGTTCTTGAGAGGAAGGAGTCGCCACTGAAGACGTTTGCGCTAACTGCTGCTGCTGAGTGTTCTGATGCTGCAGTTGCGACGTATAAACAGAGGCGCTCGTAGTTAATGGGGTCTGTGATGCCACAACAGAACTATTCCCTGAGTTATGAACGGCAAGATCTTCTTTGGTTGTAGTAGTAGGCATGATGGATGATTGGGGAATGGTGATGGTGTTGGGCGGCTGGGCAAGAACCGTGGGGGCCAACTGTAAAGTGGGTTGTCCCCCAAGCTGTTGCGAGGGCGCCAGTTGGATGGTGGGCGCTTGGAGGGAGGGGGCTAACGGGCGCACTGCCCCGCCCAGCATCGCCCCAGCTGGTAAATTGAGGGTAGTGTTGCTAGGAACTGCTATATACGACGGTCCATTTGGGGTGTTGATTTGCTGTAGCTGCAGAGTAGGTGTTGGTTGCTGAGTTACAAATCTATAAATGGGAGTTTGAGCAGGATTTACTTGACGAGCGCCAGGAGCTCCTATAATATTGGGAGTTTGAGATGATAGGCTTTGATTTGCAGCAGCAAAGTTCTGAGCAAGACCTTGTGGCACCACAAAGGTAGGGGCTTGGCCATTGGCACCTGGTATCATGATTGCTTGGGGTGCTACTGCAGCTGAGGTGCTTTTGTTGACAGCAGCAGTGGACTGCCCTGCAGACGTGTTCAAGAGAAAGTGAGGCGAGGAGTTTAAAAACAAGGGTGTTGTGCCTGTGTTGCCTGCGGGTCTTATTAATAACTGAACACCGCTAGCATGTTGAATTAGCAGTGGTTGCTGCAAGCCCGCCTGCAAACCCTGGAGGCTGTTTTGCAGTAAATTTCCATTCAGCAAAAGCCCTCCACCAGGAGCAGCAGCACCATTGTTTGGAGCTGCAGACACAGGAGTGCCTGCCAGCATGGACTGGTTGGAGCCTGCTAAGGGAACCAAGGTAGGCCCGCCTTGTGACAAGCTCAGTGATGTAGAGGCGGGTGAGGGTAAATTCGAAGAACAAGGAGGGGTTGTAGCTACTGATCGAGAGGGTGTTCCACTGATTAGAGTCTTGCCTGAGAGTATCTGAGATCCAGATTGAGTATTGACAGGCGCACACACCATGGGTTTGGGCAGCAGCTGTGGCTGTTTGGGTTGAATGAGTTTGTTGGCAGATGTTACGACTCTGTTGTTGGTGAGGAGTTGGATAAGCTGACTTGTACCAGGGACCAAAGGCTTTATGGCATTAGCCTGAGATCCTGCAAGCATTACTCCCCCTCCAGCAACAGGCACCTGCTGGAGCATCACTCCGCTCCCACTGGTTGGAGAAGATAATACCTGCTGAGTTGCAGTAGGGGCTTGGGACGAACGAATGACCTGCCCTGAGGATCTACTTATGGAGGAAGATATGCTATTGCAGACACTAGATGTCACAGAAGGACATGAGGATACTGTTGACGAGGCAAGAGTAAAACCACTTGAATTCCTGGGATTAGACTGCGTAGTAATTATTACCTGCTGTTGATTACCAACTCCGATAGACTGGAGTGAAAAGGAAGACGAGAGCTGAGCCTGTCCTGCTGTTAAAATAGAAGAATTGGGAGTAACATAGAGAGAACCAATGCCATTACTTGAGTTGTTGTTCAAAATAGAGTTAGTCTGGCTGAGCAGAGTGGAGGCGCCAAGCACTTGTGACCCAATGATCTGAGAGCCCTGTACTACAGATGACTGCTGAGTTAACTGATGCCCTGAAGTTGCAGTGCTGATAGTAGGCAAACACACAGATGATTGAAGCTGAGGTTGAGAGCTGCTGCTTAGCAAACTTCCACACTCAGAAGATGGAGCAGTGATAACTTGCCCGTTGTTATTGACTAGCTGGATACCCGAAAGATTGCTTATATTAGAGAAATTAGATAAACTTAGATTTGAATACGAAGCTAAAGATGATGTTGAAGCAGAGGCTGTGAAAGTGTTCATGTTTGACAGAGATGTGAGAGAGGATACAGAACTGGGTTCTCCTGTTATTATGGTAGGGAGGCCACACGCGCCAGGCGAGTTTTTGGTTTTGCTGCACTGGAGGGATGCTAGACTTTGAGACGTTTTAGGGTTTCTACTACAATTTGATGATAGGCCCTTTGGACTGGGGTGTGGTCTCACACCAGAGGCAACACTAAAAGACTGCATAGCACTGCTGCTGCTGGCACAAACAGCAACTCCCAGGGGCTCCAGAGAGCCACGGATGGTGTTTCCAAATGGGATGTTCTGCTGTGTGGTCAGGTCTGACGAGGCTGGAACAGTCAGTCCTAACTGATGCTTGCTTTGAGCAGGTGTTAATGAATTGATGGATGAAGCTAATGATGAGGATCCTCCATTTTGCAACTGAACAGAAGCTTGGGAGCCGGAAAATCCGGCCGTGAGCGAATCTGTTTTACCTCCAGACTCAATGATGAATGATGACAATGAAGAACCGTGAAAACTTTGTGACGATGAAAGATGGTGCTGCTGACTTTGCTGTAGTGACTGCGGCTGGGAAACTATGCAGGATGAAGAGAGGAACTGTTGTAATGACGATTGATCGGCAGACACGCCGTCACTTGTAATGAGTAGCATTTTATTTTTGTCCTCCAGGGCGGAACTGGAAAATCCATTTCCTATTTCAGAAGCAGTGAGGGCAGACTGAGGTAGGAGTATTGAAGACTGCTGCTGTTGCTGCTGATGGTGGTGGTGATCTAACGTGACACCCCCAATGGGAGCTGCAAGGTGTTGCTGCAACTGCTGCACAGCAGGGGACATGGTGCGGATATGGTGGTGCTGCTGCTGCTGCATTGATGCTGCACCGCCCTGGTGCTGCACGTCCGTCGCATGGATGGACGAGGCAGCAGAAGCAGAGCTGCAGCTCTGAGAGCTGCCGGGGGTAACGCTGTTTTTGTGTGCTGCGGCTGCAGCTGCTGCCGCCGCTGCAGCCGCAGTGGCTGACACAACCAGATGGTTGCCATCAAAGACGAGGCTGTCCAAGCACGTCTCCAAGGCGCCCACATTGTTGCCACCAACTGAAGAGCTGCTGGTTGTGCTGCTCACGATGCTCTCCAAGTGCGGGCTCTCCAGGCCCTGAGCAAAGGTTGCTTTAGTTAACACAAGGTATTGCCTTAGTTCCAACATGGTATTGCCTTAGTTCCAACATGGTATTGCCTTAGTTCCAACATGGTATTGCCTTAGTTCCAACATGGTATTGCTTTAGTTCCAACATGGCATTGCCTTAGTTCCAACATGGCATTGCCTTAGTTCCAACATGGCATTGCCTTAGTTCCAACATGGCATTGCCTTAGTTCCAACATGGCATTGCCTTAGCCCAAATGGGATATTGCCTTAGTCTAAATGTGACATTGCCTTAGTTCAAATGGGACATTGCCTTAGTTCAAATGGGACATTGCCTTAGTTCAAATGGGACATTGCCTTAGTTCAAATGGGACATTGCCTTAGTTCAAATGGGACATTGCCTTAGTTCAAATGGGACATTGCCTTAGTTCAAATGGGACATTGCCTTAGTTCAAATGGGACATTGCCTTAGTTCAAATGGGACATTGCCTTAGTTCAAATGGGACATTGCCTTAGTTCAAATGGGACATTGCCTTAGTTCAAATTGGACATTGCCTTAGTTCAAATGGGACATTGCCTTAGTTCAAATGGGACATTGCCTTAGTTCAAATGGGACATTGCCTTAGTTCAAATGGGACATTGCCTTAGTTCAAATGGGACATTGCCTTAGTTCAAATGGGACATTGCCTTAGTTCAAATGGGTATTGCCTTAGTTCAAACAGGGTATTGCCTTAGTTCAAATAGGGTATTGCTTTAGTTCTAACAGGGTATTGCCTTAGGTTTAACAGGGTTTTACCTTAGTTCTAACAGGGTATTGCCTTAGTTCTAACAGGGTGTTGCCTTAGTTCTAACAGGGTATTGCCTTAGTTCTAACAGGATATTGCCTTAGTTCTAACAGGATATTGCCTTAGTTCTAACAGGATATTGCCTTAGTTCTAACAGGGTATTGCCTTAGTTCTAACAGGGTATTGCCTTAGTTCTAACAGGGTATTGCCTTAGTTCTAACAGGGTATTGCCTTAGTTCTAACAGGGTATTGCCTTAGTTCTAACAGGGTATTGCCTTAGTTCTAACAGGGTATTGCCTTAGTTCTAACAGGGTATTGCCTTAGTTCTAACAGGGTATTGCCTTAGTTCTAACAGGGTATTGCCTTAGTTCTAACAGGGTATTGCCTTAGTTCTAACAGGGTATTGCCTTAGTTCTAACAGGGTATTGCCTTAGTTCTAACAGGGTATTGCCTTAGTTCTAACAGGGTATTGCCTTAGTTCTAACAGGGTATTGCCTTAGTTCTAACAGGGTATTGCCTTGGTTCTAACAGGGTATTGCCTTAGTTCTAACAGGGTATTGCCTTACTTCTAACAGGGTTTTGCTTTAGTTCTAACAGGGTATTGCCTTAGTTCTAACAGGGTTTTGCCTTAGTTCTAACAGGGTATTGCCTTAGTTCTAACAGGGTATTGCCTTAGTTCTAACAGGGTATTGCCTTAGTTCTAACAGGGTATTTCCTAAGATCTAACAGGGTATTGCCTTAGTTCTAACAGGGTATTGCCTTAGTTCTAACAGGGTATTGCCTTAGTTCTAACAGGGTATTGCCTTAGTTCTAACAGGATATTACCTTGGTTCAAACAGAATATAAAAGGCAGGAGAACATGACTTCAGTTTGACTAAGCTTCTAAGTGAACTAAAATAATAACTGCCAATAATCATCAATAAAAATGGAGCTTGCTTACTGTTAAATAGACAGCAGAAATAATCATGCATGATGGAGAATGATGAATTGCGCTCCTTTCACCAATGATGCTTATACTAACATTGAGCTACAAAATATAGTGCCAAGCTCGCCAAAATTTTCATCATGATCTTGCCTATTCATTTCTTGAAGAAAAATATTTTCCATTCAATACATTGGCAACATCTTCATAGTAGGAAATAAAAACATTCAAAGAAAAATGTAAACTCATTACCCATTGAACACTTATGAAAAATAGAAATGATAAATTCAATACAATTCCACAACTGCAGAGGTCCCACAAGTGAAGATATTTTTTTAGTTTGAGCATTGAGTTCATTTTCTCATTTATTATGATTATTTTTAAACATATTTCAATAGAAAGACTTTCCTACCTAAATGCTGCCTACATCATGAAGAAAAATATATCATAGGATATATCATTTCAGTGACATTCATAATATCATTCATTTTCAAAACAGGAAAGAGTACAAACTCTTTTTGTGTATGCTATGTTAAATTTAATTACAGGAAATTTAAATCAGAATGTTGAACAGCTGCACCAGCACAGCCAGCCAGTGGAGGAGTCAATGCTCTGCTTCATTCTCAAGTTGAGCTGCAACACCCTGCCGGGGGTAACGCTGCTGGGGGTAAGAGTTCCTATAAATCTCAGTGAAAAATTTCTCATACTTGTATGTATCTCATGGGTGCTCTACTACAATGCGTAGTAACCCAGTTGTTGCACAGGGCACGTAAGTGATGAACTTGTGTGTGGGTAGATATTTTGTTCTCAATTTTTTATACTGCATCTTGAGCCTCAAATTTTGAAGCTTTTTGCAGTGTTTTTTTTTAAAGCTCATCTCTGATGGTAGAAGTTCAGCAGAACATTACTAGTAGGCTATAATTCATAGCTCACCTCTTCAAAGAGTTGAGTCTCAATTGTAAAAAAATTAATGGCGTTTCTTATGGGAGAATTTCAGCAACATTTCAGCAAAGAATCCTGACAACCATAATGGATATTTTTGAAAAGAAATAGTGCAGCTCTCATTTTAACCAATGTAAGTAAATTTATTTGTATGAAAAGTTAAAGTATCATCTATATCACATCTCCTTACTACAAAAGGTGACAAAAATCAAACTACACTCAAATACAAAGACACAAATAAATTCATAGTTTTTTCGTGAAATTTTGTCACTAAAATTCTAATACATTAAATAATTTATGGCAAATCCACATGGATGGTCAGTGAAACAAGGTGAAAATCACAAATACACTGAATAATTAGTGCAGAAAAATGTGCCATTTTTCTGATAGATGGTGCAAAACTTGCTCTACTCACCGAACTCGGGAAATTTTCCCGCAGGAATGACTCCAAAGCATGGTTGTCACTGCAAGCAAAGAGCAAGGTTAAGAAAAATTGAAGAAAACTTTACAGCATCAGTAATTATTGAGTAATTTCATCACCAATTCTAAATTTTTTCAGTAAAACTAATCTCTGAATACCAATAATTTACCAAATAATTTCGAATAATAATTTTTTTGAAACATTTATGCATCATGTGATGACATGGGATAATTTGAATACATAGGATAACTCGATTACATGATTTCAACAAAATGATTAAACTGAGAAATCCTCACAAATCACAAATAGATGCAAGAAAGAGACAGGTGCCAAGTGTTTAATCATGTCTATCATACAGATAGCAATTGAAGCTTGGCAAAGAATCCAATACCTTATACAGTTACACTATACAAAAATTGCATAAGCTACTGAATCACTGTCTTTCAACACTCAATTAACATCTGATGCATAAATTGAATGTAATCCACATTGATACATTACTAAATATAATGTTACATAATTAAAACTAAATATTTAAATTATCACTTTTTGACTTACTCAATAACATCCAACAGTCTCTGTCCGCCATCATCCATTGCAATGTAGACATGACTGAAAAAAAATTTAAATGACAATGTGAATTATGCATCAAGGAGACAAAGAAACAAGAACAGAAAGACATACTGAAATTATTTGAATATGTTACAACAGCAGGTTACATTGATGGTCACCAAGAGATTTATGTAATGCAGGGACCCACAAACTTCATTGCTATGTATACTTAACTAAAATCTAAATAGAATTTCATTAAATTTTTTGTGCATTTCAATTTTGGACACAGAAATTGAGATGAATATTGACTTTCAGTTTAAAATACTGCTCAAATACACATTATTAATCAAAATTTGTACAGAGATACAAAAACTTGGTAATTTGGTAACATTTTACTTGAATGTTTTCTATCATATTTTTACTCCTAGAATATCAGCACATGCCATGAAGGTTGCTTTAAAACAAAGAGCATAAAATGATAGCAATACCAAACCAAGGGAAGATTGGTCATCACAAAATGTACTCAACCTTTGTCAGACATAAATGAAAAATTGAAGGGCATAAGACAAACAACATTTGACTCAAAAATAACCCTACAAATTTTTGGAAATTATACAAATAAAGGATTGCCAAAAAACATTTCAGAGGCATTCACTCAATATCCGAGTTTCTTGATTTTAAATCACGTATTTATGAGTTCCTGGATGATTGCTCTGTAGACGTACTTATTATTTGATTGATCATTAGCTAGTGTTGATTTTTTAACTGAAGCTTCATTATTCAATCTTTGTTTTGCATGGTTTACTATTGAATTATATAAGGAAATTTAAGCTTCCATAACTACAACAAAGATGATCGAAAGAGGATGGAGGAAAGCAAATGTTTAGCATGGAGTTGAGGAAACGAGGAATGAATTTGCCAGGTATATTATACTCCCACATAAGGCCTCCTGAGTATAGAAATAGTAGCTTGGGAAGGAATTTTATGACAGAAGATAAAAGTTGAAGAGAGCAGTAGATACTGAAAAACATGGCAGTGAACTGAAAAAAGGTGTGGAATATTTTATTTGCATCTACTTTCCTAATATTTAAGAAATAAAAATAGGGCAGATTTCAGGCAACCTGCTTCTGTCTTAGATCTGTATATTCTAAGGATAAAACTACTCTTCAGAATGGCAAACCTATAAAATTGCTTCAGAAGGTGAATACTTCAAGCAAAAATGCAGTTGCCACTAACATAAAATCCTTGAGCATGCATTGCTCTTTTCCTGCATGTGTTGCACATATCTGCAAGACATACCAGTCCCATAACACTCAAAAGTGTTCAAGCCCTGTGTTCATAGAGTACTATGAAAATAAACCTAGAACACTAATATTCTAAGATTTCTTAATAAAAAGTATCCAAATATGTTGAAATTGAAAAACAATTTTGATTTTGTGAACAAAAGAGGAAAGAAAAATGTTTCCTTAGACTAACACCAGAAGCTTAACAAGCAAATTTGCACTTATTAACCTAATGAGCATCGAACAAAAGGAAATGGTGGACATACTTTATTGAATACCAGCTTAGTACAAATTATGTGTATAGGCCAATTCTAACAAGAGGCATACAGATGGTTGCATCTTTGGTGGGACTGCTTTTCGTACTGATTATAAAAAATGCAATTGGAAACCTAAAAAAATTAAAAATATCCAAGTATTTATACAAAAACTATTTACTATACTTATTATTACAAATAGTGATCATTGTCTCATGCAGACTGGTTAGTTTAACAAAATTTTTGCAAACAAATACACATTAGTGGTAGACAAATGTTATAATTCCATTTGCATTGCAATGATGTTTTTACAGAAGAAAGAGAGAGAACCATTTAGTATGGTTTATAGAAAATTTGAAGTCTATGCACAAGATATGTCCCTGCACAGAATGCCCTACATATAGAAACAGTAAGATCAAAAGAAAAAGGTAAAAAAGACAAAAATAATGATGGTAGAGAAAGTTGGAAAACTGAACAGAGGAAAATGGGCACATAAGATGGAAGGCACAAAAGCCTATCTTTAGCTGAGGTAATTTAACTGCACCTGCCAGGGGAGTTCTAGTCCTCATAGCACAGATCAGCTTAACTATCCTCAACTATGGCCTATTACTTACCCCCAGAGGAGATGCACAGATTAGCTAAGAAGCATTACTTGTATTTGAACTATGAATTTTGAACATTCATATGAAATTCATCTTCTCTTTTTGAAATAAATGGTAATGAGATAAAATAATATAATTCCTCATGTATTTTTGGAAATTTCTTCTAGGAAATTTTCAGGGACATGAACCCAATGTTTTATATTGAGATCAGAAAACTAAAGGATAGTCAAGAAACCACAAATCAATATTTTTACAGAAATGCCATTCCAGTCCAAAATTAGACTTTTCAAAACAAACAGCAAAACATAAAAAAGTTTACAAATTCGAGCAGTGACATTGAGCAACATAAGTAACCTCAAGTTCTAGTAACACATAAGCATTTATTTGCAGTTATCAACATTGCAATAGTGCTTGTTATTATTTAAAAATTTATAGAACATCCCTTTCAAAATATTGCAAGAGGAGTACCTAAACTTGTGACCTTTTGAGCCCATCATACAGGATGTTCATAAAGGCTCTTTACCTCTTTACCATCTAAAAATTTATTATAAATGCAATTGATAAGATATTTTCTTCAAATATTTTTTTGTATTCAGTGTTTATTTTAGATTATAATCACACTTTGGATTTGTAGGTTTCAGGGATTCTATTTGTGAAAGAGGTGCTGTTGAATGTATTCCTAAAAAATTGCTTCCTCTCAAAAGAACGTGCAATGTCTCACGGTTAAGTGAAACAAAATCAAATATGCAGAGAGCTAGGTATGGAAGAGATCCACCATCACATCCGTCAGTTTGTGCACGCAATAAAAAATTTATGGAGACGGGTAGAGTGTTAGCCATTGCCACAATCAATGAGGCTGTGCTACAACAAACAGGGCAAGAATTTGAGTACCATCTTGATGTGCTTTGTGCAGCTAATAGCGCCCATGTAGAAGTCTATTAAATAGGGAAAAACTCTAATAAATGTTAAATACAATAGTGATCCCTTGTTTATCGCAGTTGGCCGGTTCCAAGACCGCCCCAATAGCTGAGTAACCGCAAAGTAGAGAGAGCATTATCACGTATTTAACATATATTTGAAATTTTAAAACCCTCCTTGTACTGTTAACAACCCACCCTTTATAGTACAGTACGCTATCAGTAATAGGAACTACTGTTAAGCAATATCAATTAAAAAATTACTTTTACTGCACATTTTACACAATAACTCCATGAAATACTTCCCATACACATATTTAGAAACCCGCAAAATAGCAAGGGAATACTGCAAAACAAATTGAATAAAATATCTTATCAATTACATTTTTTATAAAATTTTTAAATGATATAAAGAATTCATGGGTATTTCACATTTTGACAAAAATTGAAACAAAAAATCTCAACCTTGGTATTTTCAAAATTATTCATTGCATAAACTAGAAGATTTGGCATACAATAGTTACCATCATTTATTATCATGATAAAATACAAAAATTCAATACTTTTAAAACACTTAGCAACTCAGTATGCTTGTTTTTTAAATTTAAAAGACCAAAACTACAAAAAAGATCAACAGATATACGAGATCTTAAACCCTAGCATGCCTTAATAGACACATCCCTGACATTTTTTTGAGCATTACAAAAGTGAAGTAACAAAACCTGAAAATCTAAAAAAACTGTTACATTACACACGCAAAACTACAGCACTAGAAAGACTGCACAAATGCAATGCATTTGACTAGTGTAGCCGATAGGATTATTAAAGTATGCTACAGTTGTGGTCATAAGTCAAGTCTATGGAAACCTGCAAGACCCCATACAGTTACAGCTAAAGAAGATAGAATCACACTGTCATTTTGGTTACTTTTAATACGTCATGATTGAAATTTCATTACATTACACAATTGAAAAATTTGTTCAAGATTTCAGCATATTTCTGCTACAAATGAAGGTACACTTGGTTGCCAACTTACAAACACAATTGATTCCAAACAGCTGTTCGTAAGTCATTTGATGGTAATTTCTGGTCTATAATTAATATTCAAAAGCCCTCATATATACATATACAGTAAACAAACAAAAATAGAGGATGTAATGTTAAAGGTTCATATACTGATAGTTAATGAAAATAATAACAATTACAATAAATGTGATTTACCTTTTATTATATATATACCAGTTAGCTTGCATTTGTATCTCCAAACATTTATAACGTGGATGTTCGTAACTAAAGCTAGCGTACCATAAATGTACGTATGTAAACAAAAGTGATGGGGAAAAACTACAGGCAAAATGTACTAACATTACTTGAATTTGTGACTGTAGTTTAATGGTGTTAAAAAATGTATTTAGAGCCAAGCTACATTGCCTTTAGTTCATTTAGAGTAGTCATCTCCAAACTACAGCCTGCTCGACAAATTTAGCCTACCAGTGTGATCAATTCGGACTGCAACAGCTAGTGGCGTGTACTCGGAGACTACTCTAGAAATTATAGCTAAGGTTGAGAAAATTAAAACAGTTTTAGCACTTAGAACTTTTTGGAGTAATCAGTATGGTTCTACAGCTTGAAATTTTGGAGACCTCTGATATAGACTTATGTGAATGCAAACCTGAACAACAGAATTAAACTCATGCTTCTATGATTAAACGAAGCTTAAAAAATGGTTGTTTTTACGTAAGCAATCAAGAGGTAATATAAGTGATTAGGTACCTACAACAAAAGTATTTTAGCACAATAAAGTTGATAGGCTTACAGTTTTGACTTAAATTCAACTGAATATTCAACAAAGAATGGAATAAAATTCAAATAGAAACATGGATGAAAAAAAAAGTTTAATCAAAACTTAGTTTCTTCATGTAATTATAGATGCACTGTTGTTATTATAAAAAGGGGTCAATATTGAGTTTAATGCACTCACAAAAATTAAAAATGGTGTTCCAAAGAATCACTAATGGAACGCATTCAAAAACATTTTACACGAATGACTTTTTGCTCGCTGATGCGTAATTTTTGAGTAATTCAACTTTGAAATTATGGCATATATATATTATGGTAGTATATAAATGTGAAGAAACGGACACATGAATATGCACGGACGTGATGATAGGTTAGATTAGGTTAGGTAACATTAGGTTAGTTAAATAAAATAACCAAAACAAACCCAATTTATCTTAGCTACACCAAAACTGACGTTTTCTCGCCCAAAAGTTGCGCGTGTTACAACGATGCGGCGACTAAGCAACCGACTATACGTTATTCCTACTTGAATGTTATTAATGTTATATCTCAAAAATTACGCATTAGCGAGAAAAATGTCAATCCTGTAAAACGTTCATAAACATGTTACTCTCAAGATTCTTTGGAATAGGATTTCTAAATTCAGTGAACTCATTAAACTGAAAAAGGTTTTCCGCAGTAAATATTTAATGCATAATCTCTTTATTGCATAATAATATTCCTTACAAGTTCCAAGTAAAAATTAGTGAACATTTTATCCTTTATTTTCAGTCAATTAGAATAAGTTCTGTTATTTAGACAATACCTCATTTTTGTCAAATAACATTTAAATGGAAATAACACTGCAGTTCAGTTTTAGATAGCTACTGCAAGGGTTAACCTTGTTACACACTTATGACATTTAACGACTAGTATGTTCCAGACATGTTCCAGATAGTAGTGCTATTTCCATCTAAATGCTTTTTGTACAATAATGAGGAATGGTCAAAATACCAAAACTTACCCTATAATGAGAAAATGTATGCAAGATTATAATTTCCGCAAATGTGTAGCGTTGGTCGGTAATCAATTTTCCACTTTTTATTGCCTAAACATAGTTAATTAGATCAAAATAAACAAGTTTTCTTCTATGCACTTTCCGTCAGAAATGAGTATTTTATGAGTTATAGCGGTATGTTCATTTTCTTCTGTGATGAATGCAATTGAATAAACAGCTACTAATCGATTTTAAAATTTTTGTTGCCTGAATCATAGTAATAACATCGAAATAAGCTACTTTTCTTCCATACATTTTTTAAGCAAATAAGTATTTTGCGAGTTAGAGAAGTAGGTTTTATTTTTTTGCACGATTGAGCTGTTAAGAGTATGTTTGAATACTTCATAATCTATTATTAGCTCACTCTGCGGAGCTTGCAGAGCCTGAACCCACTTCTAGGATATTTTAGTTAACAAAACAATAGAAATTATCACCCAAAAACAACAAATTATAGCTGTATGTTAACTTTCGTCTTAGATGGCGGGAATGCGCTCGACCATTCGAGCGTGTTGGAAGGGAGTGTTCATTGCAGTGTTGCCGTACAACACGCTCGATGAATTACTTCCCGTTTTAAACACTAGAGTCGCGGTAAGTCATTTACTGCTATAACTTGTAAAATACTTTTTTCCGACGGAAAGTGCATAGAAGAAAACTTGCTTATTTTGATCTAATTAACTATGTTTAGGCATTGAAAAGTGGAAAATCGATTACTGACCAACGCTACACATTTACCATAATTTCTTTCTGCCTTTGAAATCATTAAACAATTAACTTAGTATATTGAACAATAGAGACAATATTACATTAAAATTTTTGGTCAATATTTACTTTAATGTTGTCAACAATTTTCATAATTTAGTTGCAAAGAATCAATGAAGGAACACATTTAAGAATGTTTTACATGAAAGACATTCTGCCCGGTGATGCGTTATTTTCGATTTATTAAACTTTGAAGCTGGCTTGTGCGCATTATGGAAGCGCGCGCAGCTAGCATTATTTAATTAATAACAGAAGCTAACCCCCCTATTACAAACGTAAAGAGGTTGGGTCGTGAGGGGTAGCCATTGTTCTTTTAGTGAAAATTACAAATAAAGGTTTCTAGTAACGTCTGTTTACATTGACTACAAGGTGGCTGCGGCCATGGCGCCACCTGGTATCAAAGATGGCGGCAGCCATCTTGGACTCGATGTAAACAAACGTCACTAGAAACCTTCATTTATAATTTTCACTAGAAGAACTGTGGCTACCTCTCACGACCCTACCTCTTCACGTTTGTAATAGGGGGTTAGCTTCCGTTTCTATTGCAAAAGCAATGGCTGCTTTTGCGCAAAAAAGGCTATTCAGGAATGCCGTTCGTATAACTTCAAACTTAAATAACTCAAAAACTAGGCATTTCCGGGCACATTGTCATTCGTGTAAAACGTCTTAAAATCGACTATATTACTTATCTATAGCTATGAAATTATGAATATCATTGACAACATTAAAGTAAATATTGACCAAATTTTCAATTCAGGCAATAAATTATGGGCAACATTAAGGAGATGCAACTAATCGATTTTCAAAATTTTGTTACCTGTATCATGGTAACTATATCAAAAAAAGCAACTTTTCTTCTATGACACTTTTTAAGGCAAATGAGTATTTAACATTGTACAGCGGTAGGTTTGGTGGTAAATCTGAAGGATGTGTCAGTTATCAATTTCGTAAATTTCAATGCCTAAACATAGTTAATTTAATCGAAATAAACTAATTTTCATCTATACACTTTCCATCTCAAATGAGTATTTTATTAGTTATAGCGGTGAATGACTTACCGCAACTCCAGTGTTTGAAGCGGCAAGCAATTCAAGAAGCACGTCGGACAGCAACACTGCAATACGCACTCGCTTCTAGCGCGATCATCATCAAAGACGGAACCAAAACTACCGCTGTACCTCGTTAAATACTCATTTGACGAAAAAAGTGTATAGAAGAAAAGTTGTTTATTTTGATGTTATTACCTTGATTCAAGCAACAAAAATCAGAAAATCGATGAGTAGCTGTTTATTCGAGCGCATTCGTCATCAAAGACGAAACTAAACCTACCGCTATAAATCGTAAAATACTCATTTGAGACGGAAAGTGCATAGAAGAAAACTTGTTTATTTTGATTCAATTAATTAGGTTCAAGCACCAGAAAGTGGAAAATTGATTACTGACATATCCTTCAGATTTACCGGTTTGGTTTCGTCTTTGATGACGAGCGTGCTGAAAGCAAGACGGCATTGCAATGTTGCCATCCGATGCGCTCCTTGAATTACTTGCTGCTTCAAACACTAGAGTTATGATCAGTAATTTAGCACTATAACTTGTTAAATACTCAATTACCCCAAAAAGTGCATTGATGAAAAGTTGTTTATTTTGATGTAGTTGATGTTTCAGGTAACAAAGTTTCAAAAATCAATTAGTTGCATCTCCTTAACATTAACCTAAATTATTTCAAGATTTTAAATTTTTAAACTAGCTTATATTGAGTTTTAGCTGCAACTTTATACAAGGTGCTCTCCAAAACAAAAACAATAGTGACTGCAAAAGCTGTGACACTCAAATTTTTTTTCCTGCTACCTAGTGTCAGAATGAATTGTAAATGTTAACTGTTCTATTGTAGTTAGAGCAAAATAATGGAAGTTTACAGAGATGTTTGAACTTGGGAACAAAGGATCAGTAAATCATCAAAATTTTAAACACAGATGTCTTGAAGTATCTTAGGGTTTGAGATTCATTTGAAATTGCAGGTAGAATATTTGGTCAATATTGAATATAATGTCAACGAATTTCATAATTTTGTAGGTATAGATGGGTAATATAGTCAATTTTAAGACGTTTTACATGAATGACATTCTGCCCGGCGATGCTTTATTTTTGAATTATTCAACTTTGAAGCTGGCTTGTGCGCGCAATGGAAGCACGCGGGGCTAGCGTAATTTAATTAATAACGGAAGCTACCCCCTATTACAAACGTAAAGAGGTTGGGTCGTGAGGGGTAGGCACAGTTCTTTTAGTGAAAATTATAAATAAAGGTTTCGAGTGACGTTTGTTTACATCGACGCCAAGGTGGCTGCCGCCATGGCGCCAACAGGCTGAAGATGGCGGCAGCCATCTTCGAGTCGATGTAAACAAACGTCACTAGAAAGCTTTATTTCTAATTTTCACTAAAAGAACTGTTGCTAGCTCTCACGACCCAACCTCTTTACGTTTGTAATAAGGGTTAGCTTCTATTTTCATTGCTAAAACAATGACTGTTTTTGCGTTAAAAGGGCCATTCAGGAGCGCCGTTCGTATAACTTCAAACTTAAATAACTCGAAAACTAAGCATTTCCGGGCACATTGTCATTCGTGTAAAACGTCTTATAATCAACTATATTACCCATCTATACCTACGAAATTATGAAATTCGTTGACAACATTATATTCAATATTGACCGAATATTTTTTCCAATATAATTAAAGATAGAATAAACTACTCAGATTAGATCTATATAAAGCATTATTAATCAAAGAAAATACATCTTTAAGTTAAATTGAACAAGTCTTCATTACCTTACAGTAACTTTACATTTGGCAATTTTAGATTTGGATTGCAACTCTAAATTTAATTATTCAACAATTTTCAAAAGTGAACCAAGAGCTCTATTTTGACCATGTTTAAAAACGATTTATGAAAAATCCAAATACACCTCAATAAAAAAATTAACATGTCACACTCTTATAAAAACTACTGATTTCAGGTCCATAACCACACATCACATGTACATAAATAAAATTTTGAACTGAACAGCAAGTTAGGAATTCAAATGGTGCATTATAATTCAATGCACTCCCAGGTTGAAAACAAGGTACACATGAATCTCCTAATACACTAGGCTAATTTTCTCACCGTGGCAGAGCCAACACAGTAAGTAGAAGAATTTAATGAAGTATCACAATGTGGTACTCATCCACTGTGTCTTCCATGACACATGAGAATAACACGGTAACACTCAATTCGTGGCACAATTGATAATATTCGAGAGTAAGCACATAAGATTAGGCAAATCTTTGTGTCCAATCGTCAATGATCTTATTGACACGAGGTCACACTTAACAAAATTTCAATTGAACTATGATTTCTTGCTTAAATGTAGCTTCCATTGCTACCACAACAAAGATTTCGTTATCATACACACTAACACCACTCGTGTTCGGAGTTCAATTGGCAATGTTTCTCACATAAATATTTTTATTTGTAAAATACAGACGATCACAAACAGCTCGTCTCAACGTTCTGATGCTCCACGGGGTCCACAAAGGCCTATGCAGGGACTGAGGCTCCAAGTTCTATTAATTTTTTCATTTTTTCACAGTGAAAAACAAAGTAAAATGTTATCATACCACCTAGATACAATTTTTGTTACTAGAAAATGATTCGATCGTTTGTATTTTGTATTATATTTTCTAGCTTGCGTGTAAATTTGATTTAAAATTAAGATTATCTTCTAGTGCAGTGTATGGCATTACCTTTGCTTGCATGAACAATGACGTCATTACTGTTGCCCCGCCCTACGATGTTATTAGGTTCTTCAAGCTTTATGCACTCATCACAAACGTTCGTGACTGTGCCTCGTGATACTGTTTGTTGTAGATTATCAAAATATATGCCAACATAACGATTGTTTTCCGAAAGAAGGTAAGACACTAAGTTTAGGGGTTTATAAAATGTCCTCCATAACAGTGACGTCACTGCTTGCCCGTCGTGTGGAGACGCATACCTGTTGAACCAATTTTTGGTGATGTGACCATACCACTGAGGTATCGAAAAAATTCAAATTTGCTTTGCATTTCATCATTACTTTCGGTTCGACGGTAAAAATTTGAAATTATTTAAATGCGTTGCCAAGTGAATTGTTGTCTTGAGACTTTCTAATGGTTGTCAAAAGAAACCAAATTGACGTGCTGATTTACTTGCGCATCATAATCTATGAGCGCAATTACATCTTTTGAATTGCTCTAGGTACTCGATTGATTTTACTCTTTATTTGAGTTAACTAGTAGAACAATGCTTTAGGAGGGTATATATATTTATGTATATAATTATTTTAATTGTCTTATTCGTTCTATACATTTCCAATATCATCTGGCGAAATTGTGGTGCCTGCTGTTGATTAATACTTCACTAAGAATTGTTGTCTTGACTAGACTATTACTAGGTACGGTGTAATCTAACAGCAATTGCTTCTAAGTTACTTGACTATAATATCTCGAATTATTTTATAATTTGACGTCCGACACCAGCGGCTTGAATGGTAGCTGTTCTTTCTATTGAATAATAGTTGATGTATGAATCTATATTCTCTTATTGAGGAGAATAAAAGGTCGAAAAAATTTCTAGGTATTTAGAGCTTTATTTCAACAACAGATGTTCACGATGAACGCCATTACACCCTACTTTTGGAACCTACTCAAGTCGTACATTTTTGAGAGCTCTAACTTGTGGTGACGAAGACTAACACTGAGTACAGTATCATAAGCTATGTAATGCATCCATGTAATTTTAAAGGTCTGGTGAATCTGTACAACGTTTAGTTCACGTTGTGAAGGGGATGGCTTTAGTAGAGAAACATCCTGTACCAAGGCAAAGCGGTTACCAGTCGACCAATGGATAGTGGAGGTAGGCGGAGCTGAACCGTGACGTCAGCAGTAATAGAGCGCATGTGCTGAGCTCTGGGAGGAGAGTGGTGGTGCAGATCGGCTTTCTGAAGAAGTTCTTGTCTGATTAAGATTCGTAGCCCCACGGGCTGTATTGATTAATCCTATGCTGTTTACAGATGATGTTAACGACACCTCCAGCCCTTTTGAATTGTCTTGAGATGTCAATGATAAATATGTTCTATAGTAGTACTCTGGAAATGATCAGCCCATGCTGTAAAAATATGATTAAGTAGTATAATTTTACACTATAACAATAAAAAATGATATGGCATGAATAGAGCAATTAGTTATTTACATATGAAGGTTACATTTTGTAGTTGTTTAAGTGTTAATATAATACGGAGTCGGCTCCTATAAATTATTGCAGCTACGGAACTGCCTGCACTCGTCTTACTCGAGACCCTATCGCGCCGTTATGGCGGTCACGGACTTAGCCACGGCGTTGAACTGCATACTCAACGTGATGCAAAACTTCCCGCTGTATTATATACTGTCGTAACCTACACTTCATAGTATAGATTTTGGTTTTATTATGAGTACTTACGGTAAATGTTGAGGATTATCCGGGAATCGATTTTCCACTCTTCGAATCCTATACATAGTGAATTAGATCGAAATAAACAAGTTTTCTTCTATGCCCTTTCCGTCGTAATTGAGTATTTTACGAATTATAGCGGTAAGTTTAGTTTTGTCTTTGATGACAAATGCTCTCGGATAAACAGCTACTCATTGATTTTCGTATTTTTGTTGCTTGAATCATGGTACTAACATCGAAATAAACTACTTTTCTTCTATACACTTTTTTCGTCAAATGAATATTTTACGAGTTAGCTCGGTAGGTTTAGTTTCGTCTCTGATGACGTTCGCTTAGGAAGCGAGACTTCATTGCAGCGTTGCCATTTGCCGAGCTACCTGAATTACTTCCCGCTTCAAACACTCGAGTTGCGGTAACAAATTCACCGCTATAACTCGTAAAATACTTATTTACGACGGAAGGTGAATAGAAGAAAACTTGTTTATTTCGATCTAATTAACTATATTTCGGCATCGAAAAATTAAATATCGATTCCCGGATAATCCTCAACATTTACCGTACTTACAAGAGGTTTTCTTCTCACCAAAAACATGTACGCTATATTATCTAATAGTTCAAAAAGAGGGGGTTTCAGTTCTCACGTTCCCGAGGTTTTTCAGAAGCGATTGACAAGCAAAATCTTGACGACGTAGCTATAAAACCGACAAAAAGCATTTGAGAGATGATAAAACTCAACGAAAGAGAAAAAAATCCCAGCATGCATATTGTCTTGAAAAAAAAGATCCCGAAACCGAATATTCATAAGAAAAAACGTCGCGCGGACATTCCTGGCCACCGAACTTCCAGCATATCTAAATGATCAGAGGGAAAATGAAACCGCCAAATTGGTGCACAGTTCATGTTACCAGATGCACTAGTAAGAAATTACGCGGGAAATTATTTTTTTCCTTCCATGCGGTAGATTCTAATAAGGCTTTTAATTTACAAGATGTCGTACCTACAGCTGACTCAGTTTTGGAATGTAAATAAATTACATTGGTGTTTTAAACTGTAAAATGTGACCCTCGGCTGTTCTTTGAGGAAGGGCGGGAGGGATTTCCGCGTATTCATTTTCATTTTATTTGCATTCCGGTTCAGCTGCTGTTGTATTCAAATTTGTTCTATCTCAAAATAAAAAAATACAAATCTGATATTTAAGATAATATCTGAGGTTTGTATTTCATTTAAAGCTGATAATATGCTCTAAAAATGTAAAAGTGAAGAAAATGCTAATAAAATTGGTCTTTGTATTAAAACATATCAAAAATGTTTCAAATGCCAGTTTCATCATCAGTTCTGTCAAGTACAAAGAATGATTAATTCAACGCAAGTATAAAAGCACGGTCAATGATAAATTCCAGACCATACAAAAATACAACTATGTATTAATCATTTATTAAATTAGTTCATAATGTTTTTTTTCAAATTTGGCCCACAATCACTAAATTAAGATTAGGCCCACCAGGCGGTTTCAATGCGTGATATTTTAAAAATCAGAATGCTATGAGACTAATTCACGGTGACCCACACAACTGGTTGTAAGTAAATGCTTATAACATGTAAAGTAAATGATCTAAGAAGATGATACCAAAATAAAATAAAATAATATATTTGCAAGTTTTATTCACTCTGTAACAAGTGTTCGAAATGGCCACCGCCTTATCCAATACAGAGATTAATCCTTTTTCAAAATTAGCGATTACTGCAACTAAAACATCATGGTCAATTGGAAAGATTACTTCTGGGATCACTTGCTTCAAGTCTTCAATAGTGTTTGGTTTCCATTTAAATACCTTCCCTTTAAGATATCACAAGAGAAAAAAAATCCAAAGGTGAATGGTTAGGGGACCTAGCTGGCCACGGGAAATCGCGTCGGTGCAAAATAATCTTGTCGTCGAAGCGATTTTTCAACCAATTTATTGAAGGCAAGGATTAGTGTGCAGTTGCATCGTCTTTCTGTGATACCATATAAAATTTGAGAATGCAGTTTGTCATGTGATTTTTGTTTGACCTCTCTACATCAATTACGTGTCACGTTATAAGCGGTTACTTTTGACCAGTTTTGACCTATATATTTACAAATTTTTCTTAAATAATAAAGTTTTTTTTTAATTCTTTGGTGTCCAACTAAACATTATCCAATGACAAGTCTTTCACAAACATCAAGTAAATGCCGTTCGTGTAGCTCCGTGGGAAGATGTTTTTCGAACAACTCTTAAAGTTTATCATGATAAAAGGCGGTGTGAACCATCTTTAATCTGTAGAATAATTTCCATAAATAATTTCAATGACCTTTACTTACCCGTGAGGGACCCCAAATTTGTAATCATCATTGAATTGAGCTTAGTTTTGAATTCCTATAAAAAACATGCTTTGTGTTTGGTTGTATTTCAGTAGTATTATTCACTATGCTATGAACTTCTGCCACGCAAACAAACTATAAATTCTGATTCGTTATGTTGTCTGCTAAGAAATTTAAATCTCAAAACCACACAATTGAGGTAGGAGTTGGTGAACGGGAAGGGGTGAGTGGCATTACCTAATCATTAATTGTCTATCTATTTACTGAAAGTTTACCAGCAGACAGCTGTAACTGAGAGTTGAACTGTTGCTTGCTTTGGAACTTGTAAAACTGGGGAAAGTACTAGGAAAAATATTTGATGCTGTCTTATATGCTATCGATATTTGCAACAGCATGTGCAAATTCCCGGTACTTAGGAGTTGAGGAAGGGGAAAGCGATGATTACGTAATGAGAGTATAAGTTAGTTCGAGTTTTCCCAACCACGTAAAAGGTATTCCAGAGAGAGGAAAGATGAAAGCACGATTTAGTATAGAGTTCAGGGAACGGGGAATCTATGCGCAGAATGGGTTCTCACATAAGATCACTTGCGCGTAGAAACAGCAAGTTAGGAAATAAGTTTACGAAACAAGACCAAAGTAGAAGAAGAAGGTAGAAGCCGCTGAGAATAAGGATAGTAGTAAACCGAGAAAAAAAGGTTCGTAACAAAACAAAAACTTAATCTGTTTCAATAAAAAACGGGCTTACCAAACCATCTGCTTGGAACCTCACATTTTATCCCTGGGGAATATTGTTCAGTGGTTTATTACATTATTATAATAAAAGATTAATAAAAACGTCACACATAAGATCTTGTTCTGTAACCTTCCGCAAGTGTTCACACCTGAAATGACGCGGCGTTCTGCACAAGTTTAGAAAGTCGCTGCAGCGATTTTGGGCAGTTTTTCACTGCGCAGTGCAGAACTGCACCGTTTGAAGGGTTCCATTACAAAGAATTGTTATCTGGTCAAGTGCAGTTTACTGCGCGTCGGAAAAAGGCGTGCAGTGAAAAACTGCATCGCGTGAAGGTGGCCTAAAGCTAGATTATGGAACGTCACGACCAGGTGAACTGTCCAGCAGAGGTAACAGAAGAATTATCATGCGGATTGCTGTCAAAATCGAATACCGTCATTCATAACCAAGCCAACGTTAACAATTTGACTGCGATGTGACCCACTGATGGTCACGGAGGGAATTTTCATGATGCTGCTGAGGGCAGACCGACCAGCTGCCATAAACCAAGTTTTCATAAATGTTTCATAAAAAGTAAATATAGGCGCGATCTATTCAATGTTCGTTTATTTTTAAAATTGGTTTCTAAAATTAACTCTAACTTGACTTCAGTTGACGGGTTAAGTTTGGGAGGGAGTCACTGTTTTTTTAACTGTTCAAACAATTAAAAAACCAGTATTAATAAAACCAGTATTACCAGTATCAAACAGTACTTCTGAGTGATTTTTGAGATAACTTTATTTTGTATAAAACAACATATCCTTTTTGACCTGATATATTAATTCTAGTGCTCACAAAATTCATCTCTGGCGTAACATGTCGATCGTGCACCGGTCGAGAGAAGGCTTAATTTTGGACCACAGGAAATGGATTCACGAAGTCTACTTCTCCACCCCGTATCCTGGCTGCGAAACGGTCCACCGAACTGAAGAAAACGCTCACACTTTTGCAGGTAATGACTTTCCCAATTTTCAAACTTAACGAAAAAGTTTTAATTCATCAACTGTTAATGCAAGAAGAAATTCACTCGACATTTTTTATTGAAACTCTGTCAATCTTCAAAAACTCAATTTCTCTGTAGCTCGTTAAAAAACGACGTTTCGATATACAAAAATCATTTCAGCCTAGATACCTCGTTTAACGTGTTGGTTAATCAAGTGTTTTCAAAGTAATGCTTTGATTTGTCAAGGCGAATATGGTGCTGTAAAAAACTAGGCATCTGTCGACCTTTAACCTTACATTGAGTGCACCAAATAAAAGATTTTTGTGTTTTAGCTCAGTCAGCTCCCCGTACCTCTGCAAAGAGTGACGTCTGCAATACCAACGGAGGAAATAAAAAGGTGCAATTTTCGGAGCAAGGCACCAGCGACTCGCCAGTACCTCTTATGATGCAGCTATTTGATATTCGTACACCGTTTTTAATGGTGAGTGTGACTAGCGAAGTTTGGGCCTCATACTAGGACTCGAAATGTTATGATTGATAAATTATAAATATTATAAGGGAAGGCACTTAACTATGTAGCTTAACCAATAACTCATAACTCTAAATGAGCATAAGCACAGAAACGTACCTCGGATATGGTCGAATTACCGGGAGAACATGTTGCATGATATGAACCTCAATGATCTTTGGATCGTATAACTTTCAAATATCGCGTATTTGCTCAGGATGGAGCGGCGGAGAAGCGTGCGGTGGCTCTGGAGACAGACAGAGGCGCATCAGTTGATGGGGTTGGTGAGTGTCTCCGACAGCAGCGTGAAGGCGCTCAGGTGTCACCGTCTCCTCCAGATGAAGTTATCAAAGCTTTGAGCAAAGCTGGTGCTCGTCGATTAAGAAAGAAAATCTCTTCGGTGAACGCAAAACAAGGCTCTGAAGGTAAATTTATCTTACTACAAGAAACTTAATTGTAAGTGGAAAGTTTAGATTTTGTAGCCTTAGTCGTACCTGAGTTCTTTTATTTAAAAATATCTATGTCACTATCAAATAGGGTATTCTAGTTGCAGATTTGGGTCGCACCTGAAAATCTTCAGTGTAATTATACAATTCCATAAGCCTCGAATTTTTTCAGTGGTTCCTGATTTGTCGATCACTTGAGGAGGCGTCAAAGTGCGTATTACTTATTTTGAAAATTTATTACCGAAGTCCATGAATACACTGGTGGTTTGCTGATTTACTTCTTATAGCACTCCAGGCGTTCAGTCGCTCCCTTCTAAATCACTAGGCTCAAGTTCCAGCTATAATGGGAATTGAATTTTAATGAAATTAAAAAGATGGCGGCCGAGATATATGTTTGGGCCTCAGTGTCGCCTAATGCTGATCGCAAGGAGCGATATTTACCATGTTCGTGCGGGATGACTCCGCTTAGATAGAGTGGCTCGGTGCTGTCACCGCTCACGTTCCTGGGAATACAAATTAGTTCGATTATTAGCTTATCTCTAGCCCCTCAGAAGGCATAGTGTAGAAAATAAGTTTAGGTTTGTCCATCGTAAGCTATTAGGACATGTGCCCCCCTCGGGGAGATACTGGTAGGTTACCTCAGCTATAGAGAAACCTTCAGGACTTCTATCTTTCATGCTTACTTTGCTTCTTTCAGTTTTCGTACCTTTTTTGCCATCTCTTCTTTGTTTTTTCTACCTCTGCTTTCCTAACTTGTTGTTTTTATGCGTTTCTATGAGTATCCTGCATGGGAACCCACTTTGTGCATAGATTAGCCTTTTTTTGGATGACAATATTAGATTTTCCCTTCTCTTCTCTCTCTTGAAATCGCTTTTGTTTAAGCTAGGGAGCCTAAGCTAACTAAAAAATGATAATAATAATTCTTCCGTAGATCAACGTATAACTCTTGCGGAATTGCTGGTGGTCATTAGTTCATTTGAACTTATGCTGATATGCAAATTTAAAATATTTCGTCAAAACAATTTCTATTCACCAGCTGCCTTTGTAGCGAGAATGGTGTGTGCCTGTCTTTCACACTGTAGTGTTGTTGCGCATCGTTAACTATATGCCTTTTTCAATTCATTGCCTGCTTAACTTAAAGGACTTTCAATTGACTACAGTGATCCTCAATGTTAGAATTTGTGCCGAGTTATGCTCGTTCATCCAGAATCATTTTATGAGATTTTCCAACGATTGGAATAAGTTTATGAAAACTTCCAACGATTAGAATCATTTTATGAGAACTTCCAACGATTATAATCATTTTAGAGAGCTTCTAACAATTAGAATCGGTTTATGAGAACTTTTAACGATTAGAATCATTTTATGAGAACTTCTAACGATTAAAATCATTTTATGCGAACTTCCAACGATTCAAGAATCCTCGAACTTTCAGTCCACGAAGGAGGAGCTTCGGAAGTGTGTGCAGTGATGGAACAACTCTCCGCCCTGGCCATGCGACCCGAGTACCGCGCAACATTCGACTATTCGCCAACGCCTGCGGACTTCCGGAGCA